>JPKY01000026.1:97074-225126 GCA_000769265.1 Hapsidospora chrysogenum ATCC 11550
CCCCCCCCCCCCCTGCAGCTGCAGCTAACCAGGTCCGCATGCAACCCGGCAGCGTCTGGCTCCCTGCGGTGTAAGTCGATGAAGGACACCTGGGACCCACGATCGTGTTCTTCCATGGCGTTAATTCCGATGTGTTCTGGAAGAGGTGGAAAATTAAAAGAGAAGTCATCGCGGTGTCTGCTAAAGGGAGAGATGGTGCCCAGGCTTGTTGTTGTCCCGTTCTGCTAGAGCCGAGTCTAAAAGTGACTTGGAATAACGACCCTGTAACCCGCCATCGTCTGTGCTTGCCCCTCTTGCCCTTCGCAAACAGGCGAGACATCCGGTCTCAAAACAGCCGGTCTCACAACAGCCGGTCCACTAATAACATGCCACCGTACCTACTGTACGAATAATTTATCGCCAATGCATTGATGGACTCGAGATAACTCTCTTCTGTTGGGGGACCTGTAAATTTGTAAATTGGTAGTCCCAGCTGGTTCCCCGAAATGTACTGTGGCAGGCAGAACCGGCGCATCGCATCTCCCACCATCACTGTAAAGCCCCGCCATCTGTTGTTGGCTCTACCTAGCTAGTAAACGTTAAGCACCTACAAGCAGCGGTTCACCACCAGCCCCCACCGCCGACTCCACGTTGCACTGCAGACCCATTGACTCACGATTCTCATGATTACCTCTTTCTGCAAACACGATCGGAGCCCGACGCCCACGTTGGTTCCTCCGTTGATGCCCAGTCAACCTGCATCCAAGCCCTGCACCACCCATTCGTCGACATTACAGCACCTTGGTGCTACTCGGTAGGCACGCCGTGGCACCCCAATGGCGCATCACACCAGTCTAGTAAACTGACCAACCCAAGCAGAAGCGCCTCCATCCAGCCTCGTTTGACCAGACCAGACCACCACACCGCGAACCACTGGAAGCTCCAAACCCTCATCCCACGCGACGCGCGCCCGGGCCCGGTGTCGACGGCATCTCACATCCACCATGGCTGAAGCAACAACTCCTCCTCCTCCCTCATCACAACCCTTCCCCCTCCCGCCAATCCTCGAATACCCCGCCTCAACCCCGCCAACCCTCATAACCCAAGGCGCAGAGGGCCGCCTCTACAAGACAACCTACCTCTCCCGCGCCATCCCCTGCGCCCTCAAGTACCGCCCCCCAAAACCATGGCGGCACCCGACCCTCGACGCCCGCCTCACCAAACACCGCATCCTCTCCGAGGCCCGCATCCTCGCCCGCCTGCGCCGCGAGGGGCTGCGGGTGCCTGCCGTCTACGGCATCGACGAGGCGGCCGGGTGGCTCATGCTCGAGTGGGTGCCGGGGCAACCTGTGCGCGCGCGCATCAACGAGGCGCTGGGGGATCGGGTTGGGGGTATCGAGGACGATGAGGCGCTGAGGGGGCTGATGAGGAGGATAGGCGCTGCCGTGGGGAGGATGCACAAGATTGGTGTCGTCCACGGGGATCTGACGACGAGTAACATGATGCTTAGCCCGAAGCCGCTCAACGAGATCGTCGACGGGGAGCCCGAGCCCGAGAAGGAAGGGTCCGCGCTGGGCGGCGAGATTGTCATCATCGATCTGGGCCTGGCCAGCGGCAGCGTGCTACACGAGGACCGCGCCGTGGACCTGTACGTGCTGGAGAGAGCCTTTGGCAGCACCCACCCCCGAGCGGAGTGCATCTTCAGCGAGGTCCTCGATGCCTACGGCAGCTCTTTTCCCCAGGCGCCCGTCGTTCTGAAGAAGCTAGAGGAGGTCCGTATGAGGGGTAGGAAACGGAGCATGCTCGGATGAGTACTCGCTTGATATTCAAATAGAGTAAACATGTAGAAAATGCATTGGAGCACCAAATTAAAAACAAGCCCAACAAAGATTCTGCCTGCCTTTTATCCATGCCAATGTTCTCTCGCCCGCCTGCATGGCTAATATGTAAATTAACTCCTCAGATATGCTGCTCTCCCACAGTAAGCAACCTCACTCACAAGGCCCTAACCCTCACCGGGCACATCATCCGAGCCGTGCCGGCAGCCCGGAGAACGCATCTGCCTACGGCGTCTCCTCCAGCTCTGCCGCCGCGAAGTACCCCTTATTCTCAATGACGCCCCGATCCCGCACAAACGCCAAATACCGCGCCACCCATTGCGGCAAGACCTCCCCCCTCATCCCACTCCCCGGGTTCTCCGGGTCAGCTAGCACACCCGCGCCCTGCGGCGCCGGGCCGAGCAGCTCGCGGAGAGTGCCGTTGGGGAGGATATCGGTGCAGTCGGTATGGACGTTGAGCTCGACGCCGTGCTCGTCGGCAATCTTCTTCAGCGGCGGGGGCACATTGCAACAGTCCTTCAGGTTGATCTGGTTGACGGCAGGGCGGATCGTCGCGCGGCGTAGGAACGTCCCGAGCTTCTCACTTCCAAACTCGGCGACGCCCAGGCGCTTCACCGCGCCCTGACGGTGCAGCTCCTCGAGAAAACTCCACGTCGCCAACTCCTCGTCCAGGTTCCCCTGCTGGGCGTTGAGCTTGTCGGCCTCCCACTCGCAGTTGCCCTCGAAGGAGATGCCCGGGAAGGACACGACGAGCAGGTCCACGGTCTGGATGCCAAGCTCGCGGCGGATCAGCTCGAGGGCCTCGCAGGCGTAGCGCTCGCGCTCGGCGACGGGTGTTCGCGGGAGGAGGAACAGCTTCACGGTGATCTCGTACTGGGAGGGCTCATCGCGCAGGCCGGCGCCGTCCCAGTTGATGCGGGGGATGAAGAGGGTGGTGTCCTGGCGCTCGGTCCAGAGGTCGACGGGGGCCGGGCTTCCGCAGCCTTTGCCGTTGTTGCATTTGTGGTCGTGGTCGCCGTTGGTGGCGGGGGCGGCGTAGTCGTGCTGAGCGGCGGCGAAGTTGTCGCGGAGGGAGTTTAGGAGCTCGAGGTTGGATCTGTTGTTGGTGCCGCGCTTGCGGATGATGGAGGGACCCGCGGTCATAACATTGCTGTGGGTGATAGGAGTCAATTCATACTCTCTTATCGACTACCTACTTTTCGGATGGACCCCTGAATTTTGCATTGCGCCTGCAGGCAGGCCGCGGTTGACAGGTGGGCGGGGTAGGTAGGAATGAACCAATTTGGGGGTTACGGAGGGGAGGGAACCTACCCCGTCGACAGCACGAGCTTGGTCATGGCGGCGGCTTGCAGAATGTAAACACTCGTAGAGAAAGATGGTAAACAAACAATATGTCGGAGAGAAATTTCGAGTGCGGAGCGTGCATTTTGAGTTTGGGAATCGGGGGACGCTGTGACGCGCCGGGAAGGGCGTCGTTTCTCGGGGGCGGACTCGGTGACGTCCCCGGTCGTGTGCAAGGTACCTACCTAGTAGGCTGACAAATTCACGAATGGGAGGGATACTCTACCTGAGGTACCAGGTAGTGTTTCATTACAGTACTAGGTAGGTACTACTATTAGTAGATAAGTACTTAAGTAACTACGGACTACCGATGGAGAGATTTCGCGGTCATGGAGTTACTGCATTTCTCTTGAAAATGGTCTAGCCATGTTACATTAGTGCTGCTAATGCTCTCTCCCCCTCGGCAGGCGAGAGACCGCCAGACACAGAATGCTGTGTTACCAAGATACTACGGTACTCGTTCGGACGCAGTACTCATACTCCTAGCTTTATGGAATTGATAAGGTTGTACTGCCTACTTACTACCTACTAGTACCTTGTATTTTTATCCCACGTTCCGTCTACATCACCGGAAAGTGTAGATGGGAAATGTCGTCACATGACCCGCGGACAAATTTCGGATAATATCTGGCTGTCTTGGCAGCAGTGCCGTCATAAGGCAACCTTCCCAGGTATCCTAAAAAGGGCCAGAACGATAGTCCCGTGAACAGGTGACCGCAATCGCGAGAACCTCGCAGCCTCACCATCCACACCCTCTGATGACGACGCCCGCGAATCGACGACTTTAACTGTCGACACCTCCCGAGTCAGTATTTTGTATTGGATCTGGTCCTTGAGGGCTTAGACTCCCAACGCCTGGATTCTAACTTTGCGGCATTCCTGGAAAGCAGCCCGGCCGACCCCACCAATCCTCCCGCCGGTCATCTTTGGCCATCGCGACATCTCCCTCAGCAAGCGGCCTTGTGTCGCGATCCAGCGTCTAGGACGGTAGCGACCGCCCGTACGCATACATCTCTCGGACGAAGATCTCAAGTTATACAACATGTGGGGCTGGTTCGGCGGCGGCGCCGCGCAGAAGCGCAAGGATAGCCCCAAGAGCGCCATCCTGGGGCTGCGGTCGCAGCTTGACATGCTGCAGAAGCGAGAGAAGTACCTGCAATCACAGATCGATGAGCAAGATGCCCTCGCGCGCAAGCATGTCAACACAAACAAGACAGGTACGTTCGGGGTGGAACGCCTGGACGAGTGGTGGGGGGAGGTAGGGAGATGCGGGGCAACGACCGGCTGACAGATGTTGTTGTGAACAGCGGCCAAGGCAGCCCTGAGGCGCAAGAAGACCCACGAGCACTCGATGGAGCAGACGATTGCGCAAATAGGAACCCTGGAGCAGCAGATTAATTCCATCGAGTCGGCCAACATCAACCGGGAGACTCTGGCGGCCATGGAGAAGGCTGGCGAGGCCATGAAGCAGATCCACGGAAAGCTTACGCCCGAGAAGGTGGACGAGACAATGTACGTGTGTGCTTTGGAGATACCATCCGAATATTTTGGGGAGGGACGTTGTTCTTGGCTGACATGCACGCGATAGGGACAAACTTCGGGACCAGAACGCCCTCAGCGAGGAGATTGTCAACGCCATCACCAACAACCCGCTCGGAGAGCCCGTCGACGAGGACGAGCTCCTCGACGAGCTCGACAAGATGCAGCAGGAGCAGCTGGACGAGCAGATGCTCACGACGGGAAATGTGCCCACGGCCGATGCCGTCCACAAGCTTCCTTCCCCTGCTCAGGCCGAACGTGAGTGGATACCTTACCAACTACCTACCTAGCTGGGGACCGCTTACTGACCAGGAGCAGCTGTGTCTTCGAAGAAGCAAGCGGTCGAGGACGACGAGGAAGCAGAGCTAGCAAAGCTACGGGCCGAAATGGCCATGTGAAGGGTCGACACTCGCTCCAACGTCGGGTGCTCAGGCTGACCCTGCGTTCAATGACGATCTTGTCCAGGCTATATGTCGGTCTGCTACGGTCCACAGGATAGCAGGTGACGGCATGAGCCACGACGAGAGCAACGACGCGATGACGATATCTCCCGAAGTCCTTTAATCTCTCGATGGTGTTCTTTGGCGTTGGCGTCTTGTGGTGTTGTCAGCTTATTCCACAGACCGCCACCTTCCCCCCCTCCCCCCCTCCCCCCACTACAGGCTCTACTCTCGACCGGGTAGCTAGCTCGGTTGTCTCGTCGACCCAGGGGAAGTTGGATGGTACACTTGATACACGACTCGGCGAGGTTCAATGTATGGGTGGTTTGATTGTTGGCAAATGTTTTTGTCCTCCACGGTACGGTAGACAGTTTAGATATTACAACATGTCATCGACTTTACCTCTTTGCCACAAGGCCTTCGTTACGGCAAGGACCGCGGCGCTAATGCAGGCCTCGTTTCGATTCATCGAGCTTGGCTTCGTCAACGGATCGGCCCTCAGCTTTCTGTTGTTGCTTCGTTGGTCTCGCGCAAGCAGCAAGCGCTTATGGCAACCCCGTTGTTGGACATCACCTCTTCCCCAGAAGCATCTTCGAAAGGTGGAAACCTGACACAAATCGCATCCCACGCCACCGCTGCACAATAATCAATACATCAGACGGATGCTCATCAGCAGGCCGTTCAGCTCATTGGGTGCGTCTCAGCGGAAAGGGAAACACGTGACCCCGCTGTGTGGTGCATCTACGCGCCTGGATGGCTGGCGGGCGGCTACATCTGCAACAACCCAACCACCACCAACGCCTCGCAGCCAGTCAACCCACCCGCATAGCCGCTGCAGGGCCACCTCCGATCCGGCCGTCGTGGGACCCGGCCGTGTGATCGACTGCTGCCGGATTGGAAACAAGACCAACTCTGAATCGGGACATGCCAGCGACACGCTCGTCCGGCGTCGCCCAGTGCGGCGACCATGGCTGCGAAGCCCGCCCGTCGCAGGACCAACGGCAGATGATGGGAGCGTTTTAGCCTCGGCGCCTGAGTCTACATCGCCAACCACATCCATCCATCCAGCCAGCTGGGAGGAGCAGTAGCGCCGGGGCGTACGTCCAGCTACCGTACTGACGATATGCAGCAAGTGCTGAGCGCTTCCCGGGGGACCATTGTGTAGGGTGATGATCCCTCTTGGTCTTCCTGGTAATACTTTGGAGGCCCATGGCGTTCCCGCTCACGCCTTCGTTCTGCTTTCATCTTCTTGTTTCCTTGGTGTTTCGTCCCTCTTCTTGATCTCCAATTCGTGCCAGGCATATTGCCGTTTTGCGTTTCCTTTGTCGGGTAGGCTTCATCATTGTGCGAAGCCTCTTCATTTCTATTCTCTCTAATTCGGCCTCCTGTCGTCTCCCGCGCCTGTCCTTGGTCTCTTTGCTGCTCCTTTTCCCTCTCCAGAAGACGCTGGGATGCTGGCCGTCTCTGATAACCCGTCTTTTTCTTTATAGGTTAGTCACTCTTTCCTCCCCAGGTCCAGTCTACTTGCCATGCAACCGAGGGGACAAAAAGCGTCGTCTCCGCTCAGAGTCGTCAAGATTACAAGGAAGTCCTCAAAAGTACCTTGAACATACGGACCGAATGCTTGATACCTTACGGCCCTTCAATCGCCGTGATTCTACTGCTCCAGGCAGTCTCCTGAGCCACCGCGAGCAGTCCATTGCCACTCCCGAATGCTAATACGGAGACTCTCCTCTAGATGGGTCTCACTAGAATGGCCAAGGCACCAGCTGTTTATGCATTATTCTGTTTAATAGTACTCGCACAAGCCGTCTGTGCTTCCCCTCGCCTGCCGGATGGCATATCCGACTTCGTACCCGACTGCGCGGCGCGGTGCTTTCGTTCGTTTCTAGAGGTCAACTATCAGGGTACCAGGTGCGGCTCGCGGGAATCACTGCGATGCTTCTGCACGACCCGGGGGAATACGGGCTTCACCCTAGGGGAGGGTGCTCTGCAGTGTATCGCCGTCGAGGGGAGGTTCGGAGGATGCTCGCAACATGCTGCCCGGCGTAAGGGACCCCAAGCAGCACAGCACGCCGCAGCGAAGTGGCTAACAGATAAACAGAGGCTATGATCGATGAGGCGTACTACATGTGCTCTGGTCAGCCTGGCGCAATTAGTCCCACGCACGAAGTGATTACCGCTTCGCTTCTACTTCCCACCTCCAGCGGGGATGCAGTCCTGTTTCCTCCGTTGATGACAACAAAAGACGAACCAGAGCGCCCGACATCACTGCCAACGACTCTTCTCACCGATACCAGCGCATTTCCAGAACCAGTTCCATCGTCCACGGAGTCTACGACTACGCGAACTGTCCCCACAACATTGGTGTCGTCGACACGAACCAGTGATGGCGGCGTCCCTACCGAGACTGGAACAGGCGCTGCCCCACTGCCAGCGCCGACAGAGGGTGATGAAGGCAGTGCCAGCGGTGACGACGATGGCGACGATGAGCCTCCAACCCTCGGCACCGCCCAGGTAGCCGGTATCTCAGTGGGAGTGGTTGCCGCCGCTGGTGTAGCTATTGGGGCCATTTTCTTGGCCAGATACTTCCGCCGGCGGAGGAACCCCAATGTCAAGACAGGATTCTTGCCGCGGCGGAGTACATGGGGTTACAACTTGAACTCTGTCTCTAGTACTACTGTCAGCGACGGCAATTCATTGGTGATGACTCGAGCCCAGATCCCCGAGCCGGGCACCGTGCCGCTGCCTCCCGCCTACGGGGGGACGACTTACAGCCGAGCAAGCTGGAAACCGGAGGCGATCGGACTGGCACTATCACCTGGACAGCAGAAGAAAGACGCCGCCGGCCCAATCTCACCAGCTCGTCGGCTGTCGAAGCTCCTCCCGGCGAAGCCAGTCATGCCTCCTCTCTTTGCAAGGAGGGATTCACCCCGGGGTGAAGAAGATGCCAAACGAGAGTCAGGGCCCGCCGAACCACGTCGAAACGACGCTCCTCCTCAGTTACCGCCATTTGTCGGTCTGTCTATTCAGCAGCCCGCGGACAGTTCTCTGGAGAAGCCGTGTCCTCCGTCACCGCTCAGAATACAGATCCCCAAGGATAACACCAAGGCGACCACCGCACCAGGTAATGGTACACGCGCCCGGGAGAGCACCATGACAGAATTCGAGGAGGACGACGGCCCGTCCAGTTTGTCCCCTGAAGGTCAGATCTGGAGACCTCCCTCCTCCACACCTTTCGCAGCATCTCCCTATTATGTGGCGGACAAGAATGGGAATTGGGTTCTGGCCGACTCGGGCAAGGCAATGGTTGCTGAATTACCGGCGACAACTCCGCCACCTCCAGAGCCCAAATCAGCCCCTGCCTCGAAGCCCAAGAAACTAGCCGCTTTTTTGGCAGGGTCCAAGTCTGTCTCAGGGCCGCATGGCTCGGCATCACAAGGGGGTTCAGCACCACGACGGTCTCAGACCCCAGCGGTTATCATCACGCCAACTCACGGTCCTCCCTCGAGCCTCTACTCCCCGCTGTCATCGGCACCGCTCCCCTTGTTTCACCCGAGCTCAGCAGACCAGCGCTCGTCCGGCCCGTCCCGCCCGTCGACGTACCTCGGACGCTCCGACAACCGCACGTCCTCTCAAAGCAGTGGCATCACTCTGTTCGAGAACTCGTCGGACGAATCTAAGGAGCCAACCCCTCCTGAGATGAGGGGAAGCCTCTCCCCGGTCGCCGAGTCTCCTCCGTCCGCCAAAGGTCGCTCGCCAGTCGAGTATCCCCAGATCGCAGGACGCGGCCGCAATAACAGCGTCACGCGGCCAAATCAGCCTCCGCCGACGCGGAGCCCGGTGTACTATCCTCCCGGGCAGCCCAGCCCAACCCTGGGCATGCTGTCCCAGCAAAACCAGCCGCCGGCAGGTATGTCATCGTGCAATGTCCCCACCAAGGGGCGGCAGCCCGTGCAACACCCGGCGATGGCTCGCACTGGCTCGCCGACTACCATGAGGGTCGTTGAGCCATCACCAGAGCCGGACGACGACAGAGGACGGCTACCCTCATCGCGACCACGCTATTCCCAAGCCTCGTCGCAACCCCCTCATCAACCTCACGTCCAGCCTTCGCCGTACCAACGGCAAGGCCAGGTTCAACAGCTGCCACCACGAGCACCGCAACAGCGGCAGGGACCGCCTCCCGAGGCCTTCTACATTAGGGGGCACTATCCACCCACGGGCCCTTCAGTATACTCCCAAGAGCACCAAATGCCGCCACAAACCACGTCCGACAATGGTCCCTCTCCGCACACCGGACCCTCTCCATACCGCGGGGAGAACCAGATGCCTCTCCCCCCCGACCCATCCAACAGGCCTAAACCGCAACGTTTCCCTCACCATCCGCCGGAGCATGCGGCCGCCGGGCGGCAGCCACGCCTCGACACCATGTCAATACCGCTCCTACTACCATCCTCTACGAACCAGCATCTCTCCCCGGTCTCCGAAGCCTCAACCTCATCCTCCCTCCTGGCCAAGCGTCTCGGCTCTGACCGCGCCGCACAAATGACCCTGGCTGAACCTGGCGGTTCATCCCGTGCGAAATGGCGGCGGGAGGGACCATCTGGGCAGCAGCAGGACCTCCCCTCAACGCCTGGGTGGAGGCCAAAGCTGACGCCTACGCGGAGGGGGGATGATCTCTTTTTGAACGTTCAATAATTCAAGTCACGTCGGACAGTACGTGTGTTGGGGGGGTTTTCTCTCGTTCCCCGTTGGCCCTGCATAGATGTCTTATCACGACGACTTTGCTTGAATGTAGCTCATACAAGTCGGAAGGCGTTTGGGAGGGGTTTTTCAACGAGGGAAAAGGCGTTAGAAGCATGTCTGTTGACTTTAGGCGGTTACGTTGTTCTACACAATGGCCTAGTCTAGCCGTTTTGTCATTGTCGCCTCTGCTGGCACACACTTGAATAGATATCGATATATGTCAATCCATCATAGCCGATCCTTGTCAACTTCCCCGGGGCGTATGGTGTTAAAGGCTAGGAATTCTAGGTTACATGGTGTACGGATACGTATAGGTGATAATTATAAGGCGCGGGAAATCCCCCACTCCCCACTCCTACCGCACAGCCACGGCGTGGGATCACCGATTGTTGCTTCCTTTCAATGCCCAGGGTTGGTCCGGGTTTTCTTCTCACCATGCAGGTCAGAAAACGAAACTGCCCGCCCGACTGGTTGGTAAGCCACTCTACATTATCGACCCCTTGTCCCAGCCACCACCATCCCATCATGCACGATTATTCCACTTGGAGCTGCCATCCGTCAGTCAGAACCAAGACTAAACTAAACCCCCGTGGGCCGTACGTGCGAACATACTGCACCGCGGGTCTATGGGGCACATGTCATCCCACTATCCCATCCCGCCTCGTCACGGACCCTCCACCACCGAGCCACTCGGGGGGGGGTCTTCTCAACTACTAGATTCGCAGATCAACATGATGTGGCACGGTAAACCCCCAAGGCCCATCATTATCCATCTCTAGCATACACATCCCGATCGCGTAGTATTCGGCTCCGTCGGACTCCTTGTTAAAATAAGGCAACCCCCCCTCATCCGTGCATCAATACACCGGGGCTTTTTTTTTTTTTCTCCCCAGGTAAGGCGGACAACACACCGGGGGGTTCCCGGCACTTGTGACTTTTCTTTTTGTGGTTGTGGGGGGGGATGGGGGGCGGGCTCCAATCCGAACTTGACGGCCGCCAACGGCTCGTCTATTTTTGGGGGGCTTTTTTGTTCAAAGTGCAGAAACTGGTCCAATCACCCACCCTCGCACAGACAGATCGCCTCTTCTAGGTATGCCTATTTTTTTTTATATTTTCCCAAGGCCCATCGATTCTTTGCACATAGCAGCCGGCTAGATGTAGCCCTCTCATACATTATACTGTAGTCTGTACCTAGTGGATATTCGCCAGGACCATGTCTTTGTGTTACCTGCCTTACTGTAATATTTCCCCTTTCGGTGTGTAAGCGCGGGTAAATGGGGCTCACATAAGCGCGAGAAGCGAGGGTCCCCTGGTGGAACCGTACGGTAGACCGAAAATAAGCGCGCGCAAGGCATACTTTACTGCTGGGAGAGTCACAATGACGTCCAGCGGGTCTGCGTATGTGACGTAATGAACGGGGAACGAGGGTTTTTTTTTTTTTTCTCTAAAGTCCAAATGCTGTCAATCTTGGATGTGGATGAGTCAAGACGGGAGGAGAGGCGGAAACATTAGTGTCCATAATGATTCTATATGTATTTATGGTGGTGATTGACTGATTGCAATGAAGCCGCCAGTGCTTTGCAAACATTGGATTCTTCCGTTCCTGCGGTTGACAATAGATGCATCCCATGCCACGCTCAACGTGGTTCGACTCCAGGCGCGATGATTCCAGATCATCTAACGCTCCATCCCAAGATTCCAGATCGGTAGGGAGTGGTGAATGAGGGCCGCGCCGAGCCCGAGTGCACAGCACGAGTGAAGTACAGGAGTAAGTAGAAAAGGAGAGAACGCAGAGAGACCGTGACATAAAAACACAACCACATAATCGTTCAAGACGCCCCCCAAAATGCCTCTTCTCCCATTCCCAAGACCGCCGAGAAGAAGAAAGAAAAGAAAAAGAAAAAGAGAAACACAAGACTAGGGTCAGTGATGAGGTAGGAAATCTATACCATATCCGGTGATCCCATCCTCCGGGCAAGACCAGCCCGCCCGCCAACCCTCGTGATGAAACAGGTGCCGTGAGGCTGTCGGCTGCGTACGCCGATGAGAAATGTAAAGCCGTGGCCCCCAAAGTCATGGCCCATGATGGTCGTCCGTAATCCCATGTCATATCTGTAGTGCCGGGGGAAAAAAACCCCCTGAAAAATGAAAAGGAAGAAGAAAAATAGAAGAGACTGCCCGTTTCCCGCGCTATGCAGACATTACCCAAGATTGCCGTCGAAGAAAGAAAAGAAGAAAGAATAGTTGACGCAGAGCCAAATCCAAGTCACAGTCCGCTTCTTCATCATGAATGATCGTCCAGAGTCGTTTCACATAGCAAAGGTGAGGAAGGCACCATGCCAACCATCAAGGGTTGAGAGGAGGGTCCGCCTCGTCGTGGGTCATACTACAGGGCGTAACGTCTATGCCCAGTAGTCGGCCTGTTCAATGTGGCTTAACCGTCCTGGCAAGTTCCCGCGTCTTCGGTATCGTAATGTCGTAGCTGCTGAGGCAATAGAGGAGAGAGAGAGGAGAATGGTCATGTCCAGGCCCAGGACCCGCACGTGGTCACAGCGAAGCACCGGGCGCATGGGGTCAATGACGACGATGGCCCACTAGGAGGATGGACAGCCACGATGGGCTAGTCGTGTAGAGATACACGGCCCATTCGTCCAGCTCGAAAGGGACGAGCCGCAGAGGGGTTCTCGACAGACAGCCCGGTACCGAAGACAGAATGTTTCACCGGTAGCTGCTGTGCGAATGACCGCTGTAGTACCCAGAGTCGGAGTAGGAGTACTGTGAGGCGTACTGGCCGGAGCGAGGGGCATGACGGGTGCAGGCGTAACCGACATAGATGGTTCGCTGCTCAACACAGTGGCCAGGGCGACCGTATGACGCACAGCGATCGACGGCATGTTGGTAGTAGAGGCACCGGCAAGCCGAGTACAACTCCACGAGCTGGTAACACATCTTGAGAGCCGTAGGCGGAAGACTAGGTTGCTGTTGGTTGATGCCAGGCCGCAGGTGAGGCCGCAGGTGAGGCGCGATCCAGGGCAACCTCACAATCCAGAAATGGTTCTAAGCCAATGAAGCGAAGTCGTTTGGAGGTTGGTGAGTGCACTTTGACCCTGATTTCAAGGTAAGATCTGATGTTGGACGTTGGTCGTTGGTCGTTGGTCGTTGGTCGTTCGTGGTTGTGGTTGTCGTCGTTGGCGGAGATGGATGACTGAGGTGCTAGTCAAAAGACAAAAGAAGAGACCGAACCGCAAAGAGACGAGCGCCGGGTAATAAAGAAACAAGCAAGGCCAAGAAAAGGAAAGATGAAAAAGAGCGTCGAGTGCTTCAGCTATGACTGACTTGCGAACAGGCAAACAGGCAGGAAAGTGGAGACGGAAGTAGAAGAGAGGCATCGTAGCCTTATAGGACTCTGGAGCCTGGAGGGACAGGCAACACACCACAAGACTGTAAGGCAATGTCAAACAAGGGTAGGCGCTCTCGAGGTCGCGTTCTAAGAAGGGAAGCATGGGCTAGCTGCGGCGAGCCAAGGTACGGACACCCCGGTGTACAATGGAAGGTCGGGCATTCTGACGTCCCGACCGTGTCGGATGAAGCGTTCACGGGACCCAGGTAGACGGAGACTGAGCCCGCACAGATCAGGCACGCACCCTGGCATCCTGGCGTGCCCGGCGCCGTGGGTCTGAGCGAAGCGGACGTGAGGTGGTGAGCATAGGTGGGTTCGTCAGCACAGAGGGCAGGGTACGTACAGATACTGTCCGACGACGCAATGGAGACACAGACACACGGATAGATGATAATAGACAGGGACGGTGGGCCGGGGGGGGGGTTCCCTTAGAGCGTAGTCTGCAGGTGTGTAGAACTAGGTGAGGCAAGGCGAGGCAGGGCAAGGCACCAGTGACCCCAAAACCGACTCGCTACTGTGCCCAAAGATGAAGTCGCAAAAGCCGAAGAGAGTTGGAGAAGTGCTCCGTTCGAGGGACCCCTCCCCAACGCGCCTAATGTGGGCGCTGACAGTGGAGGGCGGGCGGCATCGCGGGCGGTGGGGTATTAATTGGGGTCCAGTGGCTACAACCTCGCACTGTGGATGGAGCGTGGCGCAGGGCTGAGCGGGCGGAAGCTGATATGCAAGTGTGCAAGACAACGGACGCGAAAAGAAAAAGATCCATGGCCGTGGGCGTAAGACGGCGAGATGCTCGTCGATTCGAGGAGCAGCAGCAGCAGCAGCAGTGGCCGCGGGAGGTACGTGGGAGTCGTGACGAAACGAAACCTGGCCATTGCCCGTTCTGCGTTGCTGCGACGTACGAGCTCGACGAGTCCAAAGAGTCCAGCCACGACGGAGCTCTCTCTGCTGATAATCGCCGGTTTCCTCGAATTGCAAACTGTGGCTGTCCATGCCCGTGTCGGGGCTGTCGGGGCTTGCCCTTGGCTCAGGCCCCTCCCCGCGACCCATCGGGCCATGGCCCCAGCCCTTGCTCCATATCCCATGTGGTCTGCAGCACATTCATGGCGCAGCACCGCTGGAGGGGGGGTGTGTGTTGTGTCCCGGAGGACAGGTACGGCCATTGAAAGACGTAATTAATAATTATATCGGCCTGGAGCGGTTCAGGACTCCGGGCGATGGCGTGAAGACTCATCCGGGTCACTTGCCTGGCCGGGGGGTGCAGATGGGCCGGGGAAGAGTCAATCGGGCCCGTGACCAGGGACGGGAAGACGTCAATGCTGCTGCTGGTCGTGGGTGCTGCGACCCGCCTTAATTCTCCGGAGTTGTCGACTTGCAGCGCATACAACGAGGGTCCAGCGGCAGCACAGGATGGAGATGGGTTGGGGGGAAGCAACCCAGAGGGTGAACCACCACCCAGGGCATCGCGGGCGTCTCTCTGTCGAAGGCATCGACAAGGCCGTATTTCCTCGTACCGGGGCACCGGGTGCTGCGTTTTCACTGTATGCGCTCTGCGGGGACTCAGCGAGGCGGGTTGATGGGCGGATCGTGTCTTGAGGAGGAAGAAGTTGAAGTTGCCAAATTGACGAATTCCACCCTACTACCTCAGGGTAGGTATTGCCTACCTCTACCTGAAGGCATCTGTAGGTACGGACTAGTACCTACAGAATTACGGACGAACCTGCCTCATACTGTATCTCCTGCAGAAACCTGAGTCAGTAGGTACCTAGAGTACCTACCTTACCTACCTGTATGAAGTACCTAAGGAGCCCGGTAGGAGGAAGGAAGTTCCGAAACGATCATCACCAACGGGGTCCCTTCCTTCCATGTCCTGTTTGGCAAACATCGAATGCTCCGTCCCTGGAAAGCGCGACCCACTGTCTGCCCCACAATCGCTGCCTGGCAGTTCTGTTGCGACTCCGGGCGAGTCTCCAGCGTCACTCCTCCCGTCACGTCCTCCCCGCCAAAGTTCAACGAAAGTCCCTTTCCCCTTGCTCTTGCTTCACGCTGGACTTACTGATCCATGGGATGAGAAACTCTCCCCAAACACAATCCGTCTGAATTTGCTTTCTCTACATCTTTTCGTTTCCAACACCAATTATTGGTGTCTTTCTTGCAATCATAACGCCACACGACCTCCGCCTGTGCGGCCAGGTAAGGAGGTCCATACGAATACGCACCTCGGTCTCTCTAAACAAAGGCAGGGCAGCGGGCCATGACATGTCCTTCTGCACCTCGTAGGGCTGTGTCTGCACACGCCCCTGACATACAGGACAGCGTGGGTGGGCGTCTCGCGAGCCGCAACACCACCTCCACCTCAATCCACCTGCGAATGCCTACTGGCCTGGATCAATCAGAATGTCGTCGTTTCGCGACCACCGGCAGGGCTGCATACCTGCTCTCGTATGAACACCGTCGATCCAGAAGTACTTACCGTAATACTCTCTCGCTGCCTAGTTGGCAAGTGTGACCCGACATGCAAGCCTCAGACACACAGTATACATTGTCTCAGACATTCATCTCGGCAAGCCGTCGCACTCGATCGGAGGACAGCGAGCGATCTGAGACCCAATTGTGGTGGCTGCACAGCCAGGTTCGAATACCCCCAGACGCCGTGCGAGACCGACGATGACAGCCGTTACAACTACATACCTACTCACTGGCCACGCATCGTCTCTCAAGCATGGGACCCAATTTGGTTATCCCCAAGACCCATCTCTTCGGTCATTCAGCCCTATTGGAATCGGTGGTGGCGACCGATTGACCACCGATCCCGTCTCCGGCACTGACAGACGTCGTCCGGTCACCACTCTCCGTCGGCTCGGGCGATCAAGAAACTCGAGAAACCCGGGTAGCCCGGTGGTGGAAGCAACCCACCATCGTCGCCCGGCTTTTGGGGATTAGCGATTACCTTCTCACTCTGGCCAGCGCCCGGGAGACTCCATTAGGCCAGATGACCACGCCCATGGATGTCGATTACCCTTCTAGGAAAGATATGACAGCCGCGGGCTTTGTCTGGTGCAGTGGTGCCAGGTGGTAGTAGTAGCTGCAGCATGCCATGTTACCTCACGTGCCCTGTGAGCAACAACCCATCCCCTTTTTCCACACAGCTTCCTACGTACCCCTACCGCATACGGACGGCTTCATTTGTGGACCGCGGCTGCGAACTAGCTCCAGTTTCGGGGAATTTTAGAGTCATCAGTCATTACCCTTATCTCTTGCTATTCCGGGTCGCCCGTTGACTAGGTCGAGGTTGCACTGCTGCTAGGCTTCAGCATATCACCACTCCCTACGCAGGAGCGGGGCGTCGGCGACAAGAGAGCGCCTTCAGCTGGTACCATTATTATCACAGCCTCTTCCGGTATGCCTACAGTGTTGTTGAGGGACATCTCAATCTGTGGGCGCAGTGTCCCATCTGGCTCACCGTCGCTTGGTGCCAAAAACAGCTTGATCTACAGCACACCTCCACAGGCACACTTGACCCAGCTTCGTGGCCTGTGTAACACACCTTGGGGGACAGCAAGATCCGACGCTCCGGATATAGCACCCATCCCCTCGATATATCAAGCCTTAGCAGACCAGAGCCTGGGAGTACGGAGACTATTCGGTAGACCGCCAGTCGCATCGCACCACCCGAACTATAGGGTCGTTTTCGGTGAGTTTACGCCGTGGATACGAGTACGCCAATGACCAAAAAAAAGGAAGAAAAAAAAAGAAAAAAAAAAGGGAGATATCATTGCGCCCCAGACACGCAAGTGTTCACTTTAACTGAAAGCTCCGAATTATTTTCGACTCGATTGATCACAGTTTCTGCTGTTCACCACGAGGTGACCACGACTCACCAATGTCAGCCGCGGTATCATCACCGGCTCTCCGCGTATCCAATGGCAGGTACAGTTGCTCATGCTGGTCGATCCCTCCGCTATGACTCTTTCCGATATGCAGGCTACTGCGTTTGATTTCAACATCTCATTATCCCTGGCGAACCTGCCGAATAGCTGATGCCGTCCCACTGTGTCATCAAGCACGTCTAGCGGAGACGGCCATGGACAAAATGACTTCATAGGCTCACCAGCCATTCAGCCTTGTGCTAAGCGGTGCCCGCTGTGGGGGAAGCTTGCTGCTTGCTTGCTGCAGGTGCCACAGTAGTGCACTGTCAGACCAATCTCCAGCCTCATGGCGAACTTACCAATGGCCTTTACGCCTCCAGCTGCTGCGCCTCAGACGCCGGGGTCCGGTGGCTTCAACAACGGAGTCGCCGGCGGGCGCCGCCGGAGCCCCACAGTTCCCATACCCTTTTGGGCCGAAGGTCGAAGGTGACGGACGCCAGTCTGCTATCCAGATTATTTGCCCAAACATCAACTATTTCCATGACGCCGCAGCTTTTGGTCCAATGACTCGTCCGTCTTCGTCCGCTCCTTCCCCCCCCCCCCCCCCCCCCGGGGTTGAGGTTTGTCACTCAAGTCCATACTTTGCCCGATATCCGCTCTCCGCTCTTCACCCGGTTGGTTCATTGTCTGTCATATCTGCACTTTTGCCTGCTAAAATGGCCTAGGTACCATATCTTGCGTGCGAAGTACAACCCCACCCCCTCCCCCAAAGAGTATTCTCATCTTCGTCTCATTACTTCATTCACTCCCTTTGAAACATGCCTCCCCTTCAGGCTAGGCTTCCCGGTCCCCACCAGCTTGCGCCGCGATCTACTCTACTACACCACAGCCTGCCCTGCCCGTCTTACTGCTTCGGCCGTGGCGTAAAACATACAGCTTCGAGGCGTTGCGCCGCCCGAAGGCCAGACTCGACCTGCTCCTGACGAGGGGATACTGTTACTGGAGCTACGTAGGTCGAGACTCTATCGACACATTCACAGCTACACATACACTTGCAGAGCGGAGGCCTCTCAGACACAATTCATCCATTCATCCGCTTGTCGTTGAGAAGCCAGGCAGGTCTATCATATGGTGGAAGGATATCTCCTCCGATACCTCGGGTCCAGGCCGGCACGTCTGCCTTTGCGACCTACCCAAGACACACACGCACACACACCCTTTCCAACATGTCTCTCCATCCTCGCCATGCTCACTCATCTTTCGTCTAAGCCACCCAACCCATCCGTCGTCTGCCCAGATACATTGTCGTCAAGAACGGATACAGAGAAGCGGGCGGGAGGGAAAAAAAACCAGCGTCATCAACTCTTCAATGTTAGCCCCAACCCCCCCCATTAGTATATATGCGCGCAGAGGTGTCTATTCTCGGGCGGGAGAAAAAAAAAGAGAAGAAAACAAATGGATATAATCGTTTCAAAAAATGTAAGAGAAACAACAACAACAACAACAACAACAACAACAACAACAACAACAACAACAACAACAACAACAACAAAAGCTCGCGACGCTCCATCCGAGATGCGAGGCGATGTTCTTTGGTATACTGCCCTGCTGGAACGGATTCAAACCATCGGAACTTGTCGGCGCACAAAGGGACGGCGGGAGCAGGTAGAAGAGTGGTTCGTCAGGCCACTCTGTCGTACACTTTTTCCTTTCCTCCCCCCCTCAAACGCCGTGACACAAACAATAAAGATGCAAAGTGTGCCCAGTGACTCATGTTCGCCTTGTGGTGCCTCGTCAGAAATACCACGTGAAGACGTTGGGGCCCCGTGCTTCCTCTTCTCGGTGGCTATCGTTGGTCGTCGCCGCGTTACCCCCTTTTCTTTGTTTCAGCCTCGCCGCGTCATGGCCACCGTCGCCCCGGCGGCAGCGAGATCCTGCTTGCCACTAGCGGTGCGGCCCGCTGCCCGGGGCAGGCCGCTAGGCCCAGCTATCACACTGCCCGTGGTGCCGCCGCTGGTGCTGGTGCTGGTTCGCTTGGCGCTGCTGGCAGTCGTGGGCGCCGTCGCCCCGGATGCTCGCCTGGAGGCGCCTGACACGCCTGAAACGGGTGGCTTGTGCGGACTTGGCCCGGTGCGCGGACCAGTGCCCGCCTTGGCGCCCGTTCCGGGAGGTTCAGGGAGCGGTCGTGGCGCTTGGCCCATGGTGTGTCGCTTTGATGGGGACGAGTCGCGTGCGGATACCCTCGCGGTCATCTTCTTGCCGGTGATGAACTCGTGCCGTATGGCCTCCTCGGGCTTGAGGCGACGATCGGGATCCCAGCGAAGACAGCGCGCCAGGAAATCCAGGAATGCCTCGTCGTCGCACTTGAGCGCCTGCTGCAGCGTCTTGGACGACGGTCTGCGCCGGCGCCCCTTGGGCGATACCGTCAGCCGAGGTTTGCCCATCGAGTCGAAGAAGAGCTTCTTCCGGGTGCTCTTCTCGATGAGGTGCTTCTCGGGCGGGCCGAACACCTCCATGATGCAGGCGAGCTGCTCCTGCTCGTTCTCGCCGGGGAAGATGGGCACGCCGGTGTACAGCTCGGCGAGGATGCAGCCGACGCTCCACATGTCGATGGGCATGCCGTACGTCATGCCGAGGATGACCTCGGGGGAGCGGTAGAAGCGGGACTGGATGTAGGTGTACACCTTCTCGTTCTCGAAACAACTCGAGCCGAAGTCGATAACCTTGATCTCGGAGTGCAGCGGGTGGCGCAGCAAGATGTTCTCCGGCTTCAGGTCGCAGTGGATGACGCGCTTCTGCTTCAGCAGGTTCAGGGAGCTGAGGATCTGCTTGGTGAAGCGCCTGATGATCCGCAGCGAGAACCCCCGGAAGGAGTGGGCCTTGATGAATTCGTAGAGGTTCATATCCAGCAGCTCTGTCGATATGCAGAGGTGACCCCGGAAGTAGAAGCTCTGGGTGAAGTTGACCATGCTATGCTTGTTTTGAGGATCCTGCGGGCGAATTGTCAGTAGAATGTCCACACACTTGAGCTAGATGGACGGGAAAGAGCTTACCCATTCGCGAAGCTTCTGCAGAATATTGACTTCAACGAGAGCTTGTTGATGGAACCGCTTCTTGTTCCTGATGATCTTGACGGCCACCAGGACTCCGAGCTTGTGGTCGATGCATCGCACCACCTGGCCAAAACTTCCCTTCCCAAGGATATCGACAATCTCATACCGGAATGCCAGGTGATCGCCCGGAACAATGGTGTAGTCACCGCGCTCATCGTCGTACCCAAAGTTGGGTTTATCCGAGTGCAGGTCGCCAACGACCTTGGGCGCTCCCTGAGTGCCGCAGAAATACACGTCATTGTAGTCGATGATCTCGCCCCGTTCGTAGATGTTGAGCATGGCGACACGGATGGCCTCGTGGGGCCCCACCCGCTCCTTCGGTGTAGCCCTCTTCCGGAGCGCATCGATGGTGCGGGCCGCAATCTCCGTCTCCTTGCGCCGGGAACCCATCTTCCTCATCTCCTCCTCAGCGGCCATGTCGTCCTTATCCAGCTCCGCAGTCCAGGAGTCCAGGTTCCGCGTGGTGCTGGAAGATTGCCGGGGTTTCAGGAGCTTATTCATCACAGATGGATTGCGCGTGGTGGGCATCGTGGACGGGTCGGCCACTTCCTTCTTCGTCCCCCAAGTGTCACTCTTGGTCCGGTCATGGGACGCAAAGGTGCCAAAGCTGGCCGCGGAGCTCTTACGCCTGCGCGACTCGAGGTAGCCACCGTTGGTCTTAACAGCCGGTACTGGGCTAGCCTGCTTCACGTTGGACAAATTGTTGACGGTGGCAGAAACGGGGATCCGAGGAGGATGCATGCTATCCTGCCTGGGCGGTGGCTGTGCCTGCCGTTGTTGTTGTTGTTGTTGTTGTTGTTGTTGTTGTTGTTGTTGTTGTTGTTGCTGCTGCTGCTGCTGCTGCTGCTGCTGTCCTGGGCCCTTTTCGGCGATCTCGGACGAACTGGCAGTGCTGCCCTTTGACTTCTCTCTCTTCCACGACATGCTGAGCTTCCGTCTCAAAGAGCTCATTGACGATGGCGTAGCAGGCTCCTCCACGCTTACTCTGGGAGTCGGAGAGTCCACCGCCGGCTTGTCGTTGATAGGAGGTCGAGGGCCAGCGGGCTTCTGGTGTGTGCGGTCCTCCAACGTTGCGCCAGTCAGTGTAGGATAGTCGCCTCCAGTCTTCGATCGCTTCAAAAAGCCGGCTTCAAACCCTCCCTTCGGAGCTGATGATGATAAGAATGGGGAAATGCTCGACTTGTGGTCGGCATCTGGATCTTTGATACTGATCGATGAATCAGACGAGGTCTCATCGGGAGGCGTTGGCGACATTCTGTGAGTAAGGTGCACCGAACTACTGCTCCTGAGAGATGGAAGCTCGACAGTCTCGTCGTACCGCTTGGAGAAGAAGGCACTCTTCGATGCTGTCATCGGAGTCGTCGGTGTCTTGGGTAGCTGTCGGGACGGTGGAGGACTTAGATCGCGATGGACAGCAACTTCTTCCTTGGACGAGGAGCCTTTTCCTAGATTGGGAATATTGAGGGGACCCAAGCTGATAGGCGGGAGGCTCAGTGGCTGGAGGCTCTTCTTGCTTGATGGCGTGGCTGGCTTCTCAGCATCAATTTTCGTGCTGGGTAAGAAAGAGCTCTTCCTCGCGCTCGGTCTGCGCTGAAGCTTGGTGGGCTCAGGGTGAACAGGCATCGAGATGCTACCCGTCGAATTGCTGTGGATGCTGGTGGCGTCGAGGCCGCTCAGGCCCGATTTCTTCTTCTCCACAAACAGTACCTCCGCTGGCGAGCCCTTTGGCGATTCATATGCCTTGGGTATAGCTGGAACGGGAGGAACCTCTTCCCCTTCGTCTGCAGGCATAGGGTTATGCACCGTGGTATGCCTGGGTGCCGGAAGTCGCGAGGACGACGAGGATTGGGCTATTCGCGGCTGTGCGGAGCCTATCGACGTCCTCACTGTATTGAAGCTAGTATTGGATGTAACCGAGAGGCCGGAGCTGTAGGATTTCCTATTGATGTCGGGTGTCGTGCGAGCGGAGGAGGGAGTGCCAGAGGTCCTCCTGGGGATCATCGAAGGGGATCGCGATTCGGCGCGCGTGTCCATAGATACGGGCGGGGGCGGCGGAACGTTGATGATATGGTTCAGGCTCTGGGAGGTAGGCATAGTGGACATGCGCTTGGCCCTCCTGGTGTCCGTAGGGCTGATGGTCCTGGCTCCAAGACCAGTGGCGTGCGAGGAATGGTGTCCACCGGGCATCATAGACGCTCTTTTGCCGCCGGATGACGGGGTCGAACCTCTTCCGCCGCCGCGTGGTGAACGAGTTGCCAGTGCAGAAAAGCGGTTCGGTTCGGGAACAAGGGTGTCGCCCGCCGACAAGTTTGCTTGTGCGGACCGAGGTGGCGGTTGCACCGACTTGGCCTTTGCGCTTCTCGAGTTGGCCCAGTTGCGAGGAGCATCCAAACCAGTGCCTGAAGAAATATCCATCACCGACCTTGCCGTATCGTCTCCGCCCCTATCAGACATCAAACTCGGCCGTCTCCGCTGGTTATGAGATAACGAGTCACCTGCGTCACCGATGACTCCGGGACCGATCGACTTTCGTGGTGGCTTCCCCATGACTGAGTTAGAGTTCGATACAGGCGGATAGTGGCTTTGTCGTCGGTTGCGCATCGCCGCGGGGGCTGTCGGGGCGTCCGGCGGAGCTGATGTGTTCGAGTAAGTCGAGGATATGCTGGGCTGTCTTCCGGAGGTGCTTGGTCTTCGCAGAATGGAGCCAGAACGACTTGTCCGAGTTGTGGAAGACGGTGCAGCAACCCGGGAGGGGCCGGCAGCGGGTTGCGTGGCGTTTGGCCTGTTTTGCATCTTCGTCTTCTTGTCCTTGTTGGCGCCTTGAGTTTCGAGAATGCTTCCTGTGCCGGTGGGCGAGGGGAACTGAGTAAGCGTGAACTCGGTCGACGCAGACTCGATGCTCGTCTGGAGGTCATCGAAGCTCACGGAGGGCAAGAAATCGTAAGAACCCGCTGGCTTCTCAGTTGACGAATCAGTCTCCCCATTCCGGCCGAAGGAAAAGAGCGAGTGGTTGTTCGAGGACGACGCGCTGAGCATTGGAGCGTTGGACGTGAGGCCGGTGCTCGCGCTCAAGGGTAACGGCGGCGGGATGCCAGAAGGACCCCGTTGTCTAGAAGTGTCCTGCCAGTCAGCTTCGCAATCCAACCCTGGCCATTGCAAGTCGCCATGGGAGGGCCAGACGGTGTTTTGCTTACCTAGGAGCAGGTGATCGATTCGCCGGTCGAGGCACAGCCGGCACGGGGTACTCCTCGGGCATGGGGAGTCGAGGAGCGAGCACGCTTGTCCGGCGTCCTAGCTCTGTCGGAGGCTATCCCTTGTCGTCCGGTCGGTGGATTGAACGATTGGTACGATGGCGCACAAGCCAAACCCGGGAACCAAGGCCTCAGTCCTGCCAGGGAGCTGAGTGCATGCGAAGAGCTACCTCATTCCGGCCGGTTGAAGAGGGTTGGCGTAAGATGGCTGGAGGCCCGGGGCGAAGGGTGAGGATCCGATGCAGGGCAACTGGTGCTTGCAAGGCTCGGTGCGCCGGCAGGAGCTGCGCGGCGTCAGAAGTGTTCGCCGCGGAGGGCTGCTGATGAATTGGCGGATGGAGGATGGCAAGTGAGTGTCGAAACGGTGCTTGTTTTTTCCAACAAGGAGTGATCAGATGCGGCAGCCGCAGGTGGTTTGGGGGGTTGATGGTTGCTGCGGGCTACAACCTAGCACAAAGAGGGCCAAGCTTCCAGGGGCTGGCGGTGGAGCGAAACGGGGTGGCCACACATCTTGAACTGCATGCAGGCGCGCTTCAGGGCGTCCAGCGGTCTGGTGAGGCGCCCGGGTGGGGTGGCTTCACCCCAGTGACTGAGAGCACGGGGTACCGCCAGTGGCAGTACCAAAGGGTCCTGGTGACAAAAAGGCACGGGACTCAAGATTTACCTCCTACGCTGCTAGAGGAGGCACGGATAGGCACGAGCTTGCGCGGGAACAAAGTGTCCATTGAGCAGCGATATGTCGTTTATGAATAAAATAATAGGCCCATTCTGATAACATTCCAGTTGCATCCTCAAAACGCAAATGTTATCTAGTTACCCCGTACGTAGCCCCTCCCCGTATGACAAGACTGCTGTAGTCTGTAGCCCCTAGTCCGCTGACCGCATTTTGGAGCTCTTGTCTCATCTGTCCGCAGCACTGTACTTACGCTCGCAGTAATTGGTGAGGGTGGTACATGGAGTGGAAGTACGAGTACTTACTGTATCCGGTACCAGACGCAAACGGGCAGCAGTGAGCGCCTGGTTCCTTACCCAGGAAACATTCCCCAAGTCGGGGCAAGCAGTACGCTAACGGAGAGTGAAGTTCACCTCAGTTCAAGGTGTTAAACATGATTTTTATGTAAACATATATCCTTCATATTGCATACTAGAATTCGATGGGGCCAACAGGCTGCCACAGTGACCAAAGTACTAAGATACTTGTCATTCTGTCTGCCTGGCTTGAATTCTACTTAGCGTCAGATCTGGTGGTTCTTCAATTCCTTCTTCAACCCATACGGGTCAGAGACTCCTACTCCTAGATATTCTGTTATTCTGTCCTCAGCACAAGGTGCATGGCACTCCGTAGTCCGTACGGCAAGTGAATCAGTCCCCGACACCCCCGTTATTAATCAGAGTCTCACTCGAAATTGGCGGGGTGAGAGTGCGGGTGAAGAATCAACCCAGCCTAGCAACTCGTTGATCAGGGTTCAGATCGCTGTCTAATGCCGCTCTAATTACTAACATTAGTATTTGCCTCCCGCTTTCTGCTCGTGTACTCGTACACGCAATCTTACGGGATACTTGGGTACCTATCCTGGGTCAGCTCCCTACTAGAGGCAAACTGCCCAATGCTTAACGGACGGTCGTCCGCATATGGGTAGGTGGTCAGTAATTATCCGTACGGTAAACGGTTACTCCCCGTCCCCAGAAAGGCAGAAAGGGGGAGCGGCAGCAGGGGGGCTGGACATTTGCCGATTCACCCTCGTCCAATCAGTTGCCGCACCTGTCCAGGACTCCCAGTCCTCGTTGTTTGTCTCATCACCAGCTGCCCCAGCAGGACCCTGGAACTCCAGAATAACAATCAGTCCTGGTAATTTCGACCCCGGGTGTAGTCGCGTTGCGGGCAACAAGTCGTGTCGCGTTTCCCAGCACCGCGCGATTGATTGCCTCCAGTTCTCCGGCATCGAGGTCGCCGCCCTCTTCTGCCAGGATGAACAGATGCAGCCTGAGCTCAATCCCGTGCAGCCTGCAGGACGTGCAAGTACGAGAGAGCAACTACTACTAATTAGCAGTACTAGTACCAAGGGTTCTTCTGTGCAAGGTACGAGTAGCTACTCGTACATAGGTAGAGGAATCCACAGAGAGCTGGCCTCTTGACTCCCAAGCCAGCATGCAAAGCCAGAAGCTGCGTTACTAGTACTACCTGATCGCCTGGCGCAGGACGATTGTATTGGAAGCTTTGTTGTTGCCATCCAGGTACCACCCGCTTGGAATATACCTCGTACACTACGCGTATATACAAGTAATCAATGCAGATACTACTGTAGGTACTGTACTTACTACTAGTAGGTAATTAGTAGGTACTTACTGAGTACTAGTATTAGTACCTTAACGGATCTGCCTCGGCATGAACGACTCTAAAGTTCGACAAGTGCCCTACGGATATTGGGGGTCGTTCCTTCCGGCTCTACGATGGGCCATGCTTGCGTGTGTGATGTCAGCGCCGCAACCCCCACCCGACGACCAGCCCGTTCGGCGCCTTCACATGCCGCCAACCTGTCCCATCCCAACTCCCGGCGCAGTCCCCAGCGCGCGAAGATCCAACGACCAGACACCTTGCACCCTTCGTGCAATGTCCTGAGAGCGCGCCAGATCGCGCGCACTGATACCGCCATCCATGGACGACTTCACCGCCGAGATGCTGGCCAGCGGGCAGGACAACGACTCCCGAGCTGAGCCGCCGGATGACAATGACCCGAGCACACCGCCGGCGCATTGGTCCGGCTTGCGCGGTGGCTTCGCTGCCATCCGCGAAAAGGCAAGCATCCAGGATCGCCTGGTAGAGAGGTAAAGCTCTTCTCCGGAAATGGGGCGCGTGGATGGACTGTGACTGTCAGCATCTGACAATGGTACTCGTAGACTTCTCCAGCAAGTCATTCCCGCCGATGACAATGTCACCGGTGATGCGGCCGTCCTCGCTGACGACTTGGCACCAACCTATGCCCAGCGCCCCAACTTCAATATCACGACAATGTCCAACAACTTCCGCCGATTTAATGCTCGCATCGGCGTCGTCTTCAGGTTCCAATCCCGGGTCATCCGTATCCTCTCCTGGCGTCGTCCCACCCAGACTATGTCCCTGCTCGCTGTCTATACATTTGTCTGCCTCGATCCCCACCTGGTGTCTGTACTGCCGATTGTTGCCCTGGTGCTCGGCGCCCTCATACCTGGGTTCTTGGCGAGGCATCCGGCGCCTCCAAAGGGCACATTGTCCAGCGAACAAAACATGGGCTACTCGCCCCGGGGTCCGCCTCTGGCGCCCGCCGCGACTGTCCGGCCCGTCAAGGAGCTGAGCAAGGATTTCTTTCGGAACATGCGCGACCTGCAGAACAGCATGGACGACTTTAGCCAAGCGCACGACCAGGTGGTCCAGTTGCTGGTCCCCGCGACCAACTTCAGTGACGAGGCCCTATCCTCGGCCATCTTCCTCTTCCTCGTCGTGGGGGGCACCTTCATGACCATCACGGCACATCTTCTCCCCTGGAGGCTCATCCTCCTCGTCGGAGGCTGGGTCTTCATCTGCACAGGCCACCCGATTATAGCTCGTCTTCTCGCCACGACTCATCAAGCACACGTGCAGCCTCGCGAGCAGAAGGCGAAAAGCTTTCTGGACAACTGGATCGCCAACGACGTGATTCTAGACTCCGCCCCAGAGACCCGGGAGGTGGAGGTCTTTGAGTTGCAGAAGATGTCCGACGCGGGCGAGTGGGAGCCGTGGCTCTTCACCCCCTCGCCCTACGACCCGTTATCCCACGCACGCATTTCGGGTGACCGACCGCGCGGGACACGCTTCTTCGAGGATGTCATGCCGCCGGAAGGATGGGAATGGAGCGAGAAGAAGTGGGCGCTGGATCTGTGGAGCCGGGAATGGGTCGAGGAGCGCATCATTACCGGCGTAGAAGTCGAAACGGAGGGCGAGAGATGGGTATATGATATGTACGATGAGCGGCAGGATCATCAGACGGGTGTTGTCGAGGAGGCAGTAAGGAGTACGCTCAGCTCACACACGCACACGAGCTGGGAGGAGGGCGAGGGTGCGGCTGCCAGGAGGGGGGAGTGGCGGAGGAGGAGATGGGTGCGACTGGTGAAGCGCAAGGTCACGTCTATGGATCCGGCATAACAAGCCGATCTAATATAACATTTTGTTGTTTCTACTCTCGAGATTTACCACAGGCTCTTATGCGTGGCGGACGACGTAACGAAGGCCCGGTAGTACTCCGCCCAATACTCTCTCTCTACCTTGCGAATCATATGTGGCCTTCTCCGAGCGGCTAATGGCGCTCCAAATTAAGTATGGAATGCCTAGCTGGCCGGGTGTTGTAGGCCTTCATCACCGTTGCCATCAGGATTTTGCACGACTTATGACTGAGCCACAGTGTTATATGCGCCAATATCTCCGTGGCTAATTTCAGAATAGATCGTCCAACGCCTTATCGGCATCCTTCTGTATAAGCTCCTTCATGCCCTATGAAACCACATGGTTAGCACGCTCAGACGGCAACCCCATAATTCTGATACGCACCTGAGGCATAATGGGACTGCCATCCTCTGCCTTGACGTAGCGAAACGGCATCTCGGTACTCTCGTGCTCACTGAACTTGAGCTCGGGGAAATCGGTGTAGGGAATTTTATCAAGCTCAACTTGGGGTTTGGGGTTCAGTCAGAAGGTTCCAAATCCACACACGAGGCCGGCGGGGGTGAGACTCACCCTTATCTTGAACGACTATACGTGTGACGCGGACGGCTGTATCCGTTGTCATCTGCTTAGGACCCAACCTGCGGCCCTCGAAGCCCTTTTTGCGAAGCTCAGAAGTCCGGTCTAGGTTTCCCTCACGTTAACGACCATGGTACTTTTGTGGAGAGCACGTCTGAGGTCTCAGGAGAAGGAAGACAAACCCCGTGGCGGATCGTCGCCTGCCATGCAGATCAGTCAGCACCCTGTTACTGACAATAAAAAAAAGAAGAACCTCCTGGGGACCTCAGAACCGACCTAGAATGCCCCCAAAGAGGAACACATCAAACGTCTCCCCATCCTCAGGCGACAGATCCTTCGCAGCGGAGGGGTCCAGGAGGCACACCCGCGACTTGTCGGCGGCGTACAGCTCCTCCACGCCGCGCCTCTCGGCCCTGAATGCGGCGTTGCTCTGCAGCGCGCCAGGGACCTGGAACTCGGGAGGCAGGCTCGAGAGGATGAAGGTGCTCCCCTCGGCCTGGGACTCGTTGGCGATGGCGATGTACTCGAGCTCGGACCAGGGCCCGAGTTCCGGGTCGAGGTGCTCGACGATGAATGTCTTTCCTGAGGAGGAGGACATTGCGGAGGAGCAGGGTGTTGTCTATAAGAAAGGGTCCAGGTCAGTATTTCAAGTGTTTGAGGATTCGGAATTGCTGAAGGAGGTGGGCAGAGTTTTGATGGATACCTGTAAGTCAGTAGTAAGTAACCTGGAAGTCTCGTACGTCAGGTACCTACCTAACTGTAGGTAGCGCTTTGTCCAGTGCAGCGGCTTTGGTAGTTTGTCTCCAATGCCTGCGCCGCGCATGTCGGCAGTGGAGCACTAGCTGTACGTCTCAGTTTTTATGTCTAATGTATGTCGGTGTTATGTCTACTTTATGTTGATGTCACCATCAACTTCATTTCTTGCATGTGGATTTTGGAATCCATGGCTTACTCTCTTGGCTCTTGTTCTATCTTCTCTGTCAGGATCCCCGACTACCTACTCGGGATTTTAGCCTTAGCTGGAGGTCAGGACACCAACACTTACTTAGCTGGAAATACTACTACTAGTACTACCTGGGTAGGTAGTAGTAGATGCCACAGACTTACCTTAGGCACCCCGTAAGGTACCAACAATTCCGGAAATACCATCTGTTCAATTGCTTATAAGAAGCTCCCATTGCCCTGCATGGGCCTTTGCCTGTGCTGCATGCCTGGCTAACACAAACATTCCAATAGACGGGGTATACTGGGATGACGCGGAAATGCTTGGGGCGGAAGGGCACTGTCTACCTATGGAAACTCCATGACGATACGCAACTAACGAATATATACTACTGATTACCTACTATACAGATAAAATAGAATCCTTCTGTGCAGGTTTAGGTGCGCAAGTAAGTGTGGTACTCCTACAAAAAAAAAAAAAAAAAAAGCAAGCAAAGCCCGGCATCTACTCGTACTTGTACCTTGGCTGCTCGTTAATTTTGTCGCCCGCTGGTCCGGAACCTTGTCTGCCGTTGCATATGTGGCCGCAATGGCGCACGTAACTCCAGGGACAGGGGACCCGTCCCGCTGATCTGCGTCGGTGGAAGGACACCTTAGCCCAAATTCCAGGCTCTTGTCTCTTTTAGAACCATCCCTCCTCTCACTCTCCGAACTATTCGAACGGTAGATCGTAGGCGCCAGCGTTCTTCCTAATCAATGATCTGATTTCTGCCATCGACACGGGGCCAACGCTCGCCCCTTTCACTCCTCCATACTCCCCAGGGTCTCCATCCGACCTTGCCGGGGCCGAGCCAGGTGCATCATCACCATGGCAGCCATGCGACGGTGGCCGGCGATGCTGCTGCTGGCCATCTGGCCTGCCACGGCCATCGCAGCAGGCGCCGCCGATTACTACGTCCAGGATCTGCCCGGCGCGCCAAAAGATTCCACTCCGATCAAGATGCATGCTGGGTCAGTGTTGGAGCATTCGCTTACTCCCCGTTAACCCAATCCCCTTCCTTTCTGCGATGCCCGCTTGAGCTGACGCGTCGATGCGAAACCCGCAGCCACATCGAAGTCGACTCCGAACATAACGGCAACCTTTTCTTCTGGCATTACGAGAATAGACGCATTGCGGACAAGCAGCGCACAGTCATCTGGCTTAATGGCGGGCCTGGGTGCAGCTCCGAGGATGGCGCGCTCATGGAGATTGGGCCCTACAGGGTCAAGGACGAGGACAATTTGGTGCTGAACAACGGCTCATGGCATGAGTTCGCCAATCTCCTCTTTGTGGATAATCCCGTCGGGACGGGATTCAGCTACGTCGACACCGATAGCTACATCCATGAGCTTGACACCATGGCCGAGCAGTTTGTCGTATTCCTCACCAAGTTCTTCGAGCTATTCCCACATTACGAAGAGGACGATGTAAGCAGAGCGCATCCCCTATCCCCCTATCTGCATCTGTCTAACTCGTGCACCAGATCTACATCGCAGGGGAATCGTACGCCGGCCAACATATCCCCTACATCGCACGTGCCATAATGGACCGGAACAAGAACGAGAGGCGGAAGTGGAACCTTTCAGGCCTGCTGATAGGCAACGGTTGGATTTCCCCCCGCGACCACTACGAATCGTACCTCCCCTTCGCCATAGAGAAAGGCTTAATAAAGAAGGACTCGGAAATCGACAAGGAACTCGAGGGCGTGTTGCGAGCCTGCAAGAAGATTATCGGCAACAACCCTGGTCACGTCGACTACGGAGAGTGCGAAGACATTTTGTCGACCATGCTCAAGCTCCTGAAGAAAGGCGACGGCAAGGATGCCTGCATCAACATGTACGATGTGCGCCTGAGGGACTCGTACCCCAGCTGTGGCATGAACTGGCCGCCGGACCTGGAGCAAATAGTCCCGTATCTGAGGCGCAAAGACGTTACCAGCGCACTTCATGTGAATGAGCAGCGAAATACTGGCTGGCGTGAGTGCAACGGTGCCGTCGGCTCTGCTTTCACTGCCAGGAATTCCAAGGCATCTATCGAGCTGCTCCCTGATATCATGAAAGAGGTTCCCATCCTCTTGTTCTCCGGAGCGGATGACCTCATCTGCAACTACAAGGGGACAGAGACCTTGATTAGCAACTTGAAGTGGAACGACGGGAAAGGCTTCGAGATGAGCCCCGGGACATGGGCTCCGCGTCGAGGCTGGACTTTCGAGGGCGAGGCGGCTGGCTTCTGGCAAGAGGCGCGGAACTTGACATACGTGCAGTTTTACAACGCGTCGCACATGGTGCCCTTCGACTTCCCTCGTCGAAGCCGTGACATGCTCGATCGTTTCATGGGCATCGATGTCAGAAGCGTCGGCGGTGAGCCAATGGACAGCCGCCTCGACGGGGAGGAGGAATCCGAGGTCCCCAGCGGTAGCGGCAAGCAGGACGGGAAACCCTCCGAGGATGACAGCAAGCAAAAAGTTGACGACGCGAAGTGGGAGGCGTATAGGAGATCGGGAAGCGTTGTCCTCGTCATCGTGGTCATCGTCGTGTCGGCCTGGGGCTACGTTATCTGGCGGCAGCGCCGCAGGAGGACGGCCTACCACGCGCTCGGCGAGTCTAACGGCCGGCCGGGTCTGAGCGGGTTGCGGAGGAAGCCGGGCGATGGCGACCTGGAGGCGGCGGCATTCGATGAAAGCGAGCTGGATGATCTGCACGTGGAGACGCCAACTGCGGACAAGTACAGCGTTGGTGATGATGACAGCAGCGACGAAGGAGGAGAGAGTTCGAAGAATCGGTCCACGTCATAGTGTAGCTGGCGTGGATCTTTGCTTTTGTCTGGAGACAGTACGGTATTTGTATGATCATCCTTTTTTTTTCTCCTTTTTTTTTCATTATATAGGAGTTATGTCGGGATAAAAGAGAGCGACACGTCTTGTATCAGTCCGTCGAGAGGCATCGTTTTCCATGATCTTGTGAACTGCGGGTAGGTGGGTTTGGTGCATCTACCCTGGAGGCGCAATGCCCAACCGTCTACATACCATGCATAACGTAGTAAAGAAAATTGGGCCAATTCGGCGTGCTTGTAGTAAGGGGACAGGGAATAAGTGTAGAGATCTGAATGCTTCTTGCGGATAATGTGTGCTATAGTGTTGTCATTTCGGAGTGTCAGTGTCGCATTGATCCGTCGTTTGCTTCCCGAAAACGAGACCAAAGATTGGACGTTTGCTCGTTCTCACAACGGCAGGAACAATCAACATTTATAACTGGAACTCAAAAACAAATGCCCTTAACCACCTGAGATACTTATAAACTAACTAAATTAAGTAGTAGCTCATGCATAAATCTCCATGAGGCTCATGAAATCACCCACAGAAGCGGCGGGTCCCTCCTATTTCCCCCTCCCTCATGACTGGGGCATGGTCAACGAGCAACTCTGATATCCATGTAGTCCTTTGGAACATAAAACTGCACGTAAAATCCCCAGAAAACCTCGAACTAATACCGATTAATACAAGAGAAAGCCCTAAAAGCCTTTTACACCGCCCCCTGCACCAGGCATAGAGGCAGGCAGGTGCCCGAAGGGCTCCTTCCCTCATAACCACGCCCTCTAGCCCCTTTGCAGCTCTTATCACCTGCGGCAACAGCCTGTTACCTGGCAACCTTGAAACCCTCGAATACAAGGCTGCCTCGCACTAGAAGCTTCATCTGCTGCCTCTTCTCCGTCTATCTCCTTACCCCCACCTTTCCTCCGCAACGGGCCTCTTCTCGCTCCCTGTTCTTATAGCCTGAGGTTCCCGACTCTCGCATTGAAACCTTCACAACGGATAAACAAGTGAGTATATGATCTCTGGCAGGAATTCAGGTCTTTCGCTAGAGGCGACGACAGCTCTTTGCGCTCGCACGTCCTCATTGATGGCCTGGCGTTTCTAATTTTCACTCCCTGCCCTTCACCTTCCCCTTCCATCGCGATTCTAAGCTTCTCACTCTCATCTCACTTTCATCTGATTTACGAGAGAAACGCCACCTATCTCCTGCCCTTTCCTCTGGTATTCCCACGGCTTCTTCCCTAAGGCAAACGATTGCAATCAATTCTCGACGTGTCACTGACGCTAGTTGCCGACGTGAGATCTCACAGAACCTCTCTTCTGTTCTCAGCCTCTCTGTACATCCTGCCCTCACTCAGCGGCCCCTTCAAAGTCGCAGCAGAACATCTGTACCCATCACCCGGTAACGATCGACCGGACTCATTCCCTTGACGGGATCTCTGCTATTTCCCTTACGACAGGATGGCGGATTGGAATAACGGGCCGAGCGACGGAGGCTGGGGCACTGCTGGCGGCAGCCAGTATGCGTCGGCCTCCCTCAACAACGGAAGCGAAGAAAACTGGGGTGGCAGAAATGACCTTGGAGATGGCACTGACGCTCTGTGCAATGGCTGTGGTCAGGGAGAGTGAGTGGTTACCCCTCTCATAATTCCCGTGAGCCTTGATTCCTTGTTGACCTATGTACTTTTACCAGCCACGGTGTCGATAGATGCCCGAACGGAATCACGGCCGACCGATTTACGGAAAACGACCAGGGAGACGACAAATGCTTCGGCTGCGGAGAAGTAGGGTGAGTTGAAGTCTGTTTCATTCTCAAAGTACCTGGTACGTGTCTAACATGTGTCAGGCACCGCCGTGCCGAGTGTCCCACTGCAGGAGAAATCGAATGCAGGTACTGCAAGAAGGCCGGCCACATGATCAAGGACTGCCCGGAAAAGGGTCCTATGATTTGCAACAACTGTGGTGAAGCGGGTATGAGCCATCCGAGAACACTTTCCGACGCAGGCTAACATTGGGCACTGCAGGTCACCTCCAGAAATCCTGCGATAAAGCCCGGAAAATCAACCGTGACGATGTGGCCGATGTATCTCCCGAGGAAGCGTGGGAGAAGATCAAAGAAGCCGCCGCAGACAGAGACGTTGACGATGCGAAGGAGGCAGTCCAGGAGTATGTCAAGGCACTTGATGGCACTCCCACCTACAAGGACATCCAGCTCGGGCTTATCGAGGCCAACATCAACTTGTGGTTTATTCCACGCGAAAGGGACCTGCTTGGGGCATTCACCAACATGGATCTCCAGGGCAACGTTGACAAGAAATACACCGTGTCCTACAGATTCTCGGAGAATCCTAGCCGTCCCCGCGAGAGGGAGGGTTGGCCAGAGACGAGAGACGTGATCCTCTCCCGCCTTGATGATGCTGGTGAGACAGTCAACAGCGGCAAGACACGCTGCTTCAACTGTGGCGAATTTGGCCACGGTTCCAAAGCTTGCCCCGAGCCCCCCCGTGAGTGGGCGGAGGAGGCACTCTTGTGCCCCAACTGCAACGGAGAGGGACATCGCCTCCGAGACTGTAAGATGCCCCGTCCCGTCGTCGACCGTATTCATGACTAACTAAACAGGTCCTCAACCACGGGTTGACAAGTTTGCCTGCAAGAACTGCGGGTGAGTGTATTGTTCCGACTTGGCATCACAATCTCTGACATCTTCGATACAGCAAATCTGGGCACAAAGCCGCCGAGTGCGAGGAACCTCCTAACCTCGACAACATGACTTGTCACAAATGCGGGGAGAGTGAGTGTCCAATTTTCTTTGGCATTGTTTCGGATGCAGTATTAACATGGCCACTAGACGGACACATGTCTAGAGACTGTCCTCAGGGAGGTGGTGGCCGAGCCTGCCACAACTGTGGCCAGGAGGGTCACATGTCCAAGGAGTGTGATCAGCCTCGTAACATGGACTTGGTCACTTGCAGAAATTGCGAGAAGACTGGGCACATGAGCCGCGACTGCCCGGAGCCCAAAGACTGTAAGTTCTGGAATATTCACTAGAGGAGATCTTGTAAACCTTCTCGAGTTAACATTGGCTTCAGGGAGCAAGGTCCAGTGCAGCAATTGCCAGCAGTACGGTCATACAAAGGTGAGATGCAAGGAACCCACCGTCGAGGAGCCCAGCTTCGAGAACGGTGATGGCGGTTATGATGCGGTCAATGATCAGTCCACCGAGAATAATTGGGACAGTGGCGCTGCCACTGCCGTCGATGATGGGTTCGGTGATGGCCAGGATTACAATTCTGGAGGCTGGTAAACTTCTTAGCTCCACCACCCAGATGGCTTCTCGAAGTTTGGGCTACCACTGGTGATGTGCTACGTTCGGGGGGCCTGTTCTTGGAGTGACTGAAGAAACGATGCGTAGTGCTAGTGCGTTAAAGGGGTTGGGAGGAAACCGTTTCATGTGATGTGGCTGCGCGCCCAAGGGGTCTACCAGAATGGACTACGGATACTCGGTTCAATAATGGAAATGTGTTGGGTGTGTGTTGATGGCAATACTCGTAGGTCGACTTGAGAGACCTCGGTCTAACGTGTCTCGTCGAGTTGGGTCGACAGGTATTGAGATGGCTGACCTACCAGCTGGTGTATACTGAAACGATTCCTATTTTATCTACAGCTTGCACAATGCTGTATCCATGGGTTATTCGACAAGAGTCGGACTTGCGCTCGGAAGTACAAATGAGCTCTCTCATCTAAGTAATCGCGAGGAGGGCCAGCAGTAGTGAGGACCACTGTATGACTTCCTAACTTGGATGGGGGCCAAACAGAAGAGAAGGCAAAGGCATTCATTTTTGAAATTCTCCCATCGGTTGCCTGGCCGGTTACGGTAGTTTGTTTTAAGCCATTGACCCAAGTAATCAACATCACGACAGCCGCCCCGCCTGTAAGTCCCGTGTGTTGCGACCTCTCCGGAGCTACGGTACTTGGAGACTCCCGGATTCCCTACTTACTATTAGTACTTAGCTACTACTAATATTCTCCGAGTGGACAATTGGAAGCGCGCTAGGGGCCTCGGTACTCGTATATGCACGTAGGCTGACAAGCGTAAACCATACATGTACGCTTGGGACATAGAGGCGCCTCGCCTCAATGGGGAGGGAGGCTGGATCGATTTAACCAACACAGGAGAGAGCGCTGATCGGGCTAGACTCGCGTCATCACGATCTCTCGGGTAATGAGGCGCGAGCCAATGGCATGTGAGAGAGGACTCCGCGGACGGTATGTATCCCAATCCTCGAGGGGCATATCCTGGGAACGGCATTCTCTTTCTTTACTTTCCTAGCCGCGAGCTCTGTATACCTTACTACCTACCTGAGTACTGTAGGTACTCAAGGTTGGGGGAATACCGCCCACACCCGGTGAGATGGACAGGCCTACGTCATCGCCCATCGGAGCGCGTTGCTAGCGTGGGGGTTTCCTATCTGGGCGCGTCAGAGCGTGCGTTTCTGGCGGCCCAAACAACAAACCTAATTGAATGCTGAATGCGTGTTAATTGGGGCCTCCAGTGCGCCTGGACTCGGTTAAGAAAACAAGCTCATCTCGCATGCGCGTAAAGCCGAACTTGGCCGTTTAACATGTGCGTTGCGATTATGTGGTGTGGCCTCGGTGCAATGAGGAAGACGTCGGTGAATTCGGCCTGGTCGCGTAGAATGGTGCTAGAACCGCGCGAGGATGATGTATCACGGAAACGACACGTCAAGAGTCTAAAGAGATGTTGTTGCAGCGCCGAAATGGGTTTCTTTTATTTCTCCCCCGGCAGAAGTTCGTTAACATCAACCGCTTATGGGTTCCTACGCAACCCAACGTGAACGCACGGTCACACACAGGGGTTCCTCATTCGCGAGCTGCCCATCTCCTCAAGAGAGTCGCGTGACGTCATTTTCTTCTCATCCATTTCTTCTTCACAACACCGATGCCGTGGAGATGATGCGATACAGCGATGCCAGAAGGCACGGCGTATTTGAGCCTGGAGGCCTTGTTTCGTGCCAGCCCGGATACAGCAGCATAAGTCGGAAGCCGACCTGGCGTTGAGATCACACCTCTGCCCGTGTGAGGGACGGACTCACAAGGGGGAATGGGTAGCGCCAAAACGGAGCACGAGCTCGGCAGCGTTGAAGTATGCACGGGTTGTAATAAACAATTCCGAGCACGAACCTCCAATATGGGATCGAGTGCCAAGTTGCATCTTGCCAGTCGGGCTCGGTACGGATATCAAAGTTCGTAGGCTATTCTAACAGGCTTTGATGTAGCCGCGTAGCCGCGGGACGCCTCACGCTAACAAAAACAGACGGGCAAACGCGATAGGGGGTTAAAAGTCGCCACACACCGATACGTGCTCGACAAATTAATAATACTTCCAACAAAGTTGGGGTGGAATTTCGTCAATGTGGTCCGGCCCATTTCCTTCCCGACTGCTTCCACAACTCAATCTGTTCCGACGTTCCGCCTAGAACGGAGACGGACGGAGGCGAACGGAAAAAGAAGTTGCTTGCTCTCCGTACTGGCTTCACCACTAGCCTAATACCGCGCTTTTTTCGCGATGAGGAATGGCATGGCCTGGCTGTGATGTTACTGTATCCCGCACCTCGACGACGTCGAAAACGGTCTCGAAACTGGCGTCATCACATCACTTTACGTGGGGTACTCTGCCCCATCCCGTCGACCTATGACGATGACACAAATGGGTCGAGCGTGTGGGATGGCAGGGATTAGGCTCCACTACTCTTCCCTCGCACCACTGGACATCCATGCTGAGAACGCGTTAGGTGGAACACAGTGCGAAATCTCTGGCGAACCACAAGTCTTGATGGTGTCGTCCAGGGGCCATAATTTTTTTTTTCCCATGTGAGGCAAACTGGACGACGAGCAGGCAAGACGCCTGTCCAGGTAGGCGGTGTGCGTGGATTAGGGGAACGGTTAATTATGTACCTGACCGAACAAGGTGCGGAGAAAACGGCCCGCAAAGAAGGGCCTACTAATAGCGACGTGACCCATTTTACTGGCAAGAGCGAAGATGGAGGTTGGCACTCGAGTCTCAATTAGGTAGCCACGTTACAAGTAGAAGTCGTCATCACGATCGGGAGTCCTGCTGGCGGTCTCATCTGGATCTTGGAGGGTCGGAGCGGCATTGGGACGCTGACAGGACATGCGCTGGCGGAGGGCTGTGGGCCATCAACTTGCCCCGATAGTGGTTGAATCGGTAGAGTCAGTCACCATTCATGGCCAATGAGACTGTCTGGCAACGTGCGCAGACAGTGTGTGGACCCGAGTTTGTAAGCGTTCGATGGCCCCAAGCATGCCCCCGTTCGGAAGTCTGCCAGGAGGCAGGCAGGATCCGTATGTCCAATCTGAGGTATGCATCCGTAATATGCCCACAGCACCGAGAGTCCGAGACGGTAGGTGCGGCCGGCCACAAGACCAGCGTACCCCCCACTGCCCGCGGGCGCCTTCTCTTCTTTCCTGCGGCTTCCTCCCACAACGTCATCTCTGACGTCTTTTTTCTTCAACTGACGCTTCCGCGAAACTTCACACACCGCACCCAGCAACCCAAACAGCCACCATTAGTGACAGCGCATTCGACACCCGTTCCTCGTGTGAACCTGGCGCTTCGTTGCACTCTGTACCCCGGCCTATCATTATTTTTATTTATTTTCTTGCCCAGCTTTTACCTGCTGCACTCCGGCGACGCTACACTCCGCTGCGGTGTTGTGGTGAGTCGTTGTCGCCGCCGCCAGCAGGAGGGACATTGCATTGCGTCGCATCGGTCAAGGAGGGCCTTCCACACTGCCCCCGTGCGACAAAGACAGAAGACCTAGGCCGCCTCGGCTCGGAGAATAGCAAAGACACCGGTCGACAGACTCTGGACCGGACTCTAGACTCCTTCGTGGAGGAGTTTTACCTCGAGCCTTGCCGGCCAGCATTTGCGCCACGACACTGGTCAGCGCCATCGGCCCCTAGCGCCAGTGTCAATCCTCCCCCCCTACCCCAGCGTGGTGCGGCCCCAGCAAGCCGCCCTCCCTCGCTGATTCGGCTCTGACCTCATCAGCCTGGTCAACCACACCCCCCCAAATTCGCCGTTCTATTCTTCTACTCCCCACTCCGTTCGAACTTCTTCCCTATAATATAATACATCATTGTCGTCATGGGGACTGCTGCCGTCGATTCCTCTGACAGAGGTTCATCCGAAATCCCCCCCAAGACAGCCAAATCGCCTCCTCGTTCTGGTAAGTCTTTCTTCACTCCCCAACGACTGGTGACGATGCACCATCACCGACATCTTGTTCATCTTCGCTTTTCCCCTCCAACCCCGACATACGGGATGAATCTATCCAGGTTTGACTGACTTCATCTCTTTAGGCGCCACCTCGGACGCAAAAACGGCACCTTCTGGCAAGAACGACGGCGCATCCAATGCAGAAACCGCCAAACCTCTGGCGCCGCCGCCTCGACCAGCTCAGCAGCAACAACAACAACAACAACAACAACAACAACAACAACAACAACAACAACAACAACAACAACAACCACAACAGACAGACGGAGGCTCCGAATCCCCCGATTACTTCTCACAACAGCCTGGTGGAGGGTCGCTCAGTCTGGAGCCCAACCCCTTCGAACAATCTTTCGGAGGTGGAGCGCCAGAGACGCCTGGTGGCACCAAGTTGCCTTCGGTTCACACCTTGACGTCGCCATCGTCACTGCTACCCGGAAGTAACGCGACCCCTTTTAATTGGGGAGGCGGCTCACTCCGCACCGGACCCCTGAGTCCTGCGATGCTCTCTGGCCCAACTAACGATTACTTCGGGGACACTCATCACCTACGCGGCGGTTTCCCTACACCCAACGAGTCGTCGTTACGCTCTGGCCTGACTCCTGGCGGTAGCGGTTCTATGTTTCCGGCCCAAAGCCCGAACTCCGCAGCCTTCATCGCTCAGCTTGCCAGCGGAGGCGCTACACCAAGCACCATCGATTTCCACCGTACTGCTATGAGCGCGGCCGCGAAGAGGGAGACAACCGCTGCGCAATCACAACAACAACCACAGCAGCAGCAGCAGCAGCAGCAGCAGCAGCAGCAGCAGCAGCAGCAGCAGCCTCAACCGCCACAAGCTCAGCGGCCTGCCACATCACAACCGCAAGAGTTGCCGAACGGCACGGCACAAGTCAAACCGGAATCAAAGACTTTCGATCCCCACGATAACGACGCCGCCAACGGCTTGTTCATGCTTGCACAGGGAAGGAACGGCACCCAGAGCACTGCCCAGTTCGCCCCCACGTCTGCTGCTCCTGTCCAAGCACATCCCGCTCCTACTGGCCCAGTCGACACCGGCGCTATGACGCAGGCGCCCCAAATGAGCGCCCCCTCAGTTGATTCTGGACGGGGCGGCAGCGTGATCAGTCACATGTCTGACGAGAGTGCCGAGCAGCCGAAGCCCAACGCTCGCGGCAAAGGCAAAAAGAACAACTCTTCGTCGGCCGGGAGGAGGAAAGCGGAAGATCCAGCGCCAAGTAAAGCGCCGCCGAATAAGAAGGCAAAGGGCAGCAGTGCTAGTATTAATGGTGCTATGAGTCCTGAACCCTCCGAGGAAGATGATGGTATGAAGGACGAGGGAGGGTCGAGGTCTAAGATGACTGACGAGGAAAAGCGGAAAAACTTCCTCGAGCGTAATCGGTATGTTGTTCTGGATTTCCTTGGTCCGAATCATACTGACAAGCTGTTTCTAGTGTGGCGGCTCTTAAATGTCGGCAGAGGAAGAAGCAATGGCTGGCCAATCTCCAAAACAAGGTTGAGTTGTTCAGTACTGAGAATGAACATCTCACTGCTCAGATCACGTCGTTGCGTGAGGAAGTCGTCAACCTAAAGACGCTTTTGCTGGCCCACAAGGACTGCCCAGTCACGCAGCAGCAGGGTATGCACAACGCCTTCATGAACCAGGTGGCGCCGCCGCCGCCGGATCCTTACAACTCGCAAATAAACCCATACCAAATGGCTGGCCCAATGGCCAACCAGCAGGTTATGGCTGGTCAAGCTGTACAGCGGCGCTTCTCTTAGGAGCCGAGTGCTGCTTTGGCGGTTGTAAGGCCGGGGCAGCTGAGCGTTCTACCACCGCAGTCTCGAAACACTGGGCAGCTGCACGCCGCAGGTCCGCATCTGCCACGCACCGGTCAGGTGAACCTTCGAAGCTCGCAGCCTCAAAGGCACAAGACTGCTGGTGATCCAGCCCCGGAGGAACTTTCAAAAGCTCTGACAGACGAAGACACGTCATCCAAGTCCCCTGCTTCGAAGGGAAGCGGTTGCTCAGAAAAGTCTTGACGAGGATGATGCCAGTCATTCTGTTTACCCTTCGTGACTGTTCGAGCTCGCTTGCTGATGAGGAGGAAGAGCCCAAGCCCCGTTTCTTGCGCAATTGTGGCGAGGCTGGACTCATTCCCGGAAGGAGAAAATATTCTCCACCTTCTGGGCTCGTACATATCTGGCGTCATTGGGTGACTATGTTGGCACCTGTTGGCACCTGTTGCCAGCCCAGTTTGATGCCATATGCTTCAGGAGAATCGATACATAATGGGTTCGTTTTGCTTTTTTTCTTTCTTGGACGGCGTCAGCTGGTGGAGGGAGGGATTTGTACGTTGGACTAGGTACCTGTACACGGACGGTGTTAACGGATTGCATCTATGGATGGTTACGGTAAAATCGGTGTAGCAATAGGCAAAAACGAGCTACGAGTATTCGGAAGGGACAGCGCCGGGGTGCAGCCCAGAGGTTCAGTGGCAATGCGGTTGGAAGTCATCCGGGACCAAGGCGTCTGCCTGATTTGCTCATTCAGACGAGCCGGCAATGGTTTCCAGCAGTCGAGCTGGGCTGTCGAGGCTTGCCCGGTTGAGTAGTATTAGCTATTACAGAGAGCAAACACGAGGAAGTGAAACAACTGAATGAATGAAGAAACCTTACATGAAGAGCATCCATGAAAGTCAAGCATAAAAGTGATTCGGAACGTGTCTTGCGTGAGAAGACCATCTTGGTTAGTTTCCGGTGGAAGATTGCGATTTGGGGAGTTCATGAAGGCTGTATCGACACCTTGAAGCTCCTAATGCATACAGGTAGGCAGGTACGAGTTAGGTACTCGTAACTAATTACCTTGGCCTTCCCATTGGAGGTGGGCGACATGAACGTCTAGCTTCCGCCGTACCCCGCCAGCCATACAGCCTCAGGTGTTTTGCTCTTCCTGAGAATTGTAGTCACTCTGGTCCATCGACCCTCCTTTATGTTTCAATCCATCGCAACCCGTTTTTGGTGCTACTCTTGAGTTCAGGTACTCGTGGTAGGACGTGAGTGGTCACGTGCCCTAGAGACCAAAGTCGTCGTACCTTTGGTGGGGTGTTGGACAGGCACCCAAATCTGGCTTAGCGCCTTGGGAAGCGATGCGTCCCTCTTTCGAAGTAAACATTGCATGAGGCGCCCGCTGCTCCATCCCACGACGCCCATCATCAACCCGCGCCCCCATCAGCTCATCCGTCGCCGCCACCTGCCGCACATAATATCAAAAGAAAATATCGACGCGACAACCGACGCGGGAAGCCATTGAGGCACGATAACGCGAAGTCGTCGCGGGTTGGCTCCGACTTGACGCGACTTGCACCATTCCTGCTCCCGCGCGACAATCGGCCTCTCACCACCGGTCTCGCAGTCCCGCCGGCGTCGATGCATTCGCGAAAGGGCCATCCATGACGACTCTCGTGGAGACTCGACAGGCGCTTGAACTTCTTAGCATGGGCAACCCTCCGGAGCGCCGGAAAAGCAAGCGCCTGGCTGGTAGGTCTCGGCATGATACGAGGGGCGCGCGCGCGTCCTGGAAAACCGTGCGCCGAGGAGATGAAGTTTGCTGACAGAGGTAATAGCGGCGCCGGACTACGAGAATGACGACGATTTTCAGTTTGTTCGTAAGTCGAAGAAGGTGAAGACGGACGACTCGGAGCCGGCCAAGAAGCCTGGGAGGGGTCGCCCACCGAAAGGAGGCGCAAGCAAGGAGATTTCCCCTCAACCGGTGGTCGAGAGCGGAGTTACGACGACGGGACGGTCGACGCGCAGGAAGCCCTCCGCCGAGCCATTACCAGGCGAGCCTAAACCGAAGGTCTCTAAGAAAGGATCGCGGGCGGGTACGCGGCAGGTTGTCGAGGAAGAGCAAGGCGCCGGGCAAACTGCGACAAATGGCGCGTCAAAAAGCCATGGAGGGAGGAAGGGGAAGACAACTGCGCGGGCTGCCGCCTCGATGTTCGATTCACCGGAGGCGCCGGTGCGGTCGGCCAAGATTGCGCTGCCCATGAGCGATACACCCATTATCAACAGAAACAAGGAGATGCGCAAAAAGGGGACGGGGAACCGGCGAAGTAGCTTGGGGTCGCGTGGTCGCAGAGCGAGCTCTCTCATCGATAACGGGCATTCCGCACTTCCCCACCGCGAGGTGAAGCCCGAAAACTTCTACAAGCACATCGCGGCCGAGGGATTACCAGAGCCCCGCCGGATGAAGCAGCTTCTGACATGGTGCGGCGAACGCGCGCTTTCGGAAAAACCGCCCCACGGAACCGTCAACTCGAGTGTGATCCATGGAGGTACGTTTTGATGGGTTCGCTCTATGGACGCGAACGCATGAACGGCTAACTGTTTGCAGCTCGTGCGATCCAGGACCAGTTACTTAAGGACTTTGGGTCTCGATCGGACTTCTCGGACTGGTTCAGCAGAGAGGAGGGCACGACGGCACCTGCTGTTCTGAAACCCAACCCGAGAAATATCGAGCTGGACGAGAAGGTGGCGCAGCTGGAAGAGAATATCAAAAGGTGACAGCACCATCCAACTACCCGCGATGTGAGTCAATTGTTTGCTGACGCGTATTCACAGGTTACAAGAAGAGAAGAAAGTATGGCTTGAAATGCGGAAGCCCCCGCCAAAGCAGCCGCCGCTGTTGTCAGACGACGAGGCCAAGACGGGCACGATTGTCCTTCCAGATTTCGACCTGCTGGATGACGACGACGGCAGGATCCGCGGCTACCTCGGCGATGAAACCAAGTCTTTCGAAGCGGTGCGGTCAAGGACAGAAGAGCGGCTGCGGAATGTACGGTCAACCCTCGAGTTTGAAATCGACCAGCTCGCAGACAACGTCCACAAACTCGAGCAAAGGGTAGCAGTCGCGGGCGGGGAAGCAGACAAGGTCCTCCGCCTGAGTTCACGCCGATTACGCGAGCGCGAGGAGCGCGAGAAGATGGAGGCGGGTACCAGGGACATGCCCATCATGGAGGTCCTTAGGAGTCTGGGGAGCATATTGCCCGAGGGCGGCGGATGATGCGTGTTCCCACATGGCCACACTTTCGACCCCAATGCATTACGTGCGTGGGAGGAGAGCAGCATCGTTGCCGCATTACGAGATTAACGACGAGACGAGGCGCCTGATTCATTCCTTTTGTTGACCCGCAGCCGGTCCTGGCGGAGGGTTTGCGGAACTCGGTCATGTATTTTTGGGACGTACGGGATTGGGCGGCGCATGGAACAAACTACCAGGGAGTGTGTTCTATGGAGTTCGGCAAAAGGGCTGGCGACGGGTAGATGCCATGTATCTCAATTTTCTTTTTTGTTGTACAGCGGAAGCATCATAGCATCACCGAGCATGACTGCATTTTATATCCCCATCCCATACATTCTTGTTGCGGGTCTCATCTGTCGTCATATGCACCCAAGTATAGTCGATCAATATATCTTTGGCAGCCAAAGCGAAGGCGCCACGGATCGACCTATTTATGGCATGAAAAGGCTGTGCCAGAGACGCTCGTTGCGCCCCAGTTTCCTCAAGTCTGTCTATTCCATCTATTCATATCATACATATCAAGTCGATTCGCCAGATGGGACAACACCCAGACCCAGATCTAGCGCCTAACGCCCTCCAGGGCGGGCATGAAGGCCATACCCTTCCCCTCGCCACCATCGACACTATTGTTCCTCACATGCTCCCTCAGCAGCTCCAAGATCTCACTATCGCGCCACCGAGCGGGGACAGGCCTGTACGCGGGGCGAAAGTTTCCCAGCGTCTGTGCCCACTCGCCCTTGGGGGGCTCGCGGCCCTCGACGATGGCGTCGTCGGCGTTGGAGGGGTCCGAGGCGCTGGCGGGGCTCTCGGCGACGGCCGGGTTGGGCGAGGAGGGGTTCGTCGAGGACGCGGACTCGCGCTGCGTGGCCCAGTAGTAGATGTCCCAGTCGTTCTCGTCGAGGAGGAGGTCGTACTGGTTCAGCTGGGTGGACGTCATGGTGGGGAGGTTGGCGGCGGCGAAGGTGGAGAGGAGGAGGTCGGACTCGAGGATGCCGCGCTTGCGGGACTGGTCTATTTTTTTTTTCCCCCGATCAAGGGTCAGCATGGCGTATTTCTTTCACTTTCCTCTTCTTCCCATCCATCTCCCGAGGAAGGCGTGGCTTGCTTGAGGCTGTGGGGGATAAACGTACAGAGGAGACGGGCGCGCTTGGTGCCGTCATCTTCACCGACGCGGCGCAGGGGCTCGATCTTGAACTTGGCGCCCTGGAGCTCGCCGACTTCTAGATCCTTCTGGAGCTGGTCGCTGAGGAGGCGCGGCGTCGAGGAGATGGCGCGCGCTTGTGTGCCGTGGAGGAGGAGGAGGAGGAGTGGTCGTGACGGCGCCGGACGGGCGATGGCGCGGCAGAGCGACCGGCAGGACGCCATGATTTTGTACTAGGCGAGCGGGCCGGGGCGGGGGGAGAAGGAAGTGTTTTCGTCGTCGGCGATGTATTGTAATGGACGAGATCTCCGTTTTGCGATCGACTCGTTCTCTTCTGGTTGTCCGAGAGATGGTGGGAAGAGGGCTTCGGGGTGCAATGTTGGATGGATCCACGTTGTTGCCGTTTGACGTTGACGTTATGAGTATGCTGACAAAAAAGTTGGACGCCGTAGCCGAGGCCGAGACCAGACGGAACGCCGGTACCTGCTTAGTAGGCGGCGGGCCGGGAGGAGCCGCAAAACGGGTCTCTCTACAGACTACTAGTACCTAGATCGGTACGCCTGTACGAGTACTCGTAGCATCGCAAAGGTACGCACAGCACCGCACTGCGAAACCATTGTGAGATGATGGTTGGTACCAGCTGGCTGCGCATTCTAGGCAAAATTCCATTATTAAAGTGGTTATCAAGTTTCTGAAGGAGGTGCGCGAGCAGTGTCTCCCAAAATCGCAAGTGCCTGAATGAATGTTAGCTCTACACGTGATAGGCCCAGCAGCAGTGAAGACTGGTGGAAAGGTATTCGTACCTACAGTACTCCGTACCTAGGCACGATTCATTCTTCTCTGTTTGGATGACGAGTGAGGCACACATATACCATTTAGGTCTACCACTTCCCAATCGAATCATGCTTGATTTACCGGTACAAACGCCAACATATCTGACAAGGACTGCCGCCTCACGCCATATTCCACCGGCACAAGCTGAATGACTTTCGTATAATATCCCGCGTCCCGGCTCCCAAGCCGTTCTTATGTCCATTGAGAAAACCAATGCGCTTACTTATTCATCAGTTCCCACTCCAGCACTTTCCCACCTTCAAGCCCCCCCTTTCCCAGCCCCAGGCCTTTTATTTTTTCAAATCAGATGCTTAGAGCGGAAGTACGCGCGCAGGTGCAGGATCTGCCACGCCCAGAGGCCGACGAGGAGCCACGTGGTGAGGAGGCCGAACCACTTGACGCGGGCGTTTGTGCTCTCGTTGGTGTCGCGCAGCTTCTGCTCGCGGGTGCGCAGGTAGTCCATCTCGCGGACGACCTCGGCCGTGAGCTCCTCGATGCGCCGCAGCTCCGCCTCGACGGGCTTGAGCTTCTCGGTGGCCTGGATGGCGGACCAGTCCTTGGCGTCGGCGCCAATGTCGACGTCGAGCTCGACCGATCGGGTGTTTGGGCTGGGTCGCTTGGCTGTTGTGGAGGGGGAACGGTGTTAGCATCAAGATCAAGTCTGCTGGGGGGGTTTGGAAGAGGAAGAGAGGCGGGATTGGCGGGTTCGTACAGCCAGTGAAGATGTTCTCGAAGCAGACGTCAAAGGCAGAGTCGGAGTGGGATGTGAAGACGGTCCTCGACTCGCCCACAACATCTCTCGGACGACCATACTCGTTGCCCTCGGCATCGCGAATCTGCACCATCACCAGCTGTTAGCCACAAAGGCACCTAAATGTCGAGTTGGACGGGTAGCTTTCTAGATAGGCAACGTACGTAGATGTTGACCTGCATGCCATCGCCCTTCGTGCCGCCCACCGTGGCCGTGACCACGACCAGCGTGTCCCTGGAGACGAAGTTCCGGATGCATCGTTCTTGCTTCTGCGTCTCGCGGCCGGCGTGCGCCCTGACGTCGAACTTGAGCGCACTGGTGGCGCCGATGAGCAGCAGCAGGCTGCAGAGGCACTGCAGGAGCGACCGCGGGAGAGCCATGGCCGGATTGGCTTTCGACTCGGTCTCGTTTGGGAATGTCGTGAAGGGTTGCCTCGATGGTCTCTTGGTCGGGAGGACAGTGGCCTCTGCAGGGGGTGGGTGATCCAGGGACGGAGTTGCAAGGTGTCCACCATTGAGCTGAGCTCCCCGGTCACGTGGCTTGATCCATAGTGGACGTCGCAACTTCCCGAGTCCACGACGTACCTAATTAACCCCATGAATCTCGTCTCACCTCATACCAACAAGGAAAAAATGCATTGAACTTTCCATCAAATCGAGCAAAAAGAAATTCAAGTTATTAAGGGGTCTTTTGTGCTGTTCTTGAGAGCGGTATTCAATTGGGTCCAAACAGAATAAAGCATGCCAGGCACTACCTACTAGCGAGTACTGCTAATAGTCCTACTAGGTACGAGTCGTGCCTAGGTGTCGATGGGACTATGTCATAAGCCTCAGATCCAATGTCCAAGTTATTCAGCAGAAATGCTTGACTACCTTATTCACTCCTCCGTGGCTCTGAATCCAACAAATTTGGTAGAAACTGTCGTTCGTACTACTAGTATAGTAGTGTTAGTAGCTATGGTACATGCAAGGTACCTCGACTTCTATACGCGTATAAGTCGGGCGGCTTTCCGCGAGAGAACCCATTGACATTTGATTACAAAATATGTGTAATTGGGCTCTATTGACCATGCATAAATAAAGGTCATTATTTATTAATTATACTTTTGGCAACCTGTTGTGTGCGCTTCTCGTGCCGGTGATGACCTGAGCCTTAAAATCACGATACAGTAGAGATTAGGTACCCAGGTAATGTATGCCAGGTCACGTGTACTTGTGGGGCAATCCGTGCTTGGCAACTCCAGGATATCGCCATCGCGACTTCCAACACTCGGTACTCACATCCACACGACCAACACCTCCATTCGCACCTAAAAAACAAGTCGTCAAGATGCCCAAATGTAAGTCCAGCGTGACCCCCCCGCAGACATTTTTGAACTACTAGCTAACTCGTCACAGTCTTCTGTAAGTCCACCTGACCACCGCCGACGCCCATCACTCCGCGCGAAAACAAGAGGAACGACGTTCGAACTGACCCGCGATAAACCATCAGGCGACTACTGCGACGTCTACCTCACGCACGACTCCATGAGCGTGCGCCGAGCGCACAACAGCGGGAAGAACCACCTCCGCAATGTCGTAGACTACTATCAGCGTGAGTTTTCCCCGCTCTCTCCTTTTCTCTCTCTCTCTCCGCCTGCCCGGCTCGCCCGACCTGACCATGGCATTTCCGCCCCGGAAAACAGAGATTGGCCACGAAAAGGCCCAGTCCGTCATCGACTCCATCACGTCCTCGTACGCCGCCGAGGGCCAGGCCCACGCGAATCCCATGCTCCCGCACAACCAGCCTGGCCATGGTAGCTTCCCGCCGCCGTTCCCGTTCCCTGGTGGTAAGTCCTCCCTCGCCCATGGGTGCCGTCGGGTCGTACGGACAGCTGACGCGGGTTTTGCGCGTTTCTAGGTGCCCCTCCGCCTTTCGGTATGCCGGGTGCCCCCCCGGGCCAGATGCCACAGGGAATTCCTCGTGAGTCCCTCCCCGTTTTCTTGCCTGTAGCTACAAATTCCTGACCATCATCCAGCTCCTCCAGGCGGCCGCGCTGCGCCCCCGATGCCGCCCTTCCCTGGCGGCCCGAGTAACCTTCCCCCGATCCCTCCGCCCGGCGGCCTGCCGTTTCCTCCACCTCCCGGCCACTTTCCCTTCCCGCCTCCCGGACAAGGCGGCGGCCCTCCACCTGGATTCCCCGGGATGCCACCCCCCGGCGCCCAAGGTTTCCCTCCTGGCGGCGGCCCTCCGCCGGGCTTCCCGCATTTTGGCCCTCCGGGGCCTCCGGGACATGACAGGCGGTGAGCATGTTTATTGTTAAGGCAAGCGTGGGAGGGTCAAGGATAATTTGCAGTGGCGCAACCCATGTGTAGGATTTTTGAGCAGCATTTGTCACGGGTTATAAACGGCGTTCGGGTTAGGAAATTCAGACGAGGAGGACCCCAAAGATGTGTGTATATTAGGATGCGGAGGTATTCATCTAGATATCCGGTATGAGCGCTCCGGCTCTTTTTGAACTGTCGCCTGTGTCGGCCCGGGTTCCAGCCGCGATGGAGTAGAAGTACCCCTACAGACCTACTAAGCTAACTGCGTCCATGATCTGATTCGTGCGGGCCTAAGGAGTTTCCAGGGATGTTAAGAGGTTGTTTTCTATAACACATATATATATTTCTGATTTCGGCCTAGACTTGTCCCATCGAGGAAACCCAATGCAAGAACACCTAATAGCCACTTGCGAAAAAAAAGAAGGAAGGGGAAGATCATGACAGCCTGTGAGATGCACATCTCAGATTGGTGGCGAATCGCCTCATCAGTGGTATCATAAGCGAATCGTGAAAAACGCATCTATAGTACAGAAGCAATTGGTCCACCACCCACCGCACTTCGAAACCCCCCACGGAACCTTGCAACATGGACGCCAGCGCCTGTCTAGCCCATGGGATAAATCCCCCAAGCATGATAAACATGAAAACAAAAAATGCGCGCGGTACCATCATATCTCGTAAAATCAAATGTTCCATGTCGACCGTTGTAGGTCAGTCGTAGCAAAACGTAAAGTCGTCTCTGTCGTAACATTCTCCTCCTCCCCGGGACTAAGAAAATAGGAGTCCCCATTTCATGTTCAATTCGAGCGACGTGCTTTATCAAAGCATAAGTCACGTAGACATGGCGCGTCCTCAAACGAACCGTTGCGTGGTACTCTCGCGCAGCAGATTCGCTGACCGTATCATATCCTCGACTCCATCGCGGACGTCCTTCGGCCCGCTAATTTTTTGGCGGAGTTCCTGGTGACGCTTCTCGCGGCGCTTCTCGCTGAATCTCCTCGGAAGTCTCTGGATCTCTTCCAGCGGGCCGCTCAGGGAGAAACGCCTGTGACCCTCGGGTCGATCTCGTTTCTGTACGCTGTTGCCCCGCCAGAACCCGCGATGAGATTCCTCGTCTGGCGCAGTATATGGTCTCCCATGCTGCGTGAATCGCCTGCGCAAAGATGAGGCGCTGTTCCGCCTGCGCATGACTCGTAGGTTCCCACTCGGCGTCCGTCGGATGGTGCGTCGCTCGGGGCCGTTCCCGTTGTCAGCGGGATAGACTTCGTCATCGCGGATCGGCATCACCGCAAAAGTCCGCTTTATCTTGTCGCTGAATCGCCTCTTCAGTTTCGGTGGTCGGTTGTCAACAAGGGGATACCTGAGATGCTCCCCCGCCAAGTCATCCCTACCCCTAGGCCGATCGCGGTCCTCTTTGTCCCAGTTGTCGTATTCATCCTCGTCCTCGTCTTCCCACCATTGTGGGCGCCAGAAAGGGTGCAGCTTGTTTTCCTCCGGTGGTACGTCGTCTTCCTGCGGGTAATTCCGGTTAGGGCTCAAGCCCCTGTCTCGGCTCGAGCTCCTCCGTCTGGTAAGGGAAAAGCTGCGCTTAAGGAAACCCTGAGACCTCGAGGCATTTGGCGGATACGGCGCAGAATGGCGACCGTGACGACTGAAGGCCCTGTGTACAAGTGAGGGCCGACGCGCCGGCTTCTCTGCCATGGCCTCAAAGTAATTCCCCAATGCAATAGCCCTGTCGGGGGTGGGCGTCACCCCCGAGGGAGTCGCAGAAGTGAAGATGATTGCCGGAGGCTCCGTAGGCGGCTCGGGAGGCGCACGAGGGTTACGCAGCGGCGAGTCGACATCGTCGAGAGAGAACTGCGGCTGGGGAGGGGTTACAGGAGCCTCACCATCGGGACCGGTCGTGGTGATGATGGGCTGCTCGCCGACATTCTGGAGCTCCTTGTCCTGCCGCATGATCTCTGACACTTCCGAAGGCCTCGCCGAGTGATTGACCATAAGGAGGGAAGAGTTCTGGTGTGAGTACATGTGCACAGCTAGCGCCTCGGACACCTCTGGTGCGGTCCCATTTGTCTCCACCGAAATGACGGAGAAGGGGGTGTTTCGAGATGAGAACCGCCTGGCAGAGAGCGCATCATCCTGGCGATCACTCTCAACACGACCATCACTTTCGCTATCAGGCTTGGGTGATGTAAACTGCGGCGGTGAAAGCAACGCAGGCGACAGCAGCTGCTTCGGATTCTCGTTCCTCGGCGCGTCCTGCTGAGGCTCATCCTGCTCCTGTTTAACCTGCTGAGGCTCATCCGGAATGCTGGGCGCAGCTGGCAGCAGCTCTTGATTTGCAGGTTGGACGTGCTGGCGAACAGCGTCGCGAGCCCTCGCGCTGTCTGCCGTCATCGACCCAGCTCTGGACGTGTTACGACTAGTTGGCGCCGAGAGCGATGATGATCGTACGGGAATCGCAGGAGGAAAGTCGATGGTTCGCGTATCCGAGCTGTCCGAGAGAGAATGGGCGCGAGGGCGCCGCGAAGGACGCTCGAATATGGGACCATTCTCTTTCGCCGCAGACACGTCAAGTGGAGCAGAACTCATGCTCTGCGTTCTCTTGGACCGTCTACTAGACGTAGACCGTAGGGAAGGTTCTCTGGATCGCGACCTCGAGGACCGTCGATCGGGGACGACCACGACAGGAATACCTCCATTCTTCCATACTTCACGTCTCGCCTTTCCGCTGGAGACGGAACTCACAGTCATGGTGGACGAATAACTGTCGTGTCTCCCGCGTTCCGGTCGCGTGTTTGCAACCGGTGGCCTGGATGGCCTTCCCCTCTCAATAGGAGCGGCGACCGGTTCAACCGGGCGTTCAACGGGCTCTCGCAGGCTGTGGTGTTTCCGTACATGCCTAAGAGTCCTTTCCCTTTGAGGTTTCTGTGGCGTATCAACGAGAAAAGCCTCGACAACGGTCGAGGTAACGGACCTGGAGGACACTCCTGATGACCTCTGTTGACTTGTCGTGACGGAGCTGTCCGAGTTCGAAGGGCCGGAGGATGACCGCGTTGCTCGGCTAGTGTGGCTCTTGGAAGATTTTGGCGACGCTTTGTCACTGAGGGCCATTTGACGCGCAGCTTTGGTGGCGTTATTCGAACCCACGATATTCGTGTCTTCAACCACGTCCTTTCGTTCCTTGCTCTGCGTCATTGGTGAACCATGTTGCCTCTTTCTTACGGTGACTGTCTTGTCCAGAGTATCGTCCCACTCAAGTTCGACGTCTCCCGGCGAGCCCCAGCCACCGTCAAACTGGGCGAGCTCGCCACGAGTTCTTGGCGTGTAGGAATCCTCCGACGGCGCGGCCAAGCGGGCAAGGGCCATGTCTAAGACCTTGGGGTGGGGAATTATTCCATTGGCATTATCAGATGTCTTGCGAACTGTGGCCTGGGAAGTTCGGCCGGAAGCGAGCGCGGGCCGAATCGTCGACTGACCGTCCTCCTCTTCCGAGGAGAATGGCTCTTCCCGAGCAGTTCTGAAAGAGTCGGTCCGGGACTCGACAGTGGCTATACGGGATGCGCCTCGATCGCCAAGGTGTGGTCGCAGGGCCTTGGGGCGAGAAGCCGGCTGAGGTGGCGTCACATCGGGTGTCGGCGGGCTACGTTGATCGGGAGGCGTTGTGGGTGGAAGCGCAGGTGCTCCTTTTGGTGTTCGGACGGGGTCTTCTGGGAGGGTCGGGCTCGACGGCAAGACAGAGTGGGTACTGGACGAGGTGCGCGAGTGGGTGGGAGGAGTTGGAGGGAGCTCAAATGCGGTCTCTACCCTGTTGGGCTGGCGCTTCACGGTCCTAGGGCTGGAGATTTGCGAACCAGAGACGGATGTCGAGGCATCGATGACGAGATCGAGTTTTGGGTGCTTCGAGGGTGAGACGTCGGGACCACGGCCGCGGACGCTATTGGGTCTCGGCAAGGGCTTATGCTTCTTGAACTGGCGCTGGCCCGCAGCACTGGTGCTGGGCGGGCCACGGTCGTAATCAAGTTCGAGAGAGGCCGGCATGGTGGACGAGGGAACGGGGCCGACAGTTGCAATTATGCTCGGAGTCGGGTGCGGCCAGAGGTGGTCGTGGACTAGGTGCGATTGCCGTGAGCGCGAGGGGCGGCGTGTCGCATGCTGAACAACTCTTTGAAGTTGAAATGGATATGGCTGCGATGGAGTCGCGGCTGCAAGACGGCCACTAGGCGGTAGTAGCAAGTTTGAAGCAAGGTGTTGAAAACGTGGAAGAGGTCCGCCGGGGTGATGGCGTGGCGATGACGGGGGTTGCGGGTCAGCAACGTAGGAGGCTGGTGAGGTGTGTGAGGAGATGGAGAGAGGAGAGAGGCCAGGTAACTCGGACGGATGTGCGGGAGGCGCAGGGGTGAAGCAGATGCGAAGGTCGGTAGGTGCTAGCTAGACGTAGGATTCACAAGGCGCTGCGAGGGGTATAAACGAGGATGGACAGGGTCGTCGTCAAATCAGACATAGTAGCGGCTCTGCGGCGGCTGCGACATGGAAAGATGTCTGGTCTGGGGTCGGATGAAATGAGGATGAGACGGTTGCCCACAGAGTGACAAGAGTGAGAGTGGGCGAGGACTGGCGCAGTGGCGGGCAGGAGTGGGCAGCAGTTGGTGGTTGGTGGTTGGTGGTTGGGGGGCCCCTCAGGGGAGGGGGAAGGCAGTATGTACAGACTACGAGTTCCAGATCCAGGAGGAGGCAGGTGCTGGTCGTGATTGGAGCGGGGCTCTGACGCAACGCACCTGTGTACCCAAGGAGTCAAGATACAGGGTATTGATACAGTAATTGCACAGTGTCACCTACTTCCTGTAGGCAAGCAAGTTTGGAGCGGCTCGATTGAATTATGACTCTGTCGGATTCCCCGCATACTCCTTGTAGGTGGTATCTATCTGTTAGTACTACGTAGTAATTAGTACAAGATGCTGACTGTCATACGAGGCCTCTTTGGTGGAGCGGAAGTATGAAAAAAATGGGGAGAAGCCAGAGATACCTCACCTCACTGTGCAGAAGTGCAAGTGCAAGTGCAAGTGCAAGTGCAGGTGCAGGTGCAGGTGCAGGTGCAGACGCAGTGCTGCTGCCGTAATATTATACGGAGGGGGTACTGCTATAGTAGTCTTAACGTGGACTCAGTACAGACTGTTACTATAAAGGTATTACTTGGCGATGATGATACTTGGCACCTTATAAGGTGCTGGCGCTACCTGTAGTTAATGCGTGCCTGGTGTAGTACGGCACGGACCGGTTGGGCGGCCACGATGCTAAACCCGGGCACTAACAGCACAGTACAGTACTAAAGTCCCGGGTACTATCGCTGGCTGCTGGCCGCCGCTGTAGCCTGTCGTGGCCTGACATGCTCAGATGGTTAGACGGGCGGGCACCGGGCGGGTTGGCGCCGGGCGGCCACGGGGCGTCCCACCCGTAAAATGTGCTCCGTACCTGCTGTATGGCCCAGCGGGAGCGATAACAACAGCAAGACCGGCACCACTACCTAAGTACCTAGCAACTAACTAAGGTATCTATTAACCTAGTTGGTATCAAAAGCCCTGAACGTCCGCCGTGCTGCCATCACCAGCCCTCGGTGTGCATCCATGAATCCATCCCACAGAACATCCCACAGACATGCGCCCATTTTTTTTTTTTAAAAAAAAAAAAAAAGGTCGTACCGACCATTCACGTCACGAGCACGCCGCACAAGGCTGTCCACCCTCAGCCGGCCCCGCAGATGAAGTTAACCGAATCAGCGTCCGGAACTTGGTTCCTGTCGTGCAGTCGATGGGCACAGGCTGCATGCAACATGGGTAGGTGAGCAGCATGGGCAGCAGCAAACCCGACCATGTACGGAGTACCTGTAGGCGAGAAGTTTCTCAAGAAAGGTGTGAGGAGCTAGTTCCCTCGTCGGGGTGCGTGAATTCTGGTGGCCGCGAGCATGTCCTCGGCAAATATTCCCACAACTTTCTAGCTTGCAATCGGGGCACGCTCCAGAGTAAAAAGGTGTCTTCTTAGTTCTTAACCCCGCTCGAGCTCTCGACCGTAGATCCAGGAGGGTCAACAACCTCGGGGTACTAATTAATTTCGCCTGTCCATTTGGCCCAAACAATTGCAGACAATCGACCTATCGTACTTTAGTAGCAGGCGGATTGGCCCGGGGGGTGGCAAGCTCTTCAAAGATGAAAGTCTGTATGGAGGTGTGAATTTGGAATTGCGGCCCAGGTTCTATGCGATCTGGATCCATGCATCTCGCCCCCAAGCCACGATATACAGTGCTTCCCGCCATGATTTGATGCCTTTGCAGGTATTTGGTCTATTCTCTTTGCCTAGACTTCAGCCGTTCAACGTCTGCCACCCAGGAAAGGGGTAGCCTTCACATCCCTCGGGAAACGGGCCAATATGAGGCTCGACGAGGTCGAAAAAGACCTTGTACGCCTCGCCGCTCATATGCAAACCATCCGGCAGAAGCTGCGCCAAGCCGCCGCGGCCTGTCTCGGGGTAGCCAAGGGGAGGCCCATCGGCTCTGAAGCCGGGCGTCAGGGAAATAGCCTTATCCATGAGACCCTTGTGAAGGTCGATGAGCGTAACCCCGGGGACCTCCGAGGCGATCCTGCGAGCTGCGTCCGAGTAGGCGGCGCTCACAGATGCGTGTCTCGACACCTGCGGATGGCCCCTCTGGAGGTCCACCTCCTCCATCCTCACCTCATCCAAGGGTGGCGGCGTGACGAGCAGGATCTTGGGGTTGTGCGCGCGTATACGCTCGTGGTTGACGATGGCGGTGAGGTTGTCTTTATACTGGTCAAGGGGTATGTGCTGCGTGTTTTGCGGTATCGGGAGACACGCATCATTCGCTCCCAGAAGAATGATCTATCCCATTCAGTAGCAGTCAGCATCAATGCTTCGACCGCCGCGGTTCGGGGTTGGGCACAGCGGCATACTAGGTACTCCATTTTCGGACTCGAAGCCGACGCTGGGGGGAAGACATCGTGAAGCACGTAAAGGGCATTCTTGGTTGTATAGCCCGAGAAACCCCTGTTTATCACGTCGAGGCGCCTCATGCAAACTGAATGAACCCGTGTCAGATGCGCGATGGTTCGTGAGGGCGAGGTGGGAGGTTAACTCACGGTGCTGGAGTGCGCCCTGGAAAGAGAAGCCATCTTGGACCTGGCTTGCTCCCTGGAGCAAAGAGTCGCCAAATAGGACGACTTGGCTGTAGGGACCCTGGATTCCTCTTGGAGTAAGTCGGTGTCCATGAGTAGGTATCCAAGGTTACATGTAACCCCGAGAACATGGAACACTCACGGCCATGTGTGGTGTCGGGCAAGTCACGCGGGGCAGACAGCACAGTCACCCTCGGGGCAAAACAATCGATGGCGGATGAGCGGGGAATAAAGGGGATGCGGACGATAGGCTGCTTGTCGGTACCCGTTCGTGGGAAGCGGATACTTGCACAAGGCCTGGTGCAGGTGTACGGTGGTGGAGGAATTGGAGCACATTGTCAGAAAAATGAGGGAGGGGCATTCGCGGCAGCGTGGTTCGAGATCGGAGCTCCGCACCCACGCGGGAGGTACTCGTGCTACCCACGGGCCAAGCAACGGGTTTCCCCTTTGCCGCGACTAGGAATTTAGACTTCCCGCCGACGGACAGCCACGTTGCTACCCAAGTTTAATTGCTTGAATCTGTCATTTTCTAGCCTCCGGTCCGGCTCCCGAACACCGGGTTTGCGGGGTCCGAGCGGAACGGAACCGGGGACGTTCAATATTGTACATACCCGGGCAGTAACCAAGGGTCGGAGGATGATCCAAGATGCCTAGGTAGGTCCTAATAATAGTAGTAGTAGGAATAGTAATAGTTGACGACAATGGTGCCCTGATATCTTCCGCCAAGAATTCTCCAAGGCAGTCAACCAATTTGGAGCTGGTCAATTTCGGAGACGTGTCGCCGGCGAGCCATTCTTGGATGCAGTGGTGCCTCGCTCCCTGGAAGTCGACAGTGCGCCGCGACAAGTTGATCGTATGCAACGTACCCTACGGATATGGTTGTTGTCGCAATGGGAACTGTCACGAAGTCCTGATGCGGCACGACAAGATCTGCTGACTGGAGTACCCTGGGCGAGGGTCACCACCGCCCACTATCCGCAGTCCCACTACTGCAATACACCCTCGTGTTAAGCACTTCCCTTGGTCCCCCATCCTACCTTGAGGGCGAGCCCACGAATCCGGTTACCAAAGATACCAAAGAGAGTCGAGGGCTTCGTGCTTGGCCGTTGCGATGGGTTATTTCAGCGACAGGTGTGGAATGCTCGAGGTTCGCTCGGGTCGGAGAGGCGCATTTCCGTGTTGTCGATCGAACTCGGCAAAACAGCCAGAGTTGCAGGATGATACAGAGGCAGCCAAAGAGATGAGGCGAAGAGGTCGTCATCTAACAAAAACGAAATTTGCTACGCCGATGTCTCGTCGGTGCAGCACCACCCGGACACTGGTTGAAACATATTAAAGGCGATTCGTGCATCTTCCGACTTGGAGGGAATGATATCATGCCTGGAGTGGGTGGGGACATTTGAGGCTGTGGCGCCGCGACCGCGAGGACCAGGAACCAGGGAAATAGCCCGATTGCCAAGGGTTCTTAACTTCTTCCACATGGCCGGCCCCACTAGATTCGAAGCATCGACCCCGAGTTTGACACTGCCTGCTCTAAATTTAGCAAACTCCAAGAGGTCTCGGGAATCAGAGGGCCAGAGGACGCTCACGAAGACCAGGAATGTGACGACTTGTTTACCCACTTACGGGTAACAATCCACAAGGGTCGGGAGGGCCGGGCACGCCAAGAGGTGTCATGGCCAGCACTCATGTTGGAAGCAGCTGCATCTCACCCGCGGTACCTCGTTGTTTACTCCCAGACTCGGACGCAGCAGGGCCCATGGTGCCGTCGTGATGGGTGCGTACTCGTATACCTGCCAAGTTCGAGGGCGCTCGTGGTTGCATTGTGCGGAATGTGGAATCCGTGATGAATGTAATAATCGGGAGGCGGGTTCTTTCCGTTGGCAATTGGCTTTGGCCGCTACTGTACGGACGTATTCCAGGTTGCAATGATGCCATGACGAGAGTGCCGTTGCTCGAGTGATGATCCGAGGTGTGTCAAAAGGCAGCAAGAAAATCAAATGGCTGGGCAAAGGATGACGTCCAGGTTGGCAGCCACAGACCGGCGGGCAGGAGGAGGGGCTGGACAAGTGCCCCTCCATCACCGATAACGGCTAGTAGACCGTCACATTGCCGCTCCAACCCTTCTTCCATTTCCCAAACAGTCTCCCACATCCCACCGCATGGAAATCCGTCAAACAAGGAACCGCTCGAGATCAGCACCGATACGATGGGATGCGCGGCTGGCCATCGCGGGCCTGTCTCGGTGCCTCGTATTCGCCCAACCACCTGCTCCCACCCACCATCCACCATCAACCACCACGACACCAACCCGAGACACCAGACACAAGCAGTGCCACCAGCAGTGGCTGGTGCCCACCCTCCATCGCCGAGCTCCGCTGAGCCTCATTCGCCATTGCCAACGTGGAGACAACTGCGTCAGCCATCCCCGGCCTACCCCCCAGGGATCTCATGGAAGTCCGAAAGGAACATATAAACCGGCCTGCCGAGCCACTCTCGTCTCCTCGTACCACTCGTCGCCACCTCTCGTTTAAACAACAACTGCTATCCGCAACTGGCATCTCACCGGTTCGGTACTCTCGTTTCGTGCGACTTACACACGGCATACACACCTACCTACCTACCTTACGCATACTACATTAGTACCCCAGAGGATAACACAAACCACTGCTGTACGGTGTACCGCCCACAACCACCACCAACATGAAGGCTTCCGCTCTCATCGTCGCGGCCACCGCCGCCCTCGCTCATGCCACCTACGACGGACACTACAACACCACCCTCACAACCGTCGTGCCCTGCCCCACGCCGTCTCCCTCTCCTACCTACTCTCCTCCCCCCGTCTCTACCCCCGGCACCACCGGCGTCTTCCCACCCGGCCCTCCCAACAACAGCACCGGCCTGCCTACCACCGGGCCCGGAGGCCAGCCCACAAACACCCCTCCCGCTCCCACCGACGGGCCGGACAGCCCTCCCGCCGATGCCGCCGTTGCCAACAGTGCTGGTGGTGTTGCCCTCGTTGCTGCCGCCTTTGCGGCCGTCTACCTCCTCTAAACCAACCTCGACATATCTAAAGTCTTTTAACGTGGAAGTAATGATGGGGTGATTGGATAGCATCTAATGCGACTATTGGGGACACGGCGCATAGCCTGTCATTATTGGGTTTACGGGACCATTGGCGTCACTTACAGGATTTTAATACCATCCGGCCTGGCGGACCATTCATAGTATAGAACTACTATCCAAGAGAGACATAGTTACCTAAGACAACATACTCCTTCTTAGTCTTGATGGCGTTTGTTTTGGATTTCTACTTCGAGTGGGCTATATCGGATATATGGTAGATTACTTACTCTAAAACTCAGTCGAGGGTCGCGATCCCCTCTGTCTCCTGGCGCCACCACTCCTGCATCATTCGTATCCTATCAGTCCGCTCCCGCGCCAGCTGCCTTCCCTGGTCAGTCTTCATCATGCCCTCCAGCCGCACAAGCTTCTCCTCGAAGTGAACAATGGCCCTGTCCAAGGACTGATTCTTAGCCCCGCCAAACGTGAAGGCCCGCCCGATCCCAACGGCGCCGATGGCGTCCAGCCGGTCCGCATCCTGCACGATGGCCAGCTCCGGGTACTCGGCCACCAGCGCCGCGACGCGGGCGGGGTCCTTTACCTCGCCCGAGTAGCTGACGCCCAGGCAGATGGTCTGGACGCGTGCGGCCAATGCGTCGGGTGCGCCGAACGAGGTGAGTACCTGGTGGATGAGGCGTGAGGCGTCTTCGCCGGGCTTGAGGTACTTCCTATCGCCCACGTCGTGGAGGAGGGCGGAGAGGGTGATGACGCTACGGGAGATGGAGGGGCTTGGGGTGGCATCGTGAATGCGGTGGGCAAGGCGGACGACGCGCTCGATGTGGTGGAAGTCGTGGGATGGGTCGTAGTGGGACATGTAATCCTTGACGTAGTCTGTCACCCTGGAGATGAGGGCGTCGTCGACGGGGAAGTCTGCGGAAGCCATTGTCGTATCTAGCGAAGGTGGCTGAAGGGCAAGACCGAGGGGACAGCGATGGACTTCAGAACGAAGACGACACTCGGGGAGGAACAGCCTGCAACGCCACTTGGTGATTGTCAAAAGGAGTAGTTGAAGCACGGCTCGGTACTGTTGACTCGATCAAGGATCATCGTTGTGACTCATAAATTAAGCCAACTGGGGAAAGCCACTTTCCGCTTTTCCAGTGGTGCCGTCGCCATGTTTTGTCTGACGGTCCTGTGGAGGGGAAATTGAGCGCGTGTGGTGCAGCGGAGACGCGTCGTATTCCCAGGGTTGATAAAACGGGTGTTCACGTGATAACCCCATGACGCGCAGAATCGTTGCCGGCACCAGGGTGGAGTCCAACCTGCGCTTCCCGAAGCATGAACCGACAAGACCTACATCTATCGTGACTCGGGACATCCCATTAGTATCATTACAACCTTTGAAAGTCAACCACAGAGCCCTCTTCTTAACTGCTTCCTCCTTGCCAGCAGTGATGGCTTTCACGACCCTGCCCCGTGCCCGCCCTAAACGGCCTCCTGGCCCTGGCCATCTGCACTTCGGCCCAGGTTCCTTTCTCGGCCATTGGAAGATGAAATAATCTGCTCGGGTCCCCATGATTGAACCTAATATATCTAGATCCGATCCCAGGAGCTTCACAACAGCCGTGGCTTGGGACCCTAGCCTGCCCGCATACAGTATACACGTACAGAAACACGGCGTATTCATACAACATCTGGACTCGGCAGCATCGCCGTCGCTGATATCTCAGCAGCATCTGACAGCAGAAACGAGCTCAACGGATCGAAAGCCTGTTTCGAGTGCCGAACTAACGCTGCGCTGGTCATGCTGCCGGGAAACAAGCTGCGTGAGGTGACATTTGGTGGACCCCTCACACTGACATGCCTGCCTGCCCTCCTCAGCATACACATCGACGACCACATTCAAGCTGGCACCGTCGTAACTACGGCTTTGTCCACTTCTCACAGAGGTTCTATTTGTCAGTCTATCATCCCACGGCGCCTACGACGCCCCGCAGACTGCGGACATCATGTACGACGTCAACCACGGCGGGAGAGTCCGTCCGTGTGACCCACCCCCGAGTTCATTTACCCGCTGAGGCTTGCGAGACGGATGCCTTGCATGACGATGGTGCACCCATCATGGATGGATATCATCAGGAGAGGTCAAAGGAACGAATGTATCCGTAAGTAGTCAAGCGGGAACTCCTGCCCCGAAGGTGTCGGCACGGCGCCTGGTGGGCGAGCCAAGAGCCGCTGATGGTGCGATGCCGTGCATGGCGGCCATGTGGGGAACTGGAAACCATTCTTTGCAGACTGGTCTTGGCAGGTCAGGGCGTTCGTGAAGGGCTGAAGGCTTGTTGATCGCTGTTGAGAAGATCGATCTGGAATGTGAGGATACTGACAGGCGAAGCTAGCAAACTCGATTGTTGCTCGTCGCCGACTGGGAGCCGGACGGGACTGGACAGGACGGCATGAGGGCGACAAAGTGCAATTCGGACAGGTCGATTATGCGCCGGAACTCTGTCGATCTCGTTACCTACGATGCGAGGTTTTCAAGGCAGACAGACAGGACCAGAGATACGCATGCATCTTGTCCCCACAAGTGACAACTTCGAAGGCTTCTGCCATGTCCGAGTCAGATGGGTAGCTGGCCAGGTTCAGTCTTGTCTAAAGGCCGAAGACCGACATGCAGGATACAGAAACGACACACATCAACTTGAGGTCACGTATCTATGTGTACGGGAGACGACGCAGTCTCAGCTAGGATCCGGGATGAATATTCGACAGTCCGTCTTGATGGACGATGAAGGCCGACGGGATCAACACATCGGAGCGGCGTGTGATTGGGGCGATGGTCGGGGTGACAAGCTGGGTAGCCGAGCCAGGCGACGAGCCAATGGCGCGGGGCGAATAGACGCCAGACAACGAGCAGCCACCAGTCACGAACGAGAAGCACCCATGTCTCTGCTATTCCTGGGCCGCGGCCCCGCAGAGCTCTGCAGAGCTAGGCAACGCAACGCAACCATCCCAATCTGCAGGTTAGGCGCCCGGCGATGAGTGCGGTGTGATCACCTTCTGTCGCCGTGGGATGGCCCGTCCGGACCTCATTGGCTGTGTCTCACATTGGCTGGGCGGAGAAGGGTGGACGGCAGACCTGTTTGCTGCCGTCGTTCTGCATGTTTCTGCAGTCCTCGGTGCTGCTAGTCTGTAGTCTGGGATCCTGGGTGTGTGTCCCCTCATCTGGGCTCTCCTATCTGGGGCCAACCGGGCCGCCGTGTTGGTGGCCTGTTGGGCCCGTTGGTTCTTATAGCGACCAACGCCGCAGCCACCGCTTCCTCTTTCTCTCTTTTCCTCTCTTCAGCAAGCTCGACAACTCTGATCTCCTCGTTTTTCGTTGTTTCTCCCTTTTACCCTTTGTGCTTTGTTGTTTTTTTGTTCTCCCGTGGAGCTGGTCTCTACTACCCCTTCTTAATACGCTCGTCACTAATACCGTCAAACCCTCACCATCAACCTCAACCGCTTCAATCTCCATTCAAGTTGCTGGTCAGCTTTAGTGACGAGTCTCATTTTACGACAACCATTATTTTTGATTTTCTTCTGCATCGCCTTTTCTTTCTTTAATACCCCCCTCTAATAACGAAACCGTGGATCCCACTTGCTCGCCCGCCTTCTTCGCTCAGTAACCAGGGTCATCTCGACACTGCACCTCTTCATTAAAATCAGCAACCCAAAATCGAAAGAAAGGAAAACAAAAAAAAAGTCAAAATGTCCGCCACACAACTGTCATTCTCTCTCCGCGTCTCCTCCGGTGTCAAGACGGTTCATCTTCTCGGCTCCTGGGACGGATATGCCGGCCAGCTCCCCCTCGCCAAGGACAAGTCCTCGTCCAAGTCGGGATCCTGGAAGGGCACTTTCCGCTTCCAGCACACGACCCTCGAGCCTGGCCAGCGGTACTGGTACTACTACATCATCGATGGGTACCACGTCGCCCACAACCCCAGCGTCGAGTCCACCGTTGAGCCCACGACCGGTCGGGAGCTGAACATCCTCGACGTCCCGCGCCACTCGTCGTCAAAGTCCTCCTCCTCCAAGTCGTCCAAGTCGTCGTCTTCGTCCAAGTCCAGCAGCAAGAGCTCGTCACGCTCCTCCTCTTCCTCCAAGGACAAGGACTCCAAGTCGTCTTCCAAGCGATCCTCGCGCAGCCGCCAGTCCCTGACCGTCGACATCCCCAAGGGCCGCCCGCTGTCCGTCTCCCAGATCCAGGCCCCCAAGCCCATGTCGCCGCACGCCACGCGGCACATCCTCGAGGCCGACTACTACGACGAGGAGGAGCTCGAGGAGCTCACGGCCCGCTTCGGCGCCCAGGCCATGGACGACGACGTCATCACCGACTTCAGCAACTCGCCCGTCTCGTCGTCGGGATCCTCGCTCTCCTACCGCTCCGACAGCTCGTCGCCCAACTCTTCCATGTCCGGCTACAGCACCCCCAACTCGGACTGCAGCTCGTGCACGTGCGAGCGCTACGGCATCACCCGCAAGGGGGAGCGCGTCAAGCTCGACTGCGGCGGCTCGCGCTGCGCCCACAGCGACGACAGCTCCGACTGCTCAAGCATCATCAGCGAGTCCGAGGATGAGGAACCCGTCAGCGCAGTGCACGCTCGACGAAATGGCATCGTCGTCACGTGAGGAACCCGCCCCCGGAACAGTGGCGGGAGGGATGCCACCGTCGGCAACCCCCGGAATGAAGGCCACCACGATCCTTCCATTCTTGCTCCCAACATGTTTTGCTTTTTTGCTGTTGTGAAGAAGAACCAAAAGTCTTTCTTTTGACTATAACAACCCCCCACCCCCACCGCGCGGGACGGCACGCCGAGCCGAGCTGGTCTCGTCGTGGCCACGGCCGTTTCCTGCGCGTGTGTAACGATGGGGTCGGTGCTACGGCCCCTCCCAGGCCGAGACCTCGCCTTGCCCTGGGAGTCGAACCATCTGTCGTTGGTTAATGAGCGAATGTTTTAAAAGAAAAAGGAAACCAGAGAGGGTTGTGGACCCCCACAACCCCCTCCTGCCTGTTACAAGGACAATTGCCGGAGCACTTCTTTGCGAGGGATGCAGAGCTCCGGGGACAGACAAATGGCCGGATGTTGTGCCAGGCTTGGCGATCTGGGAGCCTGGGCGGACTAGCCGGCGGGTGCGAGCACAGCAGAAGATGGCCAAGGGAAATAATATGCTGTGCTGCCTGGAGATACCGTTGGATAGAAGACGCTTGAATCTATTCATGACGGGAGACGTGTGCAATGACCTTGACTGGAGGGATATGTATAAGTGCTGGGATCGCACTACTACTAGTAGTGAATGCCATGCCAACATCGTAGGAGTCCGTACTCTGGTTGTGATGAGCCATCTTGATCTTGGACGGTCTGCTTATTGGGGTGTCGGTGGTCGGTGGTGTATTGATTTGACCATGCACCTCGAGTGGACCGTCTCCTCCACAGTGCGCCATGCGCAGTCCAGTGATTCCAGTCCTCTTACCAACGCTAGTAGTATGCAGGAGACAAGATGACCTAGTAGTACACGTACGGAGTAATAATAGCTGGAGGTGGGGGAGGGGCACCTCAGGAGCTTCTTCTTCACACCGACAGCTTCGTCTCATCCGCCCCAATTCCATTGCGGATACACCCACCAGCCAGAGTTAAGCCATCCATCTCACACTCTGACTTAACCTCCGCAGTAGTGGGATTCAGCCCCTCCTCACCCCGTACAAACCCAAGAGTCAGCACCAAAACAGCAGCCATGGCCGAGGAAGAACAGCTCATCCTCCCCGTCATCGACTCCCACGTCCACCTCTACCGCGCCCAGGACGTCGAGTCGTTCAACTGGTGGAAGCCCGACCTCCCCCTCGCCGCCGGCGCCCAGTTCCTCCCGCAGTACAAGCGCGCCGTGCGCGCCGCCCCCTCCCTCCTGGGCTTCATCTTCGTCGAGGCGGACCGCAAGTTCGACCTCGAGGCCGGGGATGGTAGTGGCTGGGACGAGCCCCTGCGCGAGGTGGCACTCATGCGCCGCGTTGCCCTCGGGGAGCCCGAGGAGGGCGACGAGGGACTCGAGCCCGAGGATGGGAAGCTGTGTCTCGCCCTCGTGCCCTGGGCGCCCGTGCCCAGCGGGCCGGCTGCGATGGAGAAGTATATCGAGCGTGTCAAGGAGGAGGCCGGTGACGCGTGGCCCAAGGTCAAGGGGTTCAGGTACCTGGTGCAGGACAAGCCGCACGGCACCATGCTGGAGCCCGAGTTTATCGAGTCGCTGAAGCTGCTGGGTCGCAGGGGCTTCGTCTTCGAGGTTGGCGTCGACGCCCGCCGTCGCGGGAAGAAGCAGATGGATGAGCTCGTGGCAATGATTGACACGGCACATGAGGGTGTTCCCGAGGAGGACAAGGTCACCTTTGTCATCAGTACGTCCAATCCCTCCTCCTTCAACACCATCTCTATCTCCTCTCCAGTGCGAAGAAGAATGCCTCCAAACCATGCACACACACACACACACACACACACACACAGAATCTGACCTAACCACACATCCCAGACCACCTCTGCAAGCCCGACCTCACAATCTACAACATAACCTCGGACCCCTCCTTCCACAACTGGCGCACCGCCATCTACACCCTGAGCAAGTGCTCCAAGACGTACATGAAGCTCTCGGGCGCCTTCTCCGAGATGCCCCCCGCCCTGCGCGTCGAGAGCCCCTCCCACATCTTCCAGTCCACGCTAGGGTGGCTGGGCATCGTGCTCGCCACGTTTGGGGCCGAGCGCATCATGTTTGGCAGTGACTGGCCTGTTTGCACCATCGGCGAGCCTGAGCAGGAGGAGGAGGAGGAGGAGGAGGAGGAGGAGGACAAGAAGGATGATGGTGGGAAGGAGGACAAGGAAGAGTCTAGAGGTCGGGATACTTGGACACGCTGGCGTGACGTCGTTGAGAAGATGTGCTGGATGGCCTCGCTGGGTGATGAGGAGCGGGCCATGATCTTTGGCGGCACCGCCAAGAAGGCGTACGGCCTCTAACGTTAGAATGTGCTCACATCCGTCATGGAGAGAGGGAGGCTCGAAACAGGCCACGATTCATGTGCCGAGGAGAATCACAACCACTGTCGTTGGATCACAAAAATTGGACTTTCCGTTGGGGACATGGCGGCTTGAGATGAAGTATCGTATCTACTAATAATTAGTAGTATACATACCATGACCTTCCTCACACACCATCACAGCGCTTTCATCTGACCATTACCCACCAAGACTTATCTCAATGGTGACGTCTCATTACATCGAAAAGGCTAAAAGATGAACTAAAACTTGATCCAGCAGTCTGCTGTCTTGTCGGAGGCGACCGCCGCCCGCACCCAAACGCCTTGTTCATGCCGACATACATGTTCCTCCCGAGGAAACATTCCAACAAGCTCGCTCATGCAGTTCGTACTCCGAGTCGGTAAATTCACAACCCGCAACCCCCACAACCGTCCGTCCCCTATCCCCGTCATCCACCAGAAATCACTCAGCACCGGACGCGCGACCCCGGTAGCTCCCCATCTTCTCAATGGAGCTCATGATGCCACTCCTCGCCACGCCTCCCCCTGGACGCGGGAGGCCGCCCCCGCTCTTGGTCCGCTCGTGCGGCGCCCTGAGGGCCGACCCGGGGGCTCGGAGACCGGAGCTGCGACTTACGCTGCTCCGGAAGCCCTCGCGGCTCGTCTTGGGTGTCTTGGCCGCCGGCGCGTCGGGATGAGGCTGCGGCTGCTCACGAGTCTGCGGCTGCGGTTGCGGCTGCGACTGCTCCTGGGCCGCATGGGAGCCGACAAAGCTCTGCTGCATACTCATCATCTCCTCAGCCAGCTGCACGAGCTCGCCCTTCTCCACCCTCTCCCTCTCCAGCATGCTGCGCAGATTCTCATTGTCCCGTTGGACTGTCGAGACCACGGCCTCGAGGCGCTGGATGTCGGCGCTGAGCTCCTTGATGGTGGCGCTGTCCTTGACGGCCTTGGCCTTGAGCTCGCCGGCCTCGACCGTGTCCGACTCCATCCTCGTAACGTCGGCGTCGTGTCCGCTGCGGAGCTTGTCGTTCTCGTCGCGGAGCTCCTCGATGCGCACCTCCAGTTCCTTAATCTTCTTCTGCCACCGCGACTCGTACGACTTCTTGAGCGCAGCCACCTTAGTCTCGTGCTTGCTCTTGTACAGTCCGTGGAGTTCACGGGCTACCCGCTCGACGGCCATCTCGATCTCGCGGTTGGAGGTGGCGGCCTCGGGACTCTTGGCCTTCTCAGGCGACGACTTTTCGGACTCCCTGCCGGCACGCATGCCCGCCATCTTGCTCTCGGCCTCTTGGTGGAGCATCTCGGCAGCCTCCCGTCGCTTCTCGCTCTCATCCAACTTCTGCTCCAGCTCCTCTCTCTCCTTCTCACTGGTGACGATCTCATCCCGGGCCTTCCGGAGCACAGACTCCATCTCGCGCCCGCGCGTCTCCCAGTCCTCCCTCTCCGCGGCCAGCTGCTCCTTTGCGAGGCGCTCCTCACGCAGCTGCTCGAGGGATTCCCCGACCCGCTTCTCAGCGTCGCCCACCGCGCTCTTGAGCGACTGCACCTCGGCCTCCTTGCCGCTCAGGCTAGCCTTGAGCGAGCTGATCTCGGACAAGAAACTCGACTTGAGCGACTCGAGCTCCCGGGGAGTGATGGAGGGGACGCTTCGAGGGGTCGGCATCGGCGGGATGTCAAAGTCGAGGAGGTTACTGAGCCGACGGTCTGGCGTCGCCGAGTGCACGTGCATTGTGAGGCTGCCTTGCTTCGCTGGAGACCTGTGCGGGTTCCGTAGCTGCTCCGTAAAGTCTATCAAAAGATTTGTCGTGTTGCCCGACTCTCGCTTGCTGGTCACTGGTCGCGGCGTCTCCGATACCGAGCTGTCGGGCTTCCCCCGCGGAGTGTAAGACTTCGTGGGGCTCTGGCCCAGATTCGTCAACATGGTCATGTTGGGCACCGCCGAGAAGTTGCTAAACGTGCTAACCATCGTGTCGTCCGGGCCAGCAGCTTCGTCCTCCTGGGCCTCGTCTGCGGGCGGTGGCGGTGGCGCATCATCGCCAACATCATCGTCGACCATGCTCTGTTCGTCCTCGAAGATCTCGATGGCGCGCTTCAGACCTTCATTCTCTCGCATCGCATCATCAAGGCTCATATCGCGGGCATGCGGGCTCGGCTGTGGTGTCTTGTCCCCTAGAGGATTGCTGGCCTTGACAGGAAACCTCTTCTCGGGAGACAACTTGCGCGGGCTGCGCGGCAATCGCGGCGCTGTCTCGCAGAAGCCACTCGCCGGAGACCCATTGCGGGACAGAGGCTTATCGGCGAGGATCCTGAGGGGAGAAAGCTCGGTGCCTGATCGAACTCGGGAATGTTGTGATCTGATTGGAGATATGTTTTCCTGGTCTGCTGTAGTCGACTTCTCATCCACGAGGGACACGACCGGCGACGATTCGTCGTCCTCTCCGGATGATCTGGATTGCACCGTATAGCTGTGGACTTCGTAATCGTCACCGCGGCTCATGGTCTGCGGCGTCGAAGTGTTGAGAACGGTTCTGGCCGCGGGTGAGAGTGGCGAAGCCATGGTAAGGATTCGGACAGATCATGCACTCGTGAACCGCCTAAAGTTCGTGGGGTCGGATCGCTGATTCGAACGCAAAGGTGATGGTGATGTCGAGTGGAGTGCCCTGAAGATTTTCGATAGTTTATGGTTTGAGACGTTCGCAGCACAGCGGAACCATTCATAATTCTTGGCCAAAGCAGCTGTATTACACGTACACTTTGTTTGCGTTGCGGCATGTGTCCGTTGGCATGGCAACCAAATCACGTGACTGTATCCCAACTCGAACTATGCTCGACTCCCATCTGGTGTACGTAGTAAATATTCCATGCCTGAGTACTCGCAAAAGAGGGAACCATGCTGATATTTCCCAATCTGGACATAGGTCGAGCTGCTTGCTACAATAGCGTGACATCAACTGTGCGTTTGTTCGCAGTTGGCCCGGCCCGCCAATGCCTTCATCGGGCCGCACAAAGAAACTTCAGACACCGGGAGAGAGAATCTTATGGCCAACGGATGGATAAGATGTCGGCGTATGAAATATGAAAGGCAAGTCTCACTTGACGGGAATGCAGATTCGTATCCAAAAAAGAAAAGGTTTTATTGTCCCTCGTAAAGTCGTTACCTAGTAAAGCAATTGTCCAACACACACCGTTCTGTGGCGCTTTTAAGAAGTAAACAGTTCGTAAGGTCGTCATCAAGAGAAAAGAAATGGTAGGCCGAGATGGCAGTCGCGCCCAGGTACCTCGTTACGAGTCCAAGGGATCGTCAAAGCTCCGGAAAGGAGAAAAAAAGACCAAGATGAAAATGAGTAGGAAAAGCAAAAGGGAAAACGAAAAAAATCAAAGCCGTCTCTGTCTGGACACGGAAGCATCGTCTCCCACCTGATGATCATTACAGGCAGTGCCGTCCTCCAGTGGCATACCTCGCGTTCGATTAAAGCGCTGTGCAGGGTTGCTTGCAGTCGGGGCTCGTCGAATTAAAGCCTCTGTGCAAAACGTGACTCATCAGCCATGTAGCATCCATGGCAAAGGGCATCTCGCGGGACATGAAATCGGTAGTCGTAAGTCGTCAGCGCATTTGGGGGTTGGTGCGCTGCCGGCCAGGTACCCGTAAACATAGGAAATAAAAAGGGTACTCGTACGAATATCCAAAGATAAAAGCAGTGCCGCCAGTAAGTTGTGAGGGGACTCCAGCGGGAACACATGCTGGAAACGCCGTAAGAACTGGCCGTGTCGAATATACCCAGTGGTCGGCTAGCTCCTCGGCAGCTCAGCGTCGCTGCAAGAATATGGTGCGGCGGCGATCAAATTTGCCATTACCGCTGGCGGGGATCTCCGCCGATGGTTGGCGCTGTCCGTCCACTCATTGAGTCAAAAGGGGGCGCTGGCATGGACGATTCCAGTGTCTTTCGGCGCTTCATATCCATCCCAGGTACGTCCCCAACAGGACGAGAGAGATCATCATCGCCCTCTCGGCCACGCTTCACGCCGCTAACACCATTTGGTACCTGGGGCGCAGGTGCATAGCCATTAGGCATGGGGTTGGCCATGTCCGCGGGGGGCGCGTACACGTCACTCCCCGACCCGCCGTTAACGGCCGGCCGGTCCCCGCCCACACCATTGTAGAAGCCGGGGGCTTGCTGGACACGCGGGGAGGCTCCATAGCCCGAGTTGTGGTAGTAAGGTTGCGGTTGCGCCGCCGTCCGAGGCGTGGCGCGGCCAGAGGCAGGCGGGTGGTTGGGCGAACCGGTCATGCTTGGGTCAACATTATTGGCGTCTCCGGCAAGGGAGCCGACCCCGGGCGCCGTGTAGTTGTACGAGGGGCGGTTGCTGTCATACGCCCCGCTGTCATGAGTGTACTCGGCATCGTGCTGCTCGTGTTCGCCGTCCTCCTCCCCGGCGTGGGACTGATGCCCATGTTCCGATGGCAAGATGCCGTTGGATCCCTTATGCTCGTGCTCGCCCGACGGTGCAGATCCCGAAGGGCGACTTGAGGGAGGACCCATATCGTTCTTAGCATACGAATTGCCCTGCCCATACATCCGATCATGTGCACCGTTAGAAGCGGGGTAGGGGGATTGCTGTGATGGCGCATTGTACATCTGCTGTCGTGAGCCGTCGAAGCTTTGGGCCGAGCCGTACGGCTGCATCGATCCTGGCGGAGTCGTAGCTGGTGTGGTTGGCATTGAGCGTGCGTGGCCAAGATTCGCATCAATGGCGATGGCATTGGTACCTTGGTTCCCGTTCATGCTCTGGCCTTGCCAGTTGAAATTGTCCGTGCTTCCCATGTTCGGCATCACGCTCGACGCGGTAGTTGGAGGGGTGGGAAACGTCGCGGCCCGGTCGAGAGGAGGGCGAGCCATGTTGTTCGAGGGAAGCGAGGATTGGGGGCCGGGGAGCGCCATGGAGTTGTGAGGCTGGTGCTGGATTGAGGGCAGCCCGGCCGGGGGAGTCCGCATCTGGCCTTGGTCCTGTTTTCGGCGTTCAGCTGCAGCCATGACCTGTGAAGTCCGGGTCTGGTTCGTCGGGTGGTAGAGCAGAGCACCGATATTGTGCACGAACAACGGGTACAGCAATTCGGTGATCTTTTCTTTGTTGGCGAAATCCAAGGCTCGTTCGTAAGGAATCCTGGGGTTTGTCTCAGCAAAAACAAACGACTCGCCATATGTCTCACGCAGGCAACATACCAGACGCCCTTAAGATGCATGGGGCCAATCTTGACGACGTGACGAACCTTCTCACTCTTGAGAATACCGTCTCTTCGCCCACGAGTCATACCCGCAACATTTAGCAGCTTGGTACCATTGATCATGTGGTTGTCTGATCACCAATGTCAGCCATCACAATGCGCGCCGGGGCGGCAATACGAGGACCGGTTCTCATACCTTCGCGACGCGCGACACATATCCCGCGAGCCTCGACCTGAAAGCAGAGGCTCCCCTCGTCCTCCCACAAGGTGGCCGTCACGCGAGGCTTCATACCCGGCGGAGGGTGCTGCCCGGTTGTGTCAAAAGAGTAGTGGGCAGGCATGGCGCCCTGGCCGCCGACGCCGGGGAGCGGTAGAACGGGTTGATTGCTGGGCAGGTTGGAAGGCACGGGGCCGCCCGACGGGGAGGCCATGCCGTTGGCGTATCCATACTGGTATGGAGAAGGTGCGCCGTGGGAATAAGGTTGACCGGGTTGCAGCAGTGGCGGCTGCGCCGGAGGGTAGTGGCTCATGGGGCCGGAGGTGACGGTCTGAGGCTGCTGCGGCTGCCCAGCAGATTGCATGTGCTGCTGATAGTACATCTCAGTCGGGCCGCCGTTGTTCATGGCGTCGTAGGCCGAAAATGTTCGTAGCCGGGCCGGAAGAGAAGGGAGGAGGGGGGAGGAACGGGACGGGGAGAAAGGAAATCAAAACCGTGGGCGAGAGAGAAGAGGGGAGGGGGGGAGGGGGGAGGGGGAGAGGAGAGAGCGTCGTGAGGACGATTCAAGAGAGAGAGAAGGAAGAGAGCGAGCGACCCTGGCGGGATCGGGGAAGGTTTTGTCTGTGGAGGTTGGGCGGACAGGGCAGGAGTGGAGGTGGTGCCAGCGGCGTGTGGTGCCAGACTGGCAGTGGTGGTGCCGCCCGTGGGAGTGGCAGGTGGAGGGCAGGCGCGGGCGGGCTCTCTTTCTTTGGTGGTATTAGCAGGGTCGACCCAGTGCTGGTGGCTTTTCTCTCGGGGTCCTTCTGCTCTCGCGACAGTGTCCGGTCTAGTCTGGCCCGGCCTAAGTATGCCAATGGGGTGCTAGCCTGGGACGGGCTGTTGCTGAGCTGCTGTTAGCTGTTCGGACGGCTTGGGCTAGGAAGGAGCTACCAGCGAAGACCTGAGGTGAAAAAAGATACATAAGTACTTACCTTACTGTACTCGTACCTACTAGGCTAGTAGTAACGTTAGGTACCTGCTTGAGCTTGTTTCCAGCGAATTACAAGCGAGTGGCTCCGTCTTGTCTGGAAGGTAAACCGACTTTTCTTTCCTTCTGCTTCTTTTTCTCAATATTTTTCTTCTTACTTTTTTTTTCTCAGTTTCCCGTCTTCTCTTGCTTCTCCCTGTTTTTGAGGCGTGTTGGAACCCGCGGGGCGGGGGAGTGAGCGCCGTCGGTCCCTTGGTGGCACTTGGGTTCTGGTACTGCTACGGGCCCTACTGGGACTAGTACTCGTACTGGTACTTTCGCGGAAAGGACCCAACAGAGGCGCAGTGGATGGAGGTCGGGGCGAGAAAGAGTGGGTAGGAAGGTTGCAGGGAATATCGGGTTTCGGGCCACAACAAGATTGGTGGGTGAAATTGGGATTGGGGGTGCCCAAGTTGCGCTACGGAACCTGGGAAGGCGAGTCCGTTGTCAAAACACAGATTGGCACTGTCCGACATGGCTGTTATCGTCCGCAGTCGATAAGATGCAACTGAGCGGGAGAGCCGGCCCTTGCAGTGAGGTGCTTTCCTGTTCCTGACGCGGAGGCGCCTTTGTAAAGTGGCCCTCCCAATTCCCAAGCAAACCTGGAAAGTCCGCCCGCCGCCGTGATCTCTACGGCGCGAATCTCGATGTCAATAAGTAGGCTGTTTTTTGACCTACATCTGCTGACCGTTTCCATCGTCAACGACGTTGGGCACAGGAGTATTTCAAGAGCTCGCAGCCCCAAACCAGCAAGCCAGCCAGAGCACGCCAGAGCACGCCAGCAGCAGAGCCCATCAACCCGTTCCCCCTCCTACTTCCGACCAGGGGATTGATTGACTGGACGGCACAGATGGGGCAGGCGATGCCCTCTCCGAGGTACTCTGTACCAGGTACCTTGTACAACCTGTGCACCATCCCCGCCACGGCCCCATGTACTGGTACCGGGACCCTATTCTTCGCTCTCGCTCTCACTCGTCTCTCTCTCTCCCTCCCTCCCTCTCATCTAGAGTTTGCCTGTTGCTCGTGCCCCTGTGACAGCAGTTGAGCGGTCAGCCCAGCCAAGGTCTCAGCCTGTTTGTTACCGGAAACGGACAGGCCGGTACGGGTTCCCGGCAGGGCCTCGCGTGCTCCATTCATTGTCTTTCCTCGTGGGTTGCTCGTGGGATCCCGTGTCTTGACCATATATTATATATACCGATTTTGGACATTTATCACATACTAATACACCATCAAGGTGGATAGAGGTTTGTGCATGTTGCCCTATGTGTGCTGCCCTGCCCAGCGCTGCACATGCGATGCGCTGCCATGCGAGGGCTCGCAGCCAGATTGCGAACAAACCCCGGCCGCCTCTGCATAGGCTACGTCTGTACAGACGTAGCGTACCCGGTCTTGCTCTGTTGGCACCGCTGGCAGGTCGGCAAAGACCAGCGGCCCAAGTCAGCTCGGCTCGCAAATCTGGTTGTGTCCTCGAGCCCCGCCCCAGGCCCAAGGGCCACAACGCCCCCAAAGTTTCCCCCCGGTCGGAGAGGGAGAGCGGTGGACCAGGGAACAGGGATCATTGCTGGGCCTGTCGACAAGGGTCTTTCAAGCAGGCTCTGGTGGAGCAGCGTCGTACCGAGATCCTACCGACGAAGACTGTTGGCCAGAGAGGCCCGCTGGCGCTGGAGCGAGAGGGAGTACCGCTGGGGTCGGACTAGGCTTGCTAGCTGGCCGCCTGTCTGGCGGGGATCAGACGGTGCGCACTTTTTATCACCCTACTGTGCATGCCGTCCAGCCTTCCAGGTCCAGGCTGACCTCAAACGGAAAGGACGACCCACGGTGGTTGCGAGTTGCCAGATGCGAGTGCGCTCCCTTGAGCTTGCTCCTGACATGAACTGCATTTGCTGGGCTTTCTTTTGCCATCACCGCGACCATTGTCCCTCTTAACGACAACAATAACAACATCATCGTCATCAAGCTGGAAACGATAACAATCCAAGCGCCCTCATTGCATCCACGTCTCTTTTGGTTTGCTCCTTCCAGCCCCCCCCCCTCCCCACCCTGATGGCATCCACCCAATGAGCACCCCTGCTGATGTCCGCTGCAGCTCACCTCCTCGGCAAGGCACAGGGTGCAATTGTCCGTGCCCTGCCCGAGCATGCGCTTGTTCGGCACGAGTAACTAACTTGGTACCGGTACTGCGCTCTGCCTCGTTTCCTCTGTTATTAGTCTGGCGTCCATGGTTACTTTCCGTACCTATTATGGCCGGAACTTGCAAGGTCCAGGATCGTACTCGTATGTATGTGAACATGGCTTATTAGTTGCTCTGTCCGGGGTGGCTGTCCGCAAGGCACGAGTCCAATCAAGATTCTACTCACCACAATACTTACAGCCGCTGCCAGTTCATCAACCTCTTCCACCGAGACATGACGAGACACCAGAGGATTCTGGTGGCTGGGCTCTCCGCCAATATAGGCAAGAAAATGGTCTCCCAAGTATGGAGAACATGTCTCCTCAACGTTGACGAGCACTTCGATCGCCCACATGGAAGGGAGAGCTGTGGTGATGAGGCAGATAAGGTATTCCTCGACGCCCCTGAGAGACTGGGTTTCTGGAGCACATATAATCCCACGTCGTACGAAGGATATTAATACTGCATCCACGGATGGCCCCGTCCATGATCGATAGGCGCGCCCGGTTTGCTAACATCCAAACCCTATCAATACCTACGTACTAACCTAGGTGGTAGTAACGGAAGACGACGCTCATCTTTCCCCAACCGCTGTATACCTCAAGAATATGCAGTGCAAACGATGTCAACTTTATTATCTAGAATAGGTATCCGTATAAATCGCAGCATTCCGAGATGCAAGACGCACGCGTTCCATGCACATGGCGCTTCGGCGAGGGGCTGCACTCCAGACTGCCCTTGCTCTGCAACCTGCACCCAAGCGCGCGGGACGGGCAGCAGGTCGACGGACGGCGAGGAGTATACTTGCAGGCGGGTAAACGGATTCACCCACCGGTCGGAACCAACGGTGGACGGCATGCTACGTATCTCGACGCGATCAAACGCAGACGTACATCTGCCGGGCAGCCATTGAGACGCCCCAAGATGTACGGCCGTTGAGAGCATGTCCAACTCTCGCCCACGTTGCCCAGCCGCAGTGGGACACACTCGAGACCACTACGTACGCCCAAGGACTCTGATTTATTAGTGGCTACGAGTACAAGGCTGCAGCGGACGTCGCACAATTGTGCATCGCAAATAATCCCCCGACAAGCATGTCTCCTGTTGTACGTCCTGGCTTGCAGGGCGAGGGCGGAGCGTTTTGAAAGTCAAAATCCTCGAAGGCTAACGTCCATACTGGTAGATGGGCGCTGAGGGCCACCACCTGCTAACATGCCAGCACGTACTATGATAAAAGTCTCACGAGTTTCTGGGCCGGAGGTAACCACTGGATCATCTCCCTCCCCCAGTAGTAAACACTGCGCGTACGTACTACCGGTACGCTGTCTCTTCCAGCGGGGTGACTGGGACAACGACGTGGACAGGCGGCAGCGGCTCGCATCGCTAACAACGGCGAACGGGCTATTCCTGCGAAGTACATATCATATCGTCATCCACCTATATCAGCGGATTGTTGACTGGCATGACATATAAAACACCACCAAGAATCCGACAACAGAGCCAGCCTCGGTGACAGCAGCAGCCCCCTCCACGGGAGTACAAGAGTTGGGAGGCTGTTCTGTGCGGCTGGTGGTTCTCCCAAGATGGCGAAACATCCGTCCTCGGAAGATCTTACACAACATGGATTCTCCCGTCAGATTCAGATCCAAGACACACGAGTCACACGACGGAGACGATCGAGTTTCCTGGATCACTTGTTCAGTGTGTGAGCCAGCGATCGCTAGGCCGCTAGCCAGCCACCCCCCCCCCCCCCCCCCCCGGGCGCCGCCCAGGACGAGACGTGGTCCCACGCAGTCGTGTGGATCAATGCAAGATTCCGCTCGAGCTAAGCTAGCCTGTCTATGTACAAAGTGTCCTGCAACATTGGGCGGTACGTGGTACATACCGTAGACTCGTAGCCGCGTTGGCTGCGCAAGATCGCCCGAGGGACGTCGGAAGCAGAGTCAGGACCCCAGCCACCACAACGGATACAGTGTAACTGATCCCGTTCCCCGTCAACCGTGACAAGAATAGCACAGCACGCACACAGGATCGAAAGAATAGCGCTGTCCGTTCATCAGTGTACCTGCGTCGTCGAGAGATGTGCATTCCACTGCAGATTAAGACCTGCCCACAGGCACCACGAGGGAAGACCAGCGGGGAGCCACGTGATAAGCCCTCTACCTGAGGTAAGTACTACTACCTAGTAACTTATCAGGTACGAGTACAGTACTACTAGTACTAGTACCTTACCTCAGGTAACCCACAACGAGACCCGTTCTCATTCATGCCCTTGGCAACTGCTCAATATCGCGCCTGCCGCGCTGGCCAGCAATCGCTCGACCGAAGTCCATTACTGCGGGGCATCCCATCAATTTCCTTCCTGCTACCAACTTCATCTTTCATGCGCAATCAGCAACCGATTTCTCAACCCTCATCATCATCCGTGAGATCCCACGGACCTAGGTACCCGTTACCACATGTTTGAGTAAGTGGTTAAGATGCTGGAAGATGAATCGACTAATACAGTATGCACTCGTATCACAAGGAATCCCACCACGCACTGTGCATCGTCGGCCAAGGTACCGATACGTACACCATCCCGTCCCACCACCCATGTCTCACCCGCCTACCACCGTGGTGCTCTTACACAGGAGCACCGAGCACACCACTACTGTAGCAGGGGCCGCCAGGCCAAGCCAAACAGCCAGGTCTCCCCTGTCCCTGAGGAGGCCTGCCTGCTGGCCGAAGCTACAGCACATGCCAGGCCTCGTAGGGCAGCGAGCCGATGCATTCGTTGCTGCAAAAAGGAAACAGAGTACGGATACGAAGACGGAATGACGAACTCGACTCTGTTGTCGCCTCTGGCGGCAATACTCATCGAAAACGAGCGTCGATGAGGGGAGCCTGCCGGTCAGTTGTGAGTGGTTGGCTCCATGTCTTTCCCAGGGAACCAGACGCCGTGACAGCTGGACATCTGCGACTGGCTGCGCAACCAGCAGGCCAGCACGTTTTCCCACTTCGACAGTTGGATCAGGACCTGCCACATGTCTGTCCAACCAACAGAGAACGTCGAATCGCGCTCAAGAATGGCCGGACTCTCATTCTTGTCTCATTCTCAGACGGCGAGACAACAGTAACCGTCCGGGTAGCCCCCAGGACTCATCTTTGATACATTCTCACGTGCCTCGGCTCGACTGGAAGGTCCCTTCGCGAAGCTCCGAATGGCTTTGGCTTGCAACGGCGGGTGAGCTTGGCGGATGGCCGTATTATTGGAGGAAGCACCTATCGACAATGGCGTGGAGACGAACTTCTTCCGCACCAGCTTTTTAAGATCCGCAAGAGGCTATGAGTAGCAGCGTTCGAGAACGGTTCCCCCGAATAGGGGGCATACACAATACTACAAACCACAGTGCTCCATAACAGCAGCATGTACATACTCCGTATGTCATGTACAGTTGGTACATGCACCTTGGAAGCCAGTGGCGAAACCGACTGGGTCTTCGATTGTTTGCCCGCATGCAACCTTCGGCTCGGGACGATGGAGTGGCTTTCCGGTTACCCGCCATGCAGCAAAACGCACAAGAAGAGCCTCACCATGCAGGTCATTTCAACGATGTCAAATGTTCAGCCTTCTGATCGCCACATGGAAAACTAATGATCCCGTCCTCGAGGCCACAATCGAGCAGTCGTGCGTCATACGTCGTACGTCGACCACCGAGGATGGATTATGACAACCTTACGGGTATACAACCCGAGAACCCGTGACGGTCCGGAAACGACCCCGCTCCATCGCGACTCGCCCTGCTCGACCTATTCTGCGTGCAATTGACATTGGTCCTCCCCATTTCGAATCCACCCCACCTCGCCGCCACTCGTGCGGAGGTATATGTTCGTGGGGCGTTCAATATCGAGACCGACCGGTCCATTTCATCGTCGACACGTCACATCCGTAGCTGCGAATGGATATTGGGCGATATCTCCGCTATCCCTCCCTAGGTGGCTCCCAGGCCGGCATACACTGTCTGTCAGGTGGCCGAATCGTTTCGTGCGGGGTTTTAACAGAACCGCCTTTCGATGCCCGGTTTCGTCACGTTGGAGAGCTGTGTCGGCCACGGAACACTTCGTACGGGGCCGAACTGTTATGGGATAAATGACAGCAGCGACGGATAACTCGTTCGAGTATACGAGGTAGCTGCCCTCCAGTGCACGGAACGAAAACGGCTTCGAACACCACCGAGCGTCTCGTCCAGTTGCCAGTCCCTGCAGCTAGTGTCATGAAAAAGTGTGCAGGGATGACTGGGCGGGATGACCGCACCACACAGTAAGGGTGCGTTGGCTCGAGCACCTGCATGATGATATGCACAGCGGCTATGTAGGCCTAAAGCAAAGCCAATCATGGTTGCAGGAGTTCCACACGGATTGGACAGGGTCCCTTGTCTGGTACGTTTCAACTGAAAAGCCGTTCGCGCTCTGCCGCCTCTCGAGGGTCTCTCTAAGACTCGCTAAGACTCCATGTTCGCAGCAACTGTGGGAGTGGAGGAGCCTGGGTCAGAAGTCTCCGGTCTGCGGGACCCTCCAGTTCTCGCGACATTGACACCATTTTGGCCTTTTGAATGTCGAAGTCGGTGGAAGTCGACGCTCTGATTCGACAGGCCAGCTTCTACCGGAGAGCAGCGGGTCGTGTACTCGTAAGCGGCCCAAGATTCACCGAGATGCCGTCGATTTCCCTCTTCTAGCTTCTGCTAACAAGCTGCGGCAATAAGGTGCTTTTCCTTACCCCCAACTCAGGACGGCTACAGATATTACGTCTGTATCCGTACGAACCAATAGCAAGATGCCGAGCCCCCAGAAATCCTCGGCCCGGCGCGATGAGCCTGTCCAGATACCGCAGGTCGTCTATCTGGCTTGCGAGTTTCCCACTCAATGTCGGACACCTACCTCGTACTCGATGATTCGGTCAGTCCAGTCCATTCGTCTCTAACCTCAAGAGCCTTCTGGCAAGGACACAATTCTGGCAAGCTTATCATTTCGTTTCCCATGGCGTCTCGTCCGGTGGGGTCTGGTCTTCTCATAGGTAGGCCGAGAAGTTGACGGCCCAACTGTACAGACCCGCGCAGTCCAATGAGCGGGCACCACGTCTCAGGCACACCAACTCAGCCCAATACTCCATAGCACATCCCACCCCTCCATGTCGGCTAGCGAATGCTCCTGGCACGTCATTGGGGCCAGCTGGCCATTTTCGCGCGGACAGATGGGGTTCCTCGCGAGGGGACAACCTCAAGAATGCCGCTATGTATCAGCCGACGATGACACGGAGTGTGGAGTCGGTTCGCACGTAGTATCTATCGCCGACGATCGAGTGGGACTGGGTTCGATCTTGGCCTCAAGGGCTACGTACTCGTCGTCAGCTGCACGACCGGATACGTAAAGGAGCGATGACAGGGCAGCGAAAACAATAAAGATAATCGAAGATTGGGTTGGGACTTGGGAACGCCATCAAGCCCCTCACCCTAGGTGGCCTGCGATCCAACAAGCTACGTGGATTCACGAACGGCAGGCTTCCATACGATCGACGCCGTGTGTTCCACCAAGGTATCGTGCTCGTACTAGCGAGAGAGTGTGTGTCGACCTTCGTTGACGACTTTATCCACTTGTCGCGGAACACTTTATTGCCAACAAGCCACCGGATATCGGTTATCCCGGACTCGACAAAATGGCGCTGTGCGCTGTTTACTGTTGAAAGATGCCAGCCAGGCTGGCATCCTCCCTCTCAGCGAATTGTCGGATGGATGGTCCAGGCAATCGTTCCCGCATTCAAGAATGATCCCCTTCCCGCTGAGAGAGATTCGAGGGCCGACACAATCCAGCCAGCCTATGTACGAGTATGCAGGCTCTGGTAGAGCCGTGTTCGGCTCGGCTCATTAGGCCTATTACAAGTCGTGCAATATGGATGGAGTCGAGAGCAGTTTAGCGTTGCTCCTCACCGCTCCTTGCCCCTCTCGTGCGCCGCGGGGGCGTCCGCTGGCCGTCTTGGTTGCAACACCCTACATGAACGTGCATGATAACTGCCCACCCACTTCCCCAGTCGCCGCGCTTTCCTCGTTGACAGGAAGCAGGGGGGTGGAAGGGGGGGGAAGAGCCCACCCAATGCCGTTCAGAGGTGGGAGGGACGGGCCACCGAGTCCCTTGAGCCAGTTTCTGAAAGAGGTGCGAGTATTCATTCCCCTCTGCTGGTCTGACTGAAGGCGGGCACGCTGCTGCGGCGCCGGAGACGATCCATGATCGTGGTGGAAGCGATGGCGAGTTGGTGTCACCTCGATTGCTGTTGACGGCATCCGTATAGTTTGTCGACCATTTATCACATGGATCTAACAAGCAATGCCGGGCATACTCGGTACACGATACTCACAAGCGTTCCCTCGCATGCAGGTTCCTTCCGCTTAAGGGCCGCGGGACGGCTGCGTCGCATGAAGATCTGGCGAGCATCATCGTCCCACTGTACATTAGCCTTCCCGCGAGGCAGCACACCCGCAGCGGCGGCGGCGGCCGGGATACGCACGAGTACGTCTACGTGTACGGATACAGCGCACATTCTCTGCCCAGCGGCGGCGGCGGCGGCGGCGGCGGCGGCGGCTGGACTGTCCTGCCGGGAGGCTAATGTACCAGGTGTACTCGTACATACGAGTACAAGCCTCCGCGCAGACGCATAAAAACATCACTGGTCTTTATGCATACATGGTCAAGTTCAAACATACGCGCACAGGCCAGTACGAGTACTAGCGACAAGGTAGGCCATTGGGTGATTATTACTAATGGCTTAGCGTTGGAGAAAGAGCTACGAGTACTCGTACTTGTAGACGGACAGGCGGAAGAAAGAAGAGCTTCCGAGTCCATGGTGCCCAGTGTTCGCTTCTGTCCTGATCTGAAAACGGAGATGGGCTGCAGGATCAACGAGAGAGGGGCTGCTGGGCTTGGGCCAGGACCTGGGCAGGGGACTGCCAGTTACCCGATTACATGCCAGGAGCCTAGGAGTCTAGGACTCCCTGGAAGCGGAGGCAAGGTGCAAGGTGCGAGGGTCGATGAGGCATATGTCCGCACGCACCCACGTCCCTGGCAGACGCCCATGAGCTCTCGAGCAAACAAGCACCTTTGTCGCACAGCGCCTGCGGTGCGCCAAGCTACCTTGGGGATAGACTCCCGGACGATCACAGGCAGGCAGAGGTGGCCTGGGTTCTCCGACATATCGACGACTGGGCTCGACGCCGTAGTGAGGGCATGCGAGATGGGCAACGAAGCAATGATATTACGGGCATGCTTCTTCATATTGGGAGTATGGGAGTATGCGGATACTCGCACATACGAGTGGTATTCGTAACTGGAGATAGCCAAAGGATTGACGGGTGTTTTTGAGGCAGGAACACGGCAGCCGCCTCTGATGGGGTCGACTGCATGTACTGTATGTACATACATGTAGGTATGATACGCATATGTACGTACGGGATGTACGAGAACGGACGGGACCGTAGGTACTCCGTATGTGCGCAATGACGCGACCTGGCGACGCGACATGGGGCCTGCACTCTGCCGGTACCCTTTTCTCGGCTCGCACAGAGACACCATATACGTTATTAACGGGCAAGGCAATTACTATCGAGATGGAGTTCCGTGCCAGTGACCACGAGTACCAAGTGCAGACCGTAGTCCGTACTTCTGAATTCTATCTGTGCACTTACACCTCCGTCCACCCCGTGCTCGTACTACTCGGGCTTCCAGCTTGCAGACTCACCCGGTCCGGACAAGGGCCACCGGATATTGTATAGTACTCGTATTGCTCGCAGAATAGTAGCGAGAGGGCTCCGACCCTCCGAGACTAGCAAGGCGTTCGGACACGGGGCCTGGACCAGGGCCCCGTACGAAGACCACAGTATGGTCCATGCCACCCAGAAATGGCACCTTGCCAGACAAGCCTTCCCAGCCCGTGTTATGTTTCCGCGGGAAGATTGAGTTCGCGGGCTTTTTTGTTTCTTCTCTCGCTAGTCACGTCTACCTATCTGCTCTCCTCACTCATTCGCGAAAATCTCTTTTCATATCGAGACTTTTTCCCCCTTCCGGAGCCCCCGCGGATAGACGACGCGAGGGGGGTGGTGAACAGCAGGGGCAGTGGTGTTGAAGGCGAGCGGACCAATGAGAACGGACCGCGGCGAGGAAAGGGAAACCCGGGGCGGTCGGTCCGTGGTGTTAAGCAGTAAAAGGATTCGTCCGTGTGTTTAGTGGGGGGGGGGGGGGGGGNGATATTTGCCGGCGGAGTAAGCAGACGAGGCTGCCGCACCGCCGGGGCCCCCCCCCTCCCCCTCCCCCCGAGCGCGTTGTACGTTGTAGCCGGACAAATTGGGAGGAGGGAAAACGAGGGTAGGGTATCAAGCAAGAGGGGGGAGGGGGGCGGGAAAGGAGAGATGCCGGCACTCGTCCTCGGGAGGGGGAGGAGGTTGGTTCTTGTGGTAATGTCCTGCCGGTGGCTGGGCTGGGCGGTACGAGCAGTGGACGGACCTGGGAAGAGGTGCTCGTACTCGTACTACTGGTAAGTAACGTTAGTACAGACGTACTCGTACCAGTAGTCTCTTGCCGACGCCCTAGGATCAAAGCTCTTATCCTCGTGAAACGTTCGGACTGTCGCGCTCGCTGATGCGAGGCTGGCCCGGAATCTGGGGTGGCCCCTTTCTGCATACTTACTACTAGTACTAACCCTTTGCTCGGCGACGACGATGGATGCTGCACGTCAACTGCACAGCGCCTGCAAGCAGGGCCCCTTCTCGTGCATTGCATGCATTTCGAGGGCGTTCCGTTCCCGTACGACGAGGGGGTTGCGGTATCGCATCTAGAGATCATGTCAACCGGTAGAGAGTACCAGTGGCCAGATACATATACGTGTTGTAAAAGAAACAAAACAAAACAGCCTGCACCGATGATGTAGTCTCCTCACGATATTAAACAATGATCATTTCGAGTCAGTCGCTGTGGATGAAAAGTTGAGATGATCGCGTACAGGGTAGGCAAAGAAGGAACTCGGCGGAACTGGGGCTGTCGAGTAGGTGGGTACGGTACCTAAGGTACCAGGGAAGTACCTGCATGCACATTGCTGGCTGATCACGTGACTTCGCGTTGCAGCAGCCTTGAATGAACCACCCACAGCAGTTGCGACACGAATGAAGACGCCGCGTACGACTGGAGACGGCCCAGCAACGGCCCTATTGACACTCTTCTAGCTCAATAATAACCAGTTCCAGATCACCACCCTTTCTTCATGTCCCCCCACATTGAACATCAGCGCACACGGGCGCGCCCCAACCGTCACACAGGTTTGCTCCAAGCAGCTAGCCACCACCCGGGTACCCCTCTGACATCCACGCATCGCCCTTGGAGATAAAGAACAAAAAAAGAGGAAGATACGGGCATAATGGGCGCCCCACCGACCAGACCGGCCCTGCCGGCCGTCGCGAAGCCCCGCTTCGGCACCGTCTTTGACCCGTGGAACTCGTCATCGTCGGGCCACCAGCGGCCGGAGCCGCACGCGGGCAGCGCCGGCACCGGGTGGCGGGAGTCTCGCAACCGCAAGATCAACAGCCAGTTCCGCGGCGGGGCCAGCGGCGGGCAGAGGATGAGCGACACTTGGGGTGCCGGGGCCGAGGGCTGGGACGCTGAGATCGGCGCCGTCGTGCCGGGGGAGGTCCGGCGGAGGTATCAGGGGGGTAGGAGTGTTCTGGATATGCTGGTGAGGCCCGGGGTAATGAGGGAGAGCTTACCACCACCCTCGGGTATGACGGGGAGTGGGGCGGGAGAGGGGGAGAATCCGCCGCCGCCGCCACCGTCGAGCGTGGACAACGAAGAGGCGCTCATGGCGGAGCGTCGCAGAGAGGATGAGGAGCGCGAGGCGGCGAGGACGAACGGGCGGGGCATATTTGACGGCGTGGTCGTGTACGTCAACGGGAGCACGTACCCACTCGTCTCGGACCACAAGCTGAAGCACATCCTGAGCGAGAACGGGGCCCAGATGTCGCTACACCTGGGCCGACGCAAGGTCACCCACGTCATCCTGGGGCGGCCGGCGGGCTCTGGGAGGGGGGCCGCGGTAGAAGTGGAAGGGGGAAGAGGCGGTGGTGCTGGGGGCGGGCTCGCGGGAGGAAAGCTGGACAAGGAGATTCGCCGGATAGGCGGATGTGGCATCAAGTACGTTGGTGCGGAGTGGTAAGTCATCCTGCCTGTCCTCCTCCTTTTTCCTTCTCTCTCCCCCTCCCCGCCCCCCCCCCCCCNCCCCCCCCCCCCCCCCCCCCCCCCCCCCCGGGGGTCTTTCGTAGCCTTCTCGCTTTATTCTTCGAAGGGGACCCCTTATACTAACACACAAAGTAGGGTGCTCGAGAGCCTGAGCGCTGGCAAAAGGCTGCCCGAGGCTCGCTTTGCGAATATGAGCGTCGCGCCCAAGGGCCAGGGGAGTGTTTACGGATTGTACACGAAGCGGACGACAACAAAGGAGACGAGCCAATGAATTTTCTTTGTTTCCAAGGCACGGGTAGACTTGGGGTGTTACGTATACACACGGAAGGGGCACACGGCCCTGGTCAGATTGATGAGGGTATGGTTTTGCATTTGCGGGAGTTACTGGGAGTACCTATAAACGTCATGACGGGTGAACCGACGAGACATCATGGTCTATGGGAAAGGGGGAAAACGACTTGGCGGTTATTTTGTCTTGCCTTGATGCCAACGGATAGAGCACTCTGTGTTTACGATACTGCTATGGTCAATGGGCACGAGCTTCCATTGTGCGAGCGGGTAATATAACTCGTGCAAGCCTGCGTCGAGTCTGGACTGGACGGGCGACCTTCATCCCCTTCATCGTAGGGTAGCACATGGCTCCCATGGAACGGTCTCACAGGTTCAATCCCCTCTCCTCCCTCTCGTCCAACACGCCCCAACCACCACCTCGAAGTCCACCGCCAACACACCGCCCCCCCAAACTCGAATGACGAAAGGAATTCCTTTCCAGTTCACCCCTTACTATACTATAACGTTTCAACTTCATATTTGGCCCCATACCCCCTTACCCCCCCATCTACGAACCCCAATCGACCCGCCTCTCCTCGTCCTACCTCCGGTCCCGCGCCCCGTACAACCTCGGGAGAAACCAGACACCCGCCCCCTTCTCACGAGCCCATACACAACAAACTCTCTCGGCCGCGCACGCTCCTAAGCCTCCAAGAGCGGAAATACCATCCGCGGCCTCCCCCCAACCCCCGCCCGGCTCCCCTCCCCCCCCCTTCATGCCCCGCCCCGGATGCGAGTGATGCGAGTGACACGGTGACACGGTAACACGGCCTGTACATTAATAACGGGCAGCCGGGAAGGGAAGGGGAGGACGCAGGTGGGACGACATCATCTTTTCTTTGTGGTATCGCGCGAGCACCCGGGTTTAACCGCGCGTGGTGAGGGAGTGGGAGGGCCGACCTGTCACGTTAGGCGGGGGCGGGAGGGAAATGGCGCTAAGATATTTTATTTTCTGTGCAAGATGCAAGATGTGTCGTGTTTACCGGTCAAAGCTTTTTTTCTTTTCTTTTTGCCTCTGTTTGGCCTGAGTCTTTCGCCTTTGTGGCTGTGGTCGAGTGTCACCAGGGGGGGATCCGAGACTGGTTCATAGTCCGGTAGGTTGGATTGGGGGTGAAGGGTTCTGGAAGGACTGGTCTGGGACGTAGGGCGCGAAGGAATCCAACAGAGATTCTCGACGATTTGGGAGTACCTACTACTCATGACAGGACGTGGTGGGCTTCAGCTGGATGATGGTCCACGCGAAAGGAGGCATGGCCATCGAGGGAAGCTAGACTGCAAAATATTCATGCGTAAATTCAAACATCGCTGATAATGTCTTGCTAGATCGGTGGGATATCCCAAAAGAGGAACCCCCCCCCCCCCCCCCCCCCNCCCCCCCCCCCCACCCCCCAAAAAAAAAGGGGACAAAAATGATCCAAAGAAGCGCTTCAAAGCTTAGGCTTAACCGCTCCCTCCAGAGCCCGATGGACGCCGCCCTTCGCCTGGAAGTACTCCCTCACCTTGGCCCTGGCCACCTCCACGGCCGCCGAGTCCTCCACCGTGCTCGGGACCGTCACGCCCTTATCGAATTCGCCGTGGACCGCATTCTCGACGAGTTCCCGCAGCACACGCCGCAGCGTCTTGCCGGACCGCGTCTTGGGGATCATGCCCTTGCCCTGGACGATGCCTCCCAGCGACGCGATGGCGCCCACCTGCTTGCGAACGAGATTTTGGATTTCGGACGCGACCTGCTCCGAGGGGATGGCCGAGGACGGGTGGGGGTCTGTGGAGAGTGTGATGAAGGCGAAGGGGAGTTGGCCCTTGAGGGCATCTGGGATTCCGACGACGCATGACTCGGCCACGAGTGGGTGTGCGGAAATGGCTTGCTCGATTCCACCTGTTGCATTGTCAGTCTCTGTTCATGAGAAGCCATTTCCGTTTCACCCAAGAGGACTCACCGCTCGATAGACGATGTGCACTCACGTTGAGCACATCGTCATTCCGGCTCATCACGTGGACGTAGCCGTCCTTGTCGATCCATCCCGAGTCGCCCGTGTCCAGCCACTTGCCGTTGAACCTCTTCAGATAGCTCTTATAGAACCGATCCTCCTCCTTCCAGAGCGTGCGGAACGCCGTGGGGGGCAGCGGCATGGCCAGTACAATATTCCCCATGTTACCCCTGGCAACCTCTCGTCCCTCGTCATCGACAGTCCGAATGTCAAATCCGGGCATGGCCTTGCCGGCACTTCCCGGCTTGATGACGGGCGGCTCATGATCCCTAATCTCCGACTTGCGATACTTCCCGGTGTGGGGGACAAGGGCCCGGCCCGTGATGGGCGACCCAGACTCTGTGGACCACCAGTTGTCAATCACATGAGCCGACTTGGCACCGTATTGGTCGAGAAGTTCCTGGTACATGGAGACGATAGTTGGCTCTGAGCGCTCGCCAGCGAGGAACAGGGCCTTGAGTGTCCGCAGGCCACCCCGCTGGCCGATCTGGGTGAAGAACTTGTTGTCGGTGTCATCGCGCTTGATGGCGCGCAGGGCGGTCGGCGCCGTGAAGAGTGTGTTGACCTTGTACTCCTCGACGATCCTCCAGAGCGCCGAGGCATCAGGGGTCCCGACTGGCTTGCCCTCGTACAGGACCGTGGCGGCGCCTGCGAGGAGGGGAGCGTAGACGATGTATGAGTGGCCAACAACCCAGCCAATGTCGGATGCGGTGAACATGACGTCCCCCGGACCGTGGATGTTGAAGAGGTAGGAGATAGAAAGGTGGAGGCCGACGGCGTAGCCTCCCGCATCACGCACCACACCCTTGGGAGCGCCGGTCGTGCCCGACGTGTGGATGATGTAGACAGGGTCGTTGCTCTTGACGGGCACGCAGTCGGCCTTGATATTCCTGGCCTTGGCGCCCCTGACGACCTTCTGCCATGACATCTGGCCGGCGCTTCGGTCGGTGGGCCCCCATCGAAGCACATCACGCTGCCAGATGAGCGTCCTGGACGGCTTGTGGGAGGATAGGCTGATGGCCTCCTCGACGAGCGGGCGGTATGCCATGGGGGGCTTGTTGCCCTCGATGCCGCAGGAGGCGGTGAGGAGGGCGACGGGCTTGCACGCGTCTATGCGCTGGGCCAGGGCGTTGGGCGCGAAGCCGCCGAAGACGACGGAGTGGATGGCGCCGAGACGGTTGATGGCAAAGATGCCGATCAATGCCGATGGGATCATGGGCACTTTGCATTGCGGTGGTCAGTTTCTTTGGGAGTGTGCATGACGATGGGTTGTACGAGCTTACTGTAGAGCATGACAACATCGCCCTTCCTGACGCCCTCCTGGCGGAGGGCCCCGGCGAGGGCCTCCACCTCTTCCAGCAGCTGGCGGTACGTGTACTTCTGCTTGGTGTTGGAGACGGGGCTGTCGTAGTAGATGGCGACGTCATCGCCACGGCCGGCCAGGACGTGCCTGTCGACGCAGTTGTAGCAGGTTGAGATCTCGCCATCGGGAAACCAGGCCCAATCAGGGTGGGTGACGCCATTCTTAAGAGTCTTCTCCCCGCGGCGGAGGACAGTGCTGGGTTTCTTATGCCAGTAGAGGTGCTCGGCCTGATGAGCCCAGAAGGACTCCGGGTCATCAAGGCTGTGACGCAGGACCTCGTCCTGGACATGGGTGTCCTCGGCGCCCATGCCTGGTGTAGCTGGTGATGATGGGCCTAGCGGTGGAGGCGATGAGCTGTCGACGCTTCGATGGGACGATGGGATGGCTGAGCGGGATGGTGGTTGGTGGTGGATGAACCGAGGTTGTTGGAGCTTCCGTCTGGAGCTATCCCTGTCGTTGCACGGCGGATGACCATCGACGATGGGTGGCCGTAGATTGAGGAGACGTCGACGGATTGCGATCCGAGAGTACCGGCCCAGGTTCATGTGCTCAGCAATGTGCGTGCGCGCAGCGATTGATTATATAGTAGAAGGGAGGAGGCGACCAGGGTGGATCCGGGATCCGGGGAGGGAAAGCTGGAGACGATTGATGTGGCGATCCACGATGATGAACATTAACCATTGATGGGGAAGGCACCACTGAGGACCGGGAGGTGGACCGGAGGCAGGAGCTCCCCACACTGGGGCTTGCTTCCCTTTCCCCGGACACGCGCCGCACCTCTTGTGTTTACCGAAGCCCAGGCCGGTTTAGCGGGTCGTTGCCGGAGGCTGGCTGCATTTTTCTGCCGCTGTCAACCCACCGTTCGGCCCGGTGACGGCTCCGGAGTGCTGTCACTTCCTCGTTCATGTTCGGGCCGAGATTATGTTGTAGGCCGCTAATCGGCGCGTCTGTCTGTTTCTCGGAATCTGGCCTGCCCCAGGGCTACCTGCGGTCGCTAATAATTATTAATTACCTATCGACGCATCCAATGGTCCAGCTTCAGCTACTTCTGGAACAGTCGATAGACATTCGTACCACCATCAACCATTGTCAATATCAAGGTAATGGCATCACAGACGAGAGTACCACTTGCTCGACTACACCAATTGCACGGGTACTACTGACAAGGAAGACTTTTTCTATCCGAGGCAATGGTGACATCCTTGGCATGGGCGAGTCGGTGTTTTGAGGATGGCCGGCGAAGCTACCTACTGGAGTCCAGGGTAGGTGCTGGCCAGTCTCGCTCTTACACGTCGCTCATTCAAGCATCACCACCCCAACCAAGATCTACGAGCACTCTGTCCTGCGACTCTGAACGTCTCTAGCTGATATTAGAGTTCGGCTCCCACCCTTTATGAGAAACCCCCACCTCTCCTCATTGAGCAACTGAATCCGTCTGACATGTAGCTCGAGCATAGGTAGTCTTACTCCCACCACGCTGACGACTAGCTGTATCTGACCAAGTACCCGTAATATCTCGCAGGGCACTATACGAGTACGCCAATCCATCGACCGCCTGCATGGCTTCCTACGTAGTAGCAAACCAGACAATGCGTCCCCCTTGTCAACACGTACCGACGAACATGTAGGTGAACATGTAGGTGCATGGTGCGAATTTTACCATGTAAATACACCACCAACCGCCTGGCGCAAAGCAAACCCACCAACCATGGTAACGATATTGTCAATCTCGAGTTCGGGCAACCCTTTGACCACGCCACCAGAGCCTGGAAGGGAGTTAGGCGCCCATGCGGCGTGCCCGAACATGACCAGCGCCAGATAAGCCCGCGTCGTAATTTCGCTTACTACCAGTAAATAAGTCGGCCGCCACAACTGCCTGGGCCCTCTCTCCAAGAAGTGCTACGTACCATCTCTGAGAATGAGCCATTTTGTCCATTGGACCGTGCCGCTGGCGGCGCGAGCATACCCGTCGGGTCGGCGCTATGCGTTGTGATAGACATGGTGATAGGGCGCACTATGGCTCTGCAGCGGGATCACAGACACGGCTGCAGGTGGTGCGTGTTTGTGTGAACACACCTCGATCGCCTGTCACAAGGGTACCTTCCATTTGTCCGTTACTGTCGAGTTGGGTATCAACTATACTAGCTCGGCGCCAACTCAAAGGGCCTCGGCGTGCCGGTGGTTGTGTCTGTACAGGTTCGAGCCCAATGGCAACGAACCCGACATGAAATCGGAACTAGACACCCGATACACGACAAAAATGGTCATTGATCGACCAAATGTACGGTACGTACATGTACTCGTACTGTTGAGAGAGAAAACACACACACACAATACACACAATACACACAGACACGCACACAACATACATCCATCACCAACAAGGAGAACGAACGCACACAGAACGCGTACAAGAGGTAAGTCGCCGGACCAAAACTGGCCTCTCAGCAATGCTTTGCTTTTGCCCACCCCATACACTATCGTACATGAAGAGGCTGCCACAGAAACACTGATGGGTTAAACCCAATCTCTTGACGAGAGAACCATAAACACGCCCGACTGTCGGGGGTCTCCTCCTGCCTCGATCCAGAGAGCCACGCGAGCAGGTGAAGCGAGAAGGCTGTCGGAGAGGAAAGCATCTTGAAATGAGGTGCGAAGTCTTGCAATTGGGAAGAGAGGAATTCTTTTCTTTGATCGGCGCTGAGTGACCGTCCTATTTTGCTCCCTGGTAGAAACACGATATTACTGCTCTCCCAGCGCCAAAAAGAATCCCTTCTCCCCAATCGAAGGGCAGAGACCGCACACGATCCTGTTCGTTCGCCTGCTTCCTCTCATTCCAAAAGAAGGCTTTTCCAACACACCTTCCCCCCCATTAAAAAAAGAGAAAAGATGAAGTATCGAAAAATTGGGCCGGATTCGCCGAGATCGTGTCCAGTGAATATGTCGTTTCCGAAAAGATTCCAAGTCTATGTGTTGCTGCTCCAACTCCTCCGCTTTCCCACCGTGTAAACCAAATCATGGCTCTCCCACATCGCTTCTCTAGGCCCCTTACCAGGAGGCGAGGCTCCTGGCTGGCGACTGTCGAGAGCGACAAATTGTCAACTTCTCTCCCGCTCTTCCCCACGGTTCTCAGGTCTTGACGCTGCGCAAAATCATCGAACAAAGGAAATCGTAGGTTCTAAGACGTGGATGGCGAGGCGTGACCGTGGTTGATTTACAGGAGGAAGGCGGCAAGACCGGCCAGACCGGCGAGGCCGGAGAGGCCAGCGACCTTGGCGGCACCAGCGGTGGGAGCGGGCTCGGGGGCACCGGGCTCCTCGGTGGGGACACCGCCGGTGGGCTGGGGGACGCCGGGGATGGTGCCGTTGGTGGGCACCACGGGAGGACTTCAATGAGCTGTTAGCGGGCACAGAATTCTCCTAGCTTGCGGGGGACACGGGATCAGAGCTTACCAGTCGTGGCAGATGACGGTGGAGGTGGGGATCACGGGCTTGGTGATGGTGCACGGGCAGTCAGTGATGGTCAGAGTGGTGGCCTCAGTGACGGTGTAGGTGTTGGTGCCGTGAGTGATCTCGGTGGGGCTGGGGCAGTAGGTGGTGTAGACGTCAACGACCTCGGTGATGACGGTGACGTTGCCCGGGTGGCCAGCAAGGGCGCCAGCGGCGGCGGCAACAACGGCGGCGACGGAGTACTTCATCTTGTCGGTATTAAGGGTTGAACTCGGGGAGAGTCGTGATTAGGTATAAACAGTGTTGTTGGAACGAATGAACTTGACAAAAAGTCAGGATTTAACAGCGCAGTATGTACTGTAGTGAGCGAATGTGGTGGGTGTGGGTGAGGAAGGGAAGGAGGAAGGGGAGAGAGGACGGGATCATCGAGGAGACCGTCTTTATACGGGCTGGGCATTGAGGTGGGCTCTGGGTGCTACCGTACAGGTACTCGTAGGCAGGTAAGGTACCTGCTCGTAGGTCCGTACGTACCTTACCTGTAGAGGGTGGTGGCATGTGGTGTGGACCAGCAAGCAAAGCGGCAGGAGCAGGGGTCGGCAAGGGGGTGCGTGTGCGGGCCCAGCCTTTCCTTCCAAGTTGTTCCCCGTTCGTCAAACGGAAGCCACCCCCCCCTTCAGGAGTCCCGGACAGCCCAGGAGTCCCAGGCCTCCCTCCCGCGCCGTGTGAATCGAGGCATCGACTCTCAATCCAGTTCCAGGTTGTCAGACTCTTTCTCGGTCGGGGCCACCGGGGGCGTGGGTCTGGACTAGCGCCATTCCAGCCCCCTCACTGGCCCAGCGCCGATGTTATTTCGATCAGGGGACGCGCTGTCGGGGACAGGGGGAGGAATCAGCGTCGAGGGATGAACGGGCGTCCCAGTTCCCAGTTCCCAGTTCCCAGTTTCCAGTTTCCAGTTCCCACCACTTCCATCCAGCCCGTCTTCTCCCTCTCCCCCCTCCAAGAAGCGAAGCTTCAGCCTCAGGCGACGCTCTCAGGTGATAGTCTGTCTGGTGAGATAGGAGACTGCAGGCACCATTGGTGGGAGCTCTGTTATCTGCAGCGCGACGAGTCGGGGACCCTCGCCGGGCTCGGGTGCAGACAATTGATTGCCACGCTTATGTCGACACGCCTGTGGCGCCTCTCGTGTCTCGAAATGAGGCGGGGCCCCCCTACGGATACCATGGAGGCATGGACAGGTTCCTGCTCCCAGGCCATCAGCTCCCTACGCGTAGTGGCGAATCGCGAGGAACGTTTGAAGATGTCTTCAGCACGCGAGTCTCGGTGCTCACCTTGCCGGGTCTGGGTATTAACTCGATAGGTACCCTTGTTGCCGAAGGAGTTCCAGACCGGGCAGCCCAATCTTCCGCCATCTCGAACAGCTTCCACTCCGTATGGGTCCCGCCAGGTATGCACTATTCGGCGGTAAATCGCACGGGTTTGTTTATTATTTGTTGGCTTCGAGCAAGATGCGAAAGAGTCGATGCGGCGACGAAATGCTGGTCCATCAGCGTATTACTCGTCACTTCGAGCTCGCAGATTTGTTGTCCATGCAGCGGTGGAAATGAGCTCCCGGAACAGACAGCCTGTTATCCGTCTGTTTGTCAGGTACCGGTCGCCCAGCCGGCCAATGAGTCAGGCAGGCACTGACATGTAATAATACGATGCTTGTACTTGTACAGAACAAGTTTGCTTGTCGAGTTGTTAACGACACTGATGATGGGATGGGATCCTTGCCACAGCGCATTACAACAGCACTCGCCAGTGGTACCAGAGAGGCACGCACCAAACCCGGCCCCCGCCACGCGCCACAGAGGCGCGAACACGCACACACACCCCATTCAGCTGCCGTAATATCCACTCAGGAGCTGCACTAATGCAGGAACAAAACCTTCCTTGCCAGAAGCTCCCCCAGTGCCGTCTTCATTTTTGAGTGAACGGGTGTGTGGTACAGCATTTGCTCTTGGCATTTCATGCTACGAGTACGTCCGTATCCGTACTATTTCTACCCATACCTTTACAATGTGATAATAATTATGCGCGAACGAGTGCCGGCCAGCGGCTATCACCTGAACCTTAATTTATTGTGTGTACCAGTACTCGTATTACGAGTACTGTATCGTAGGCCTGGGGTCAATGCGATCGAATATTGCTGACAGCACGATTCGCCCGCCAATAGTTTGGACGGCCTGGCGCCGCGGTCAGCTCTGTCACAGAGCGGTTTAGGGCGGCGACGCCAGTCTGACAGGCTAATGCACCGCCTCGCATCCTATAGGATGGACAGTTCCGGTGAGAGTGCAGCCTTGGTTAAATTACAGCGCCGCCCTGTCCCCGACGGCTCGCCCGCACAAGGTTCCGAGTTAGCCGTCAAGCCATCTCAGCCCAACTCATCTCTGTCACCAATGCAACAGGCACAGGAACAGACGACGGCAGCCATAGCAACCAAGGATCGCACCTCGCATCGTTTGACGGGCGTCGCTCCGATGATGACAAAACCTATTCATGCCACTCTTGAGTCCCGACCCATGGAGGCTTGAGACTCACCGCCCCCTTTTCCGAGCGAGGGATCTAGGGCTAGGAGGGGAGCGCGAACCAATCCACCGTAGGTCCGGCGGAAGGAGTGTGTTAATAAAGCATCTGCCGATTTCCATTGGGTGTGCAACGTTGACAAAGTGGACAAATTGGCCCGACAGGCACTGCAGTCGCTGGCTGGCTGATCGAGCGGCCCATCGGAGCGAGCAGGGGTTCTACCGTGCAGACGTACGTAGCTCTGCGCATCTGGATATTGCCGAGTTCCAGGCAAGGCAAGGCTGGTGTGTGTACCCATCGTTGCCGCTTCTGTTTATTTTTTCTTCTTTTTTGTTCTTTCTTTGGCGCACGTCCGTCGCGATCAGCGAAGATCCTGCTTGTTTCTACGGATACACACCCACAGGATCGGGTACTAGTCGTCATCAATACCACTGAGATACAGGTTCCAAGAACTCTTCCTCAGCGGCGTTCCCCAATTCTGCAGGTCACACGGTGCTGCAGAAAAATTGGCATATCCCCTAATCAGGCACAGGGTGGCAAATTGCAGAGCTCCAGAGTGAAAAACAAGACAAAGAGGCTCCAAGTTGTCTCAGACAAACATATCCTCCTCCCCTTTCCGAGCTCCGGATTTGCCCTCGCCGCATCGAGATCGAATCGGGCGTCTGCCGTGCCGTCGGGACTCGGACACTCGGTCGCGGAAGATTGCTGATCAACTTGGCGCCCTGGGTGGCCCCTTGGCCCCGTCGTGCTTGCAGAGACAACCCATGTACGAGTACATCCTCAGGGCTTCCAGAATGGGCATCCGTTTTTGTCTTGACTGCAATTCCCACTGAAAATTGAATCAGTGACGACTGCTGATCCCAAGCCTGGGATGCCTGCCCATCGCGTCGAGGTCACCTTAGGTACTCGTATTCCAGAGGTTGGGAGAGCGGTTTCTTATTGATATTATGTATCATCATATTAAACTTGGATAGTGCTGACGGGCGCCGCCCCTACTCGTACGCTTCCCCTGTCTGTCCCCGTACTCGTACATGGACGGTACGAATTAATACTACGAGTACTCACTCAGATGTAGCTTTGCGGCGCAATTTGGCTCTCTTTTGCCGCCCAGTCGTCCGGCATCCTTTCATCCCGTTTAGGTCATATTCATCGCGCTCTCCGCGTGGCACCTAACCGTTACCTAGAAATCGTCGGTTAAGCCGCAAGCGATCCCATTCTCAGCTCTCCCACCGAAATGAGCCGGAAAGCTTGCCGGCAGGTCTTCGCTCACAGTTCTATCAGCCAGCCGAGCTTCGGGCACTTACTCTAGTGATTTGACGCAAGGATGCCACGAGTGCTGTATGTACGTAGGGAACGGCGCAGCCTGTACAGAAGTACTTGTAGGGCTGAGGCAGCCGGGGTCGTGATCTTGGTCAGGTCTAATTACCCATGCGGGATGCGATGTATGTGTGGGGACGTCGGCGATAACTTAGCTCGCATAAGACGGCGAATTGAACGTTTACTCAGCTGAGCGGCCTGCGCCGGGGGGGTGTTTGTGATGATTCTATTTACGGTATTGGATTACGAATAAGAGGAATTGAGAGTGCTAGTGCAACACTGCATTTAATACTGCCCTAAGAACCACACGGAAAACGCTCCTCATTACCTACCTGGTAAAAAACATTGGATTTAAAATGGAACAAGGGCAAAAATACGCAAGTGATGGGGTCGGGAAAACATTCGGCAAAAAAATTGCTTCGCGAGAGATTCGAACTCTCGACCCTTGGATATCTCAGGATATCCTCATATATATGAGCTATATGAGACCAATGTCATAACCGACTAGACCAGCGAAGCAATTGTTGAAAGTCATTCTCTGTAGCCTACCTTATAAATCTTCCCAGCGAGCTGCAGCATTTCGTACCAACCTCATCCATCAGTTAACACGCATGCACTCCGGGAGCCGCAAAACTTCCTTCATTTAATTTTTCGCCCTTCGAGAGTACCGAGACCGTCAGTTGATCTGACCCGGTAATTTTTCAGCGCTATATACTCACTCGTGGCCCAGTCCACTGGCCCTGAGGATGTCGCAGCGTGGCCATCGCCGGATTGCCCTCGGAGCTTTCAAACAGATATTTGGTGGGACTACCTACACCAAAGCATCCCCATTACTAATGTCGTCATCGGCCTGAAGAGGAGGTGATGTATATTTAATCGACCAACGCAGCTTCAAGCATGAGTGACCCAAACCTGCCCGGATCCTACATATCTGAGTTGACCTTTCTATTAACTATATTCAATACCGTTGTACATGATGGCGGACACCATGAAAGCAGTTGGTATGTTTGCCCAGTGACCCGTATGAATAATGCAGCCGACTAACCTGCACCAGATATCAAGGGCGGCAAAGGCGAGGCTGATTCTCTCTTCATCAACCCAGACACGCCCAAGCCCACGGCGGGCACGGGCCAGGCCATTGTCCAGATCCGCGCCTTTGGCATCAACCGAATGGACATCATCCAGCGCCGGGGCTTCTACCCGCTGCCACCGCAAGCGCCCCTCACCCTCGGCGTCGAATTCAGCGGCACGGTCGAGTCACTCGGCCCCGCCAGCGGCGACGGCGCCCACGTCTTCAAGCCGGGGGACGAGGTTTTCGGCCTGGCCTACGGAGGAGCCTACGCCGAATACATAGCCGTCAGCACCAAGATGCTGCTGCGCAAGCCCGCCAGCTTGACATTTGAGCAGTGCGCCGCGCTGCCGGAGACGTGGATCACCGCTACGCAGGCCCTGCACCTGGTCCTGGGCTTCGAGAAGGGCAAGTCCATCCTCTGGCACGCTGGTGCCTCCGGTGTGTCCATCGCGGGTATCCAGCTGTCCTACCTGGCGGGAGCCTCGGCCGTGTACGCTACGGCGGGGTCTCAGGAGAAGTGCGACTTCATCACGTCTACCCTCGGCGCCGACGCTGCCTTCAATTATAAGACGCAGGACTGGGTCGCTGAGATCAAGGAGAAGACTGGCGGCAAGGGGGTCGATTACATTGTCGATTTCGTCGGCGGAGACTACTTCCAGAAGAACTTGGATGTTGCTGCCCGCGATGCACGCATCGTCTTGCTCGGCACCTTGAGCGGGGGCAAGGTCCCCAACGCTGACATCTCCATGATACTCTTCAAGCGCATCCGCATCGAGGGCAGCACCCTGAGGAGCCGCGACGAGGAGTACCAGGGAAGGCTACGAGACAGGCTAGAGGAGTATATCCCCTCCTTCGAGAGCGGGGAGCTCAAAATCATTGTAGACAAGGTACTCCCCTGGGAAGAGATCCAGGAGGCGCACAGGTACATGGAAGCGGCCAAGAACTCTGGAAAGATAGTATGCACCATTCCCTAAGAAGTTGCGCAATTCATCATTCATGATAGCATAAAACGCCTCTAGCGAACTAGTGGTCCTGCACCCACTTTAACATCTGTTCGTAAGCTGTCGCCTGTGCGTCCTGGATGGATGAGTCTTGGTATTGACCCACAACGGCAAAGCCTAGGTCCGTGTCAGCAAGAACGAGCGGCGCAACGGAACGTGGAAATCTGGGCTCACCATGAGGAACACCTGGGTATACTTGAACCTCGTGTTCAAGATTGGCATCCGACATTATGTCCTCGCCTGCTGAGCGGACCGTGTCCGGGAAGAGGGGGTCGTTCTCGACACAGGCGAAGCTCAACGGCGCCTTGAGGTCCTTGAAATCGTCGGGAATGACACTGGCAGCGTGTGCCAGAGCACCCGCCTTGATGTACGGCCCTTCCTTCTCCTTTGCGCTCTCCTCATCGCCGCCAGCCTTCTCCGTCTGTTTTGCCAGCAGCATGACGAAGCGTGCTCCAACGCAATACCCCACAGCATAGATACCGTCACCATGTCGGACGGCGTCAGCATACTGCTCCCGCGCAGCCTCGATGACCTTGTGTAGTACGGGCATGACCTTGTCGGGTGTGATGCGGGCGAGCCACATGTCGATGACGAATGACTTGGCCATCTCGACGGCCTTGATCTTTATCTGCTCGAGGACCGATGTCGAATCGTCGGTGATGGCGGCTCCGGGGGTCGTGTCGCCGGCGAACATGTCGGGCATGAGGACGAGGAACCCCTCGGTGGCATACTTGTCGGCTTGGATCTGGTTGTTGACAGACTTGATGCCCGTGCCGCCGGTCAGGAGGAGGAGGAGACGCGAGGGGGTGTGTGGGTAGTCGGCCGGCTTGGAGATGTAGACCTGGAGAGGGTTAGAACGGGCCATGGTCGGGATCGACTTGTTTGTCTTTGGGGGGGGGGGGGGGNGGGGGTTCCAGGCGTACGTCGATGTCGCTGAGCTTGATGATCTCGCCGGTAGATGACTGGCCATTGGCTATCTTTTCAATCAGATGGATGATGGCAAGAGATGGGACGATGCTCCAACTCACGGGTAGGCCTGTCCGTCACGCAATGCTCGCCGGTCACGGGCTGCGACTGCTCCGCAAGGCCATCTGTGGGAGGGCTGGCGATGGGTTCCTGGGCATCGCTCTCAGGAGCTCTGGTGGCATTGTCGGCGTCGCCCATGGCTGATGATGCGGATGCACGTTCGCGGACCGAATAGGCGCTGCCGTTGAAGAGTTTATAATACGATTACAGTCCGGGAACCAGCAGGTTGGATGATCGTGATGGTGTGTGATGGTGCCGCGCGTCTGTGTCTGTGCGTGTTTCTGGGTGATAAAATGTCCATCTCGGGAAGCTGTCAAATGCAGCCACAAAGCTTCAATGGCGGAGCCTCACTTCACAGCCGCGCGTAGGGAACAAGCGCCATCACTTCCTAGAGGAGATGCAAGAGTACGAACACGAGGCTACCTTACACCTACGATACTCTTGGGTATTATCAGACGCCCATTGATGAATGGCTTAGATCCCCAGTTCCCTTATGCACAGCGACACTGCGGTCCAGGGTAAGCCTTGACAGCTCTGGCCCGCGACAGCTATTGGCCACTGTCAAGCCCCTCCTTTATCGGCATTACATAAGCGAGCACGACCCCGCCATCCAAAGCCCATTTGCGCGAAACGCGCTGGACGCGTCGACAAGGTCCCAGACCGTGAATCTCCCCTCTAGCCATATTATTGCCGCGCATTTCTCCCTCCACACCACGTCATCCTCCTTTCTTGTATTGATCTATCTGAACCTCCTCGTTTGGCGGAAAGATCACCGTCAAAATGGATGCTGCAAGCGCTGCGCTGTCGCGCGGTGCGTTCGAGTAAGATCCCCTGACTCCTGCCGCCTCCTTGCGCTTTTGAGTATCCGACTAACCCCTCGCCCAGTGTCATTTTCGACGACCCCGACAAGGCCCAGAAGCTGTTCCCAGTGCCAATCCTACAGATCCTCCAGGTCAAGCAGATGATACCTACGGCACAGACGGAAGAGAGGTACCGCCTGGTGGTTAGCGATGGAAGCCATTACATCCAGAGCATGCTCGCCACCAAAGCCAATCATGTCGTCCACGACGGCAAGCTCGTCCGCGGCTGTCTAGCTCGGATCAGGGAGTTCACGCCAAACAACGTCAGGGGCAAGAAGTACGTCATGCGGCGGGAAGCCTGCTGTGCTGGACTTGAACTGACCGAGGCCACAGTATCATCGTCATCCACGATCTCGAAGTCATCGAATCCCTGGGTGTTCACGAAAAGATCGGCGAGCCCACCAGCATGGAAGGGGGTGCGCAGCAGCCGGCCGCCGACACGACCATCGCCGGTAACGACTTTTATGGCGCGAAGAAGGAAGAGTCCAAGACGCAGCCCAAGCAGGCCATGCCGTCACGATCAGCCCCAGCCATGCATGCCGGCTCCACTATACACCCGATCGAGGGCTTGTCTCCCTACACGCATAAATGGACCATCAAGGCCCGGGTCACACTCAAGTCCGACATCAAGACCTGGCACAAGCAGACCGGCGCGGGCAAGCTATTCAGTGTGAACCTCCTCGATGAGAGTGGAGAGATCAAGGCCACCGGTTTCAATTCCCAGTGCGATGACTTCTACGACCTATTGCAGGAGGGTTGCGTCTACTATATAAGCACACCCTGTCGGGTTACGCTGGCCAAGAAGCAGTTCACCAACCTGCCCAACGACTACGAGCTCACCTTTGAGAATGGGACCGTCATTGAGAAGGCTGATGACCAGTCCACCGTGCCCCAGATGAGGTTCAATTTCTGTACCATACAGGAGCTTCAAGGTGTGGAGAAGGACAACACTGTCGACGTTCTGGGTGTGCTCAAAGAGGTGGCCGACGTGGATACCATCACTTCCAAGAAGGATGGCAGGCAGTTCGAGAAGCGAGAGCTCACAATAGTGGACGACACGGGATACTCAGTGCGCGTCACAATCTGGGGCAAGACGGCGAGTTCTTTCGATGCCCAACCGGGTTCCGTGATTGCATTCAAGGGCACCAAGGTGTCAGACTTTGGCGGCAAGAGCCTGAGTCTCCTGTCGTCCGGCACGATGACTGTGGCCCCCGACATCCCCGACGCTCACAAGCTGAAGGGCTGGTATGATTCGGCCGGCCGGACGGATACGTTTGCCACACACCAGAACATGACCAGCATGAGCAACGCGACCGGCAGGAAGGATGAGGTGACGACCATCTCCAAGGTCAAAGAGGACAATCTTGGCCACGATGACCAAGCATACTTCTCCATCAAAGCGACAATCGTCTTTATGAGACAGGAGAACTTCTCCTACCCAGCCTGCCCCTCCCAGGGATGCAACAACAAGAAGGTGACGCCACTAGGTGACAACTCATGGCAGTGCGAGAGGTGCAACGTGGCCCATGAGAAGCCAAACTACCGCTACATCCTGTCGCTCAACGTCGCCGACTTCACAAGCCACCTGTGGCTGACATGTTTCGACGAAAGCGCCCGGTTGATCATGGGCATGTCTGCCAACGAGCTGCAGGAGCTGAAGGACAACGACTACGACGCCTTCCAGGCTGTATTCGACGAGGCTACATTGAAGAAGTTCTACTTCCGGTGCAGGGCTAAGTCGGACACGTACGACAACACACCGAGGTAAGTTCGACCCCATTGCTGGCCCACATACCGGTCAGCCGAGGCACATTACTCTGTCTGACATTTTGGGGCTTGTAGGGTGCGGTATCAGGCTATGACGGTGGCACCGCTGGACTTCAAGACGGAGGGCAACAAGCTGGCCGAGCTTATCAAGCAGTACGATATCAATTCTTAAGAGCAATGGACAAACGGGAAGAATCATGTGGGCATGAAAGCGCGGGTGGTTTCCGAAAACTGTATGACCTGGATCTGGCTCTTTATTTTTCCTCTCTCTCGGCTTTCCGTATTCTTGGGTGGTAGGATGGGGTCATTATTGAACTGCTGATTTAGATTCCCCGAACGCTCATGGACTTGGGGTTGTATGCACTACTAGAAACGCTTAGAGGGAGGAACGTTGCTTAGGCCTTGTAAAGTGAATATGTCGACTGGAGTGTCATTTTATTTGCTGCTCGCTTAGTTCAATTCTATGTCGTCAAGATGGAATGAAAACGCCTAGTTACTTGTCATTTTAATTTCGAGACCCCCGGGTTCTCCTTCACAGAGGAAGGCTCTCATGCTTCCAGGGGGTCTGTCCTTCGCCGTCTCCGTAGCCCGTGGTGGGCTGGTAGTCGCCGCGGATCTTGTACTTGTAGATGGTCAGGCCCTCGAGGCCGACGGGGCCGCGGGAGTGGATCTTGTTGGTGCTGATGCCGACCTCGGTGCCGAAGCCGTAGCGCATGCCGTCGGCGAGGCGGGTGGAGGCGTTCCAGTAGGTGCCGGCGGAGTCGACCTCGTTCATGAAGCGCTCGGCCTCGGCCTGGTTGGCGGTGAGGATGGCGTCGGTGTGGTGGGAGCCGTGGTTGTTGATGTGGGAGATGGCCTCGTCGAGGGAGGGGACCGTCTTGACGGACAGGACGAGGGCGAGGTGCTCCGTGTCGTAGTCCTCGGGGGTGGCGTCCTGGACGGCATCGGCGGGGAGGGAGGCGTCGGCGAGGGCGGCCTTGCTGGCGGGATCGCAGCGGAGGGTGACGCCCTTGGCGGCCAGGGCGGCGGCGACGGCGGGGAAGATGGTGGGGAGGGCGGTGTCCTGGACGAGGAGGGTCTCGAGGCTGTTGCAGGCGGCGGGGTAGCTGGTCTTGGAGTCGACGAGGACGGTGACGGCCTTGTCCTTGTCGGCGGAGGCGGTCAGGTAGGCGGCGCAGATGCCGTCGGCGTGTCCGAGAACGGGGATCTTGGTGGAGGACTTGATGTAGCGGACGAGCTCGTTGCCGCCGCGGGGGATGACGAGGTCGATGTTGCGGTCCTGGGAGAGGAGCTGGGCGATGACGTCGCGGGCGGTGACGAGCTGGATGGCGGCGTTGGGGACATCGGTACGCTCGAGGGCGGACGAGATGACCTTGGAGATGGCGACGAAGGACTCGGTCGACTCCTTGCCGCCCTTGAGGATGGCGGCGTTGCCCGACTTGATGGCCAGGCTGGCGATGTTGGCGATGACCTCGGGGCGGGCCTCGAAGATGATTAGGAGGACGCCGATGGGGCAGGACACGCGCTCCATGACGAGGTCGTCGGCCAGCTTACTCCGCTTCTGGACCTGGCCAACTGGAGGGGGAAAATGTCAGCCAGATTCGGGTAGAATTGGGGGGCTCAGTGTGAGGATGGAGACGCACTAGGATCTTCCAGGTCGCGGACATCGAGGATGCCCTTGAGCATGTCATCCCACTTGCCCTTGCGACCAAGATCCAGCCGAGAGACGAGAGACTGGCTGAGGCTGCCATCGGCAGCAGCCTTCCTGGCGGCCTCGAGATCGCGGGCGTTGGCGGCGAGGATATCGTCCTTGGCGGCGGCGAGCGCATCGTGGATGGTCTCGAGGGCAGCATTGCGCGCCTTGGCTGGTAGGGTAGCGAGGGTGAAGGAGGCCAGCTTGGCCGAGGAGGCGGCGGCTTCGGGGGACTCGGCGGTGAGAGACATGGTTGAAGATGATGGATTTCCCAGACGCGGTGTTTATCCTTCCTAGGCAGAACGATGGGAGATTGAGCGATATAGTTAAAGGAACGGCGAGAAAGAACTTTTTATGGCATGGGGGGGTTGGTGGGATGTGATAGATTTTGAGGCATAACTATAAGAGCCAGATGCTGGGCAGGGTGGGGCACTACGACATCCTTGGATGCCCCGCGGTCGCAGGTTGAGATTCTGTGAGGGAGGCAGTGACGTAAGTGGTCCGGCAAACTCTGCAGGAGTGGCCGACTGTGACTTCGGCTTGGTTGTGCATTGCCGGTGCTGTAGTTCGCGAGGTAATTTATTCCATTAAGGTATAGAGTAATTGGCTATATATGGTAATGTTACCGACTAGCGGTTATTATATAGGACTGCTGCATAGGTAAGTATTTTGTAAAGTGACAGGGGTCCATGTGAGGTGGAGTTGACGTCTTACCATATAGAGACAATTAGCTGACACCCTGACATGACCAGCTCGGGACTAGCCTCCCGAACAACCACATCCTCCGTGGCCCAGCTGGCTAAGGCGTCCGGCTGTTATTCAATATGCAACCGGAAGATCGACAGTTCGATCCTGTCCGGGGGAGTCTTTTTTTTTTTTTGTCTTTTACCGTCTTGACTTTTAATTTTTTTTTTATTTTTTTCGGACTTTTTTTTTTCTATTCCCCGCAGCTAGGCCACTTTCCCTCGACACTCTTCTTCCCCTGCTAAATCCTCTTTCTCCATTTTCCCCCTCCCCCCTCGTTGGTCAGACCGACCGCGGGCGACCCCCGTGTGCCCCGGACTCCGTTCCGTGCCCGGACTCCGCCGGACATGCAAGATGGATGCCTCGGCACACCATCTCCAGCGCTGGAGAGGAGGGAGTAGTTCTTTTGTCTGCATGCACCACCATCCCGAGTAGCCGTCGGTTCGCCTCCGCTGTCGCATCTATGTATACTCGTATTCCACCATCCACACCCTTTTTTACATAATATTTCGCAACTGTTTGCCTCCGCGCTTTACTCATCGGGGAAGCCGTTCTACCCGGGCGGAGGTGCAAACCCGGTTCGGTGCTGGTTCGGTTCCGTGCTGATCCTGCGAGTTGCCTCCACTGCGAGGGATCATGTCAAAATCTTTCATTACTTACCTCTTGCCTCCCAACCGAAGTGAGGATCATACCTCTACAGACAGGTAACTTCGGATCCCATTTTTCCGCCAAGGAACAATGTCTATATCCCATCTAAGCGTCCCCCAAACCCGCATCGGCATCACTACTTGGACTCTTGTAATCGATACTCGAAGTAGTCTCACGGGCTAAAGAAGTCGACGTGGGGGAGGGGAGTGAATGATGACGGCCGATGACGACCTGGAAAGGGGCCGCGGCCGGCGGCGCAGCTCCGAAGTGGAAGACCGGCCGGCAACTCGCGACTCTGGGTCAACTGGTGCGCATTCTGACGACGACGACGGCAACGACCCAAGGAAAGAGAAACGGCGGCAGAAGCAGGAGGAGGATGAAGAGACCTCGTCGCAACACAACGACCTCGTCCCGGCCGCCACCGTGGGCGAGCCCTCGGGCGAGGACATATACGGCACGACACGCAGCAGAGATACACCAACGCGGACACGTTCGAGAGCGTCGTCCAACCTCTCGCGCGCACTGACCATCGTCCCGCGGGCGAGCAGGAGAGGCCTCTTCGGCAGCCTGGCCCTCGTGCCCGAGGTCGAGAGGCCGTACGACTACAAGAACTCGACCAAGTGGACTATCACGGCCGCCATATCGCTCGCCACCGCCGCCGCGCCCATGGGCTCATCCATCTTCTACCGTATGCTGCTCGCTTCTCCCCCATGCCACCAGCGGCCAAAAGTCATGATGTATGCAAAACGCTGACTGCTTCTTGATTCTTGAACAGCCGCCCTGCCCGCCCTCTCCGGCCAGCTCCACGCCAGCCAGACCGTGGCCAACATGTCCGTGGCCCTGTACATGCTCAGCATGTCCATCTTCCCGCTCTGGTGGTCCTCCTTCTCCGAGACCCTCGGCCGCCGCACCATCTACCTCAGCTCCTTCGCCCTCTTCGTCGTCTCCTCGGTCCTCTGCGCTGTCAGCACCAGCATGCCCATGCTCATCGTCTTCCGCGTGTGCGCCGGCGGCGCGTCCGCCAGCGTCCAGGCCGTCGGCGCCGGCACCATTGCCGATATCTGGGAGTCCTTTGAGCGGGGACGCGCCATGAGCCTGTTCTACCTCGGCCCCCTGCTGGGCCCCCTGCTCGCTCCCATCTTTGGCGGAGTTCTTGCTCAGGAGCTCGGGTGGCAGTCCACCATGTGGTTCCTCGCCATCTACGGCCTGTGTTGCTTCCTGCTGCTCTTCCTGCTCCTTCCCGAGACACTGCCTCGCAGGGGTAATAGGACCGCGGCGACCGGGGCCGCGGAGGAGCCGGAGCCGCAGCCGGAGCCGGTGCCGTCCCTTAGCAGAGTGACCACGGCCGAGTCGGCCAAGGTCCACGCCAAGAAGCTTGCTACCCTCCTCCAGCGCCTCCTCATTGAGCCTCTCAGCGTCCTCCTCTTCCTGCGCTTCCCGCCCGTGGCCATCACCGTCCTCACCGCCGCCATCGCCTTCGGCGCCCTCTTCATCGGCAACATCGCCATCCAGCAATCCTTCTCCACCCCGCCCTACGGCTACAGCCAGCTCATCGTCGGCCTGCTCTACGCCCCGCCGGGTCTGGGCTACATCACCGCCTCCTTCTTCGGTGGCAAGTGGATCGATAACATCATGGCGCGCGAGGCCAGGAAGGCCAACCGGTACGACGAGAGGGGAAGGCTCATACTGCTGCCCGAGGACCGAATGAGGGAGAACATGTGGCTTGCCAATACCGTGTATCCGCTCTCCCTGCTCGTCTTTGGATGGACACTGCGGTGCGGCATACACTGGATTGTGCCGTCCATTGCCATGTTTCTCTTTGGCGTGTCCTCGATGCTCGTCTTTGTAGGTCCAAAACACCCCCCTAACCCTTCCCGCAACAAAGGAACATCAACTCACCCCCCCTTTTTTTTTTTTTTTTTTTTTTTCCCAGGCCGCGGCGACAACCATGCTTACAGAGTTCGTGCGCAAGAAGAGCTCTGCCGGCGTGGCCATCAACAACTTTGTCCGCAACATCCTCAGCTGCGTGGGCACCGTCGTCGCCTCGCCATGGATCAACGCCACGGGCGTGGGCTGGGTCTTCACCGCCATCTGCGTCTTCTGCCTGGTGTTCGGATTCCTGGGCATCTGGATGCTGCGGACGAACGCGCAGCGGTGGAGGAAGAAGATGGATGAGGCGCTGGAGAAGCTGTAGACGGCGGTTTATAATCCCTCATGAATACGTAGATCAGCTGGGATCACACATGAAGCGCAAACGTTTGTACATTTTGATCATCCAAACAGCCTGCCGATGGCATCGGCACCAACGTTCCCACCACTAAACACGATACCAAGATCCCACCCCTGCTCACTCGCCTCCTTCTCCACCATACTCCGAAAGTCCTCATCGAACAACGCGACCGCCAACCCGACACACGCACTGGGTTCCACCACCATCTTGAACCTCTCCAGCACAAGCCTCATGGCCGCCTTGATCTCCTCCTCGGTGACGCTGTACAAGCCCGCCACCAGCCGCCGTTCGTAGATGACGCTCCACGGGTGCTTCCCCACCGGCGTGCGCAGGCCATCCGCCACCGTCAGCGTCTTCACCTTCTCGATGCGCTGCCCGTCCCCGTAGAACGCGCGCTTGGCATCATCAGCGCCCTCAAACGACGGCTCCGCACCGAAGACCCGTATCCCCGTGCCCTCGCAGCTCAATGCCGTGCCGGAGAGCATGCCCCCACCACCGCACGGCGTGATCATCGCATCGAGTCCCTTCTTCCCCGCCGCCGCCGTCGTCGCCCTCGTAGTCTCCGCCCGCAAGAACCCTTTCCCCGCGGCCGCCTCCTCATCAGCCATCATGGCAGCAACCTGCTCCTGGAGCTCCAGCCCCATGGTGCCCTGCCCGAGCAGGATGTCCGGGTGGTCGTAGGGGGGCACCAGGCGCGCGCCCGTCTCGGCGATGACCCTGGCGGCCACGGCCTCGCGCTCCTGGCTCGTGCTGCCGCTGAAGACGACGTTGGCGCCGTAACCCCGCGTCGCGGCGATCTTCTGTGGGATGGAGATGTCCGGCATGACGATGTGTGCCTTGATGCCGCTCTCTCTGGCTGCCAGGGACAGGGCCGCCGCGTGGTTTCCTATGCATGGTTTTGCCTCGGTCAGCTTTCTTCGACCCCGGCTGGCTGCTCATCATCTGCAGACCCATCTTCTAGAGAAAAAGCAACCCGGAAAAGGAGAGTGCAAAACCAAAGGACGGGATCTCACCAGAACTATGCGTAACCACCCCCTTCTCCTTGCCCCCACCCTCCACCCACCCTGGCTCCATCTTGAGCCTCTCGATAGCATGAAACGCCCCGCGAACCTTGAACGCGCCCACTCGCTGCAGGTTCTCGCACTTGAACCAGAGCCTCAGGACCGGGCGGGCGGGTGTCCGGCCCTCCCACCGCGTGCCGCGAAGGTCCTCAGCGGAGCGGGGCGTCGACGCGAGCTCGGACAGCGTGCGGTTCGTAAGCACAGGCGTGCGGTGGATATGAGGCTGGATCAGCTTGTGAGCCTCGATGACCGAGTCGCGTGTCAGCGGGAGTGTCGTTGAGAGGTCGGCCATCTTGCTGGTGCTGCTGGTGCTGCTGATGTTGACGTTGGTGTAAGAGATGTGAGTGCCCGGGAGTTGCTGCAAGTCTTGGTGTTGAGGAAACTGGATGTGAAAAATGGGGAGAGCGACCAAAGGTACGTGGTCTTATTTATAACCCGACTATACCCATACAATCCCGAGAGATACCTGAAAAGAGGGTCCGTCAATGAAATACCAAGGTACGAATATGCACGAGAGGTTTGGGGAAAGTGGAGAGTTGTCAAGTGATACGATGCGATCCGCGCGAACCTGCCTGTTGCGGCAATTAGCTTGGCTGCGGCTGCGAGAATCGGAGTTGCCTAAATGCTCAAGTGTACGATATACGACAGGGGGAGCTCCTCAGCAACATGACGTGTTCAACTCACGTCGGCAATGAAGAGAAGAGTGGAGGAGAACCGAGGACAGAGAAAGAATGGTTAATCCAGAGGACTCCGGTTGGTATTGCACAGCCTTTTTCTTTTTGTATAAGAAAAGAAAGAAGCCAAACTTCAGTATTTGAACAAGCCCAGCTCCATTGCATGAATCCCGACTGTAACGATGTAATATGATAAAAAAAATCGCGTCCCAGAATATTGGCCTCACTACACTTGCCTCGTCCGCAATTTTTTCCCTCTCCACTGCTGCTGCTGCTGCTGCTGTGCCGGATGCTGCTTACTTCTGGTTCTCGGGGCGGAGGGAACTGTGGGGGCACACGCACATGTTAGCCAAGGGCGCCATTATAACAAACGTGGGTGGGGCGTGGAAGGGAAGGGCGCGCGTTGCGTTGCGCAAATGGCGTGAGTGGGAATCAGGGTAGGGAGTGAATGTGACTCACCGGACAGCCTTGCCAGCGCGCCAGATCTCAAGACCGCGAATCTCCTCCATCTCCGACTCAAACTTCTCACGGTAGTCCTTCTGGCCGTTGTACTCGAGGGAGCGCTTGGTCTCGGTACCATCCTTGACGGACTTGTACAGGTCGTTGAAGACGGGCTTCAGGGCGTCCTTGAACTTGGGGGTCCAGTCGATGGCGCCGCGGCGGGCGGTGGTGGAGCAGGCCTCGAACATCCAGTCCATACCGTTGGCGCCGATGAGGGGGTAGAGGGACTGGGTAGCCTCCTCGACGGTCTCGTTGAAGGCCTCGCTGGGGCTGTGGCCCTGCTCGCGGAGGACCTCATACTGGGCGAGGAACATGCCGTGGATGCCGCCCATGAGGCAGCCGCGCTCTCCGTACAGGTCGGAGTAGACCTCCTTCTCGAAGGTGGTCTCGTACAGGTAGCCAGAGCCGATGGCGACGCCAAGGGCGATGGCCTTCTCCTTGGCCTGGCCGGTGACGTCCTGATAGACGGCAAACGAGGAGTTGATGCCGCGGCCCTCGCGGAAGAGGCTGCGGACGGTGCGGCCAGAACCCTTGGGGGCGCAGAGGATGACATCAATGTCCTTGGGGACATCCACCTTGGTGATGTCCTTGAAGACGGGGGAGAAGCCGTGGGAGAAGTACAGGGTCTGCGCCAGGTTGTCAGCATCTACAATGCAAGGGGTACTGAGTACTATGCGATCCTGGAAAGACGCACCTTGCCCTTGACGAGCTGGGGCTTGATGGCGGGCCAGGTCTCGGACTGAGCGGCATCGGAGAGCAGGTTCATGACGATGGTGCCGCGGGAGATGGCCTCGTCGACGTCGAACAGGTTCTTGCCGGGCACCCAGCCGTCCTGCTCAGCATCCTTCCACGACTTGCCGTTCTTGCGGACACCGACGATGACGTTGAGGCCGTTGTCGCGGAGGTTGAGACCCTGGCCGTGGCCCTGGGAGCCGTAGCCGATGAGGGCCAGGGTGTCGTTCTTGAAGTAGTCCTAGAGGTATATATGTCAGCTAGGAGTTTTCACCTAGGAGTCGATTTCACTGTTGTTTTTTCTTTTACTCACCAGGAGCTTCTCCTGAGGCCAGTCGGCACGCTCTGCAAACATAATCGCGGTTAGCTAACCAACCTCTGCGTCTGTGGCTACACACACGCACGGGCAAGCACGCACGCACACACACACACACACATACAAAAGTGTGTGGCAACCATCATCAGGACGGAAGAGAACTCACCATAGACGTCCTCCTTGGTGCCGGCAAAGTCAATGGTCTTGACACCACGGACCTGCTGCTGGGCCGGCCCAGCAATGGCAGCAGGACGAGCGACGGCACCAGCGCGGACGAGGCTGCGAGCAGCGACAAAGGTGCGCTGCTGGACGCGAGGCGCGGCCAATTGGCGGGCCAATGGCGAGCGGGCAGACTTGGAGAAGGTTCGGGAGGCCATTGCGGTGGACTGTGAGGGGAGTTGTGATGGTAGGAGGAGAGGAGGGGGCGGGGGGGAAGAGGAAGAAGGAGTTGGGCTGGGTCTGGAGATGAGAAAAGATGAGAAAGTTGGTGGTGAGCACTACCAAGGCGCCGGTGGTCGGACCCAGATTTTCGCCCAGGTAGTTGCTTGCCGCAGGGAAAACCCTCAGCCTGCCCTCCGCGAACCGGAGGCTCTGAGTCGCATGCCAGGGTCGCAATTTCGTGCACCTCACTGGCTGATGGGGGGAGCTTTTGTGGACCCTTCATCATCTCTTGGGTTAGCTTCCCATGGCAACGGGGGTCCCCTAAGGTCAGGTTAGTACCCAGGTAGGTACGAGGCCTGGAATCAATCCCCGTACGGAATACCTGTATCCGTAGGATAGGTAATACTGTTTTGCCCACCGCCCACCGCCCACCGCTCCCAAACAAGCTCCTGCAGTTCGCAGCTCCGTATCTCCCTAGGTATCCCGTACCTACCTGGTGATTACTCAGTAGGTGTTCTTGTGTGGCCTGTGCGCAGTTCCAGGTTCACCGGTTGCGTTTCCAACCCCAACCCCAACCCCAACCCCCAGCCGCGCCCATCTGCCGCTCCCGGGGCACTTGGCGGCTCCAGAAGTCCAGACGTTGGAGACTTGGGAGTCGAAATCAAATCCGACTCCCAACGGACGGGGCCGTGAGTGCTCATGCCGACGTCGCCATGGCCGGCATCCCAGCACACGCTGCCGCCATCTCGGAGTGGACGGGCCATCGTAATTAGGTGCGCTACTCGGTTCCATCCGGCCGCATATGCATTCAGGCAGTTTGCGTTGGGGCGTCGGCCTCGGCATCCCTTGGTCTGTCGGTCTGTCGGTCTGTCTCCGTTATTACCGCTTTGAGGGCACCTCGACGAACTCTCGGTGTGCAAGCATCAGTGCCTACATACTAGTAGTACTAGTAGTCTACGGTACTCGTACGTACAGTGGCATGCTGGAAACAAAAAAAAATCGCTTGCATGGAAAACCTATCTCCGTCCCATCGCACACACCACCACCGCTGTGCAATCCATAGGCACGCTCTAAAAGATAGGTGAGCCGGTTTCAAACCTTTCCCCCAATCCATCTATGATGCATCGTGGAACCCTCCTCCGCCGATATCATTCTAAATCTAGACGGTCCCGTAAACTCCATTCCGGCGCTAGACTGCCCCCGATTTCATCGTTGTCATGGTATCATGCTCGTCACCTCAGACTATAAGACGCGGTCGTACTGCTGACCCTTGACTGTGCCTCCCATCATGGCATCCCGCACGTTACGCCTGAAACCTTCTCTGTTGAGCCGCAGGTCATCGGCTGCCTCCTTGTTCAGCGGGTCTGACGCGTTCGGTTCGAGGAAGAGGAACTACCATAGACGCAACCCCCCTGGTTAGCATATACTCTCAACCACGAAGACAACCGTTCGATGGGGGAACCACAGTACACAACTCCGGCGAGAGGGAGAGAGAAGGGAGGCATCGTACCTGCAGTCCAACTATCACTGCATTCAGGTTAAGCACCGGCTTCCAGTCCTCCCTCAGAATATTCAGGCACACCTTGCCGTCCAGGTCGATATTCGGGTGGTAGATCTTCTCGCGGCAGAGCACCTTGGGTGGGTCGTGCGGGAAGTTCTGGTTGATCTTGAAGTCGAACGTGAACCGCCCGGACTTGTACAAGCCCTCGTCCGGCTTGATCTTGAGGACAAAGTTGAGGATGTCGTCCGGGTCTTCGAAGATGGTCTCCATGGTCGATCCGAGGGACAGCTCCGACAGGTCTGCAACGCCACTATTAGCTGCTATGCGGCTTTTCTCCTACTCCCTTTCCCAGAGAATCATATACTGAGACGGGACGAGGCGGAAGGCGGAGTGGGAGGAGGTGGCCGCACCTTTCTGCACGCGCAGCTGCGCGGCTGTGACCTTCTTCTTCTTGCCACCCGCGGCTTGCCCCTCGGCATTCTCAGCCTCCTTCTGCTCTTTTTTCTAAGTTGCGCCTGATGAGTGCCCGTCCTTCAAAGCTGTATAGTCCGAGGTCTAGCTCACCATCGACCATATTTTCAACATCTCGGATGGCGTGGCGGGGTGTCAAGCGGGGTGATATCGGCGGTCGTCGTCTAGGTTCGAGGGAAGGCGGGGGTGGAGTGTGCCCAAGGTACGCTTGGAAATTCGAGGGATGGTAGGTATCAAGTGCTAATAAGGTGGTAGATACCTAGTAGGTATTATATTCGTAGGAGAACGTGAGGTGGGTTGTTCGTGTAAAAGATATGGAAAACGTGAGGTCGGTGGTCGAGGTGCATTTCCAGGCAGCCTCGTGCAGTCAGTCAGCAGCGGGTCACTCCGTCGGGCCCCTGGAGTCATTGTCGGGCGTCGTCACTTGGGTTCTGATAAGATACGAGGTGCTTGGGACCGCCGACGATTTCCCGTTGCGCCCGCCACACCACTCGCCTGTCTAAAAGTGGTGCAACAGCCAGCGTAGCCGGGAATCTGAACTGGCAATATAGTAGTAATCCGTACGCATACTCCATACGAATATGCCACCACATCATATGGAGCCTTGAATACAAGAGTGTTCGTTTTACTGAAACAAGGCTATTAGCTGTTACCATAAATGAGAAATTTCCGTATAGTCCAGACCCATCTACAAGAGACCCCCCTCCATCAAGACGCAGCTTACAATGCCCTGCTAATACATGATAGGAAAAAACTAAACGACATTCTAAAATCGAGGTATCCGCAAGCTGAGTAAACCAACATTCTGATATTTACACCAAATGACGCTCGCCACGCTCCCTTGAACCTTTTTTTTGTTTTGTTTTCGGGCACAAAAGTGCGCGACAGCTTCTTCCCCAAGCCCTACCTTACCTCCTCGCAAAGCAGCACATGAGACCAGTCTTGCCCAGGAACCAAAGGAAACCGGTGAAGCGGACGAGAGACAGCACGGCCGTGGCATACAGGAGGAATTTGAAGTAGTTGGCGGTACGCTCGGAGTGGGTTTTCTGCAACGGTTGTTAGAGTCGGACCAAAAAAAAAAAAAAAAAAAAGAAGAACCGTAGTTGGAGGGTTTACTCACGCCGATACCAAAGTTGTCAAAGTTCTCACTAGTAATGACAACGATGAGGAAGATGTTGGAAAACAGCCACGTGACGACCAGACCCGTTCGGAACGACTTGTACGAATCTTCGACATCCGCCTTCTCAATCTCGTCCACTTCCTTGTAGGGAACGAGAGCGCGGCGCACCGTCTGCTCGAACTGGCTGTCGATGTCTTCCTGCTCCTTCTCAATTTCTTCCACGACAGCCTCGTTCTTCTCTCCCTTTGTGACAGTAGCGGACGGCAGTGCCTCGGCCTTGTCCGAACCCTTGGTACCCCAGGACACGTCGTGCCAGTTGTTGAAGGCGTAGACCATCAGAATGTTGATATACGTCGACATGAGTATCAGGTACTGCGGGAAGGAGTGGAACATGTGCCAGGGGTCGAGGTACATGAAGGAAGCAATGAAGTTGAGGCCGTAAATGGTGACAAGGGCGATGATGAGGACGCCGCCTGCACTGGCACCAGAGAAGAAGCTCCGCACGAAATCCTGGCCTGAAGCGAACGAGATCTGGTCCTCGATGGGTGTTTCCCGGAACGCGTTGATGACCAGGTAGAACGACAAGACCAGAACGTAGCCCTGGATCAGACCGAACATCATGAAGGAGCCGATGTAGGTGAACCGAGACCCCTTCGGCCTGTTGCCCAGAGCCAGGATGAACTGCAGGATGACAAACGCCACGTACAGGTACTGAAGCAATGCGTTGATGATAGGTGTCGCCGTGTCGCCAAAGGGCCAACCGTGGTTCTCGGAGCTATTGGCCGAAGGGATGGTCGGGGTTCCGACGAGATCCATAATGACACTCGTGGTGAGATAGTAGGACGCGAGCGAGAACCAGGTGAAGATGGTGTTGAGGGAGTTGTAGATCAGCTGAATGTGGAAGAAGAACATGCGGACAAGGTTATGACCGCTCTTGTACATGCGGCCGAAATGCATCAGGGAGTAGAGAGTAGCGGCGAACGAGCCGTTGAGCCATCGTCGGCGTTGGCTGATGAATTCAGCGGCACCTTCGGGCACATCCGTCTCGCCCTTGGCGGCCTTGATATAGCTCAGGTGCCACTTCTGGCCAGCTTTGGCAACGAGCTCGAAACAAAGGATACGATCCTCGGCTAAGAACATGTTCTTCTTGAAAATGTTCATGCCATCGATACCCTTCTTTCCGAGGACGGCGGATAGAGTGTGATCACCGTGGAAGTACTGTTCTAGGGGACGGCCCATAATAGCGCGGAAACGGTACGCCGAGAAAGCACCGGGCAAGACGGAGACGTAACCGAACGAGGACTCAAGCGGCTTGTCGAGAATGTTGGAAATCTTGTACTCGAAGTTCTGGATGGCGACCAGCGGGTTGAAGAGCTTCTTACCACCCTTACCCAACATGGCGTGAATCTCACCACAGGCGCCTCCGAGATCCTTGTCGTTGTAGAAGGCTTCCCAGAGCGCCAGCAGGGAGCGAGGGCTGGGCTTGGTACCAGCGTCGAGGAGGAGCGTGACTTCGGGGTTGAGAATGCGACCGAAAGCATTAAACAGCCAGCGGTGAGAATTGATCTTCTTGCTATTCTTCTGCTTCAGGCAGAAAATGAACTGCACAGGGGGGAGGTTGTTGGGACCGTCGTCGGTGGGACGGATAAGCTGCTGGTTGGGAGTGACAGACAGCTGGCTGGTGTATTCGAAGATATGGGCGACGGTCTCCTTGCCGTCGACATCCTTCTTGATAACACCATCCTGGTAGATACCGACGGTCGCCAGGACGTCCAGGACGTTCTTGTCGGCCTTATCGATACCGTCAAAGACAAGGCACACAACGATCTTCTGCCAGGCCGGGCCACCCTTGTTCCAGAAGGTCGACTTCTTGAGGTTCACAATGTCCCGAATGTTCTGCATAACAGAGTGAAGGGTTCTGGCCACCAGGACCTTATCCTCGTTGTAGTAGGTGATGGCGATGAGCAGCTCGGTGTGTCGGTTATACATGCGGGGCCGCAAATCGTAACCGTTCTTGAGGGTGAAGTCGTTGGGGTCACAGGTGGCGGCAGTGTAGCGCATCTTCATGAACTCCTCGTTGCCGCCCTCAACGTCGCGGTAGCGAGGCTGGACGGCGTTCTTGATAGCACTGGGAACGGGGTAGTCGATGCTCAGGACGGAGCCCTGGACGAGCTTGATCTTTCGGGTGTTGAAACGCTTCAGGCCGCTGCGCGACGGAGGCTGAGCAGGCATCTGCTGGCGCTGCATCCAGCTGTCCTCATCCTCGTCGTCCAGGGTGGACATGGGGCGAGGAGTGTTGAAGCCCCCGTGGGGATCGAGGCCATACTGGCCGTAGCCGGGATCGTTAAAGCCAGTGCCCTGAGGTGGCAGCTGTGCGGCGCCAGGAGCGTACGACTCGGTCAGACTGTAGGCCGAGACAGGACGGTCCGGAGGTGTCGCAGCGCCCAGCCTGGCTTGGTCGTAGCCGTGGGGCGGAGGGTCGTTGAGAAGGTAACGGCCGGCTTCGTCATCATGCTCCTGAGGGGGAAGATGGTACTGCAAACGCCAGGGTGTTAAAAGCGATTCTCCAACGAGAGACGGTAGTAATTATGTTCTGGCAACTTACAGAGCCACCGGGTGGTAGGTCCTGCATCGGGTGCCCGCCATACTCCTGGCCCTGGCCCTGGCCGTTGCCCTGGCCGTTGTACGCCATGTTCGCGTTGGATTATAAAGATTTGCGCTAGGAACGAGTGCGAGAAAATCGCCCAAGGCGTTCGGGACAGGGGAGGAAGGGAGAGGAGTTGAAGGCGGCGCGAACTGTAAAAGTCGAGTTTGGGGAGAAGAGGAAGCGAACCCCTGCAACGCGTGGACGGAAGGCCCGTCCCAAACGAACGGAAGCCTTGACAGGACGAAGGCAAAGATTGAGCAAAATGGCACAAAGGCAAGAAGCAAACGCGACAGTCGGATGATGTGAAAGTCAATAAGGGGGGATGGAGGGATGGATGGAAGAAAACTGGTTCCAGGGACTGCCGTCTCGAAATGTTTGTGCCAGTCGAGCTGTTTCAGACTCTCAGCGACAGCTGGGGTGGCCCCCCTACTACGGGTGCACCGTACGTATGAAAGGGGTCCCAGTTCCTGATCCTCTTGCGACTCTGTCACTGCCACCGGCCAGCTGCTCACGCTAGTAACACGAGTACTGGTACCTAGATGGCGCTGAGCCACTGCGGAGTGCGGCAAGGACCTGTTCGTGCAACCACTTTCTCACCTGCTCTTTTTTTTTTTTTTCTTTCGCGTCGGGTCTTAAAAATCCACTGCCTCAGGCCAGCAGCGCGCACTCACACTAATCAATCCCAAGTACGACTCCGTCAATCACTGTGCTCGCTCGCATGTCGAGCATCCTATATGTACGTTCATTAACTGCACCCTGGTAGTAGTAGTGGTAGTGGTAAGATGTACGGACTGTACGGACTACTGGTATTGGAGATACAAAGGCATGCTGCCGGCACTCACCTGTTGCCAGCAGGCACGGAAGCTCTCTGTAGACTGCCGTGCCGTAGTAGCATGATCTGCACCCTGTCAGGCGGTGGCAGCTGGGAAACGGCGGGCTGACCGAGCAGCAAATGAATGGTCCACAGCATGCTGACCAGGCAGGATCCATTGGCCGGCAAACGCATTTGCCCTGCAAGGTGTCAGCCACGTCCAGCAACCATCGCAAGGGACCATTCATGCTGTGTGATCTCGAGCTGGACGGGCGTGCTGCCGCCTAAGCGAGACCTCATACCTAGGCAGTCACTCAGTAGGTAGATGACGATAGATAGGTATCTACGTAGTACTAGTACTGGTACTTCCTATTAGTTGGTAATATCTCGTGTGTTTTCTTCCCCATTCTCTTCTGTAGAAATGCGTCCGTCCACTCCTGTCATCAGTGCGAGAGAACCAACGGTGGCGAGTTCCTGGACGTGGCAGGGAGCACCTAAAAATAGCACCAACAGGACATTACTGGGGGCGAGAAACTGGGGCTGGTGTCCCGCACTGCGGCAGGTGGAGGCTGTGCAAACCTCCTGCCCGCCCCTTCAGCCCCATTTGTATCCATCAGCCGCTCCTGAGCGAGTTTCCAGGTTTCCTCACCAACAATGTGAGGCCCGACGTGAGCGCCAATAATCACCGAATCCGTGCCCTTTCGTATTCAGTCCCACAGCGTTCCTCGCGTCAGCAATACACTTACTCTTACCACCGGGACGCATGCGAGTGTCGAGCCATAATCCGAGCCCTAATAGCCGAAGACGCCTCAGCGGAAAGCGGCTCTCCTCCCGACATCAACCACCATGGCGGACGTCCGATGCTGTTAACTTACTGGGCAATCGACGAGTCAACAGAGTTCGTTTTGTTTCCGCCGGAGAGCTTTATACCATGTCAACACCCTCTTCTGCCATCCGCAGGAACACGGCAAGCGGCCAGCCCGCCGCGCGAACGACTCAAACCTCAGCAGTTCCCCACCAATACATAACAAAGGACGGGACACTGCATTCGGAGCCTCTTCATTCTGCATCGCCTTCGGTCTAGGGCTTCCATGAGCGGTCGCTGTTCCATGAGTCGCACTTCTTCCTGCTGGACTGCGTGCGTACCCGACTGCAGAATGGCTGGAATGTGGCTAATACCGTCAACGAGACCCTCTGCCACATGAGTGTGGCAATGCATGATCCGAAGTCCTGAGCACACCGCAGGGCATACTGGAATCCGTCTACGCAATCGCAGCATCGCCTTAGTCGCGCGGCGCCCCGAACGCCTCGCGTTGGTATGGGTTGAGGGTGATGCTACAGTAGGTCAGCTGTCGTACTCCAGTTCCTTGCACATCACATGTGCGGTCGAGCACTTTCAGTCTCCTGTCCGTTATACATCACGGAGAGTTGCGAAACGCTGCTCTGTACTACTCCGTATAGTAGTAATACTCGGGCCCAACTAGGAGACGGGCAGCCTTCGCGATATGGCCCGGTCCCTCGCCATCACTCTTTCTCGGCAAATACAGCGACATACGATTATATTTAGAGCAGAAGTACCCGATCCCAAGCGACAACATTGCAATCCAGCTCAATCATCACGTAATACGTCTCTGAAGGATGATTACCGCGCGAGTTGGCTTTATGGTGGTCCGGATGCCTAACCGACGTGCCTGGGCTTCGCTGTTATATTTATTAATTAAACAAATAAATCTGCTGACGACGCTGTCGCTGGGTCCAAGTTCTCGACTCCCAGCGGGACATTGGATGGCTTTCCCGGAGAGCGCAACGTCAGCAAGTAACAACCCGGTGATTCGCTGCAGGCTCAAATTAAGCCACTTGAAGAGGAAGGCATGTCAGCCATGGCACACAAGAGTGTGAAGAATACGAGTAAATGTCTACTAATTACAACGCCGAGGGTACGTACCACTGACTAACTCGTATGAATAAGTACAGTACTTAGTAATGAGTAGTATCTGTACTTACCTATGCACTCGTACGTGCTCAGTTGTAAGTTGGTACCTTACGGCTCCCCTCCAGCCAGAGAAGCGATCCGTCCCCTTGGGATGCGCACCTGGCGAGAAGGACGCACGTGTGCCTGACTGGCCGCTGTCCTGTGCCCTGAGTGACAACCTGATAGCCTTCCAATGGATGGAGGCATGCAGAGGACCCGCGATAGGGGAAAGTGGGTCCGGCTATGGCACAGTGCGCACCGTGGCTCCAAACGCGATGAAAACGCGGCATGCTGCAGATGGTTCTTGGCGACCCGCGGTCTTGGCTGCCTCCCGATTGTCCAACTGTCCGCTTTGCCTGGAGGACAGCCAGTGCCCAGGTAGCACAGCGCACTGTCTCCGACTTGGCGTTCCGCTCAGGTTGTTTCGCTTGCCCCAAAGAGCACTAGCGGCCTCGTTTTCCCCTGGCCAAGTCTGTGACTCTGTTCCCCTTCCACTCTCTCCTCCTCCCCGCCCAGGTGTCGTGTGCCCCATGCCATTGCCTGTGCCTGTGCGCCTATGCGCCTGTGCGTGACTGCCTGACTTGAGGTGACTCGCCCATTAGCCGGAGGTGGTGTTTCTCCATCCATCAACAACCAACCCACACACACCATCCATTATCCCCGTCGCTCGTTGAATCAATCTGCTCCCGTGGATCTCGTTGCTTCTGCCCGCCCGCCTCCTCAACCGCCCACCTCGTGGCTCCCTCTTTAACCCTGCATCAACACCCAACCGCCGACCGTCGTCTGTCGTCGTCCCGACCGACTTCAACACATTTCTCTTTTCGAAAATCGCCCTGGTCGGTTATGTCTTTCGCTTCAATCATCTAACATTCTCATTTTTCCTCTCATTATTATTCCTTCGAGCTAGCCTCCGAATCCACTCGTTTTCACGCCAACTTCCTGTACCTTTCTCTCAATCCGACAGCGACTCTTCACGACAATCGTTCTGCGCCACCATTATACCCTATCATCCGACATCATTATAACCTATCCGTCGTATCCGTCCCATGAGACGCGCGAAGAAAACAAAAGCAGCGTTATTATCAACCCTATCGCAATACCCACTCGCCACGATCCCCACGCTCGACACCTAGAGAGGGACCTCTGCCTCCTTTCAGAGTCGCAAGACCTTTCAGAGTCGCAAATCCTCCGCCGATTCCGTGGACCCTTTTTCACCTAGCGACAGGGCCGATCTTCACAATGGATTACTCTGGCCCTCTGTACGCGAGGGACCTGGATGAGCTGAATCACAGTAGGTAACCACGTCGTTGCGAGCCACTCTCCTCCGCTGGCGGCTAACGTTTGGCTCCTAGTCCTTGAACTCCGTCCTCGGCAAAACGACAAGACCTGCGTGGATTGTGACTCCACCACGGAACTCACATGCCCCCCGTGCGAGGAGGGCGAGAGCTGCCAGTTCACCGTTCCCGTCGACAACTGCAACGAATGCTCCCAGGCCATCTGCAGGCCAAACGCCTCCAGTCCCGGCAACGCTGACGAGAGCAACTCTGGAAGCGGCAGCGACGACAGCGATGACAGCGGTGGCCCGAATGTCGGCGCCATTGCTGGTGGTGTCATTGGCGGCGTGGTCTTCATCGCTCTCCTGACCTACCTGGCGTGGAGGTTCCTCATTAAGCCCAAGAGGGAGGAAGAGGCCGCGCGACAGTCGATCTACACGATTGGTGTCGACCCGTCACACGGTAGCGAGAAGGACGGCACCTCACGCTTGACCCGCCGGTCCTCAACCCACACCGTCCATTCGATTGCGTCTACCGTCCTCACCCGCGCCTCCAACATCATTCAGATCGCCTACATTCCCGGCGTCACCAACCGCGCGAACCCGTCGTCCTCCAACGCCCTGGTCCCTCCCGTCCCGCCGATTCCCATGCAGCACTCGGGCCACAACCCCGGCAGCGGCGACGATCAGCACTTCTTCGTCCCGGGCGACCTGCGTGACTCCACATACTCTGGCCTGTCCGGTTACTCCGATCGAACATCTTACGCCACGCGCGCGTCCTACGCCCCTCGCTCCAGCATCGCATCAACCATCTACGGCAAGCAGGCTCAGGTCATGACCCCTGCGTCGACGGGCATGCGCGCCAAGCCCACCATGGTCAGCGTCGGGTCTGGCGCCGCCTCGACCCCTCCCGTCCCCAACATCGATTTTGACAAGTTTGGCAACGGGCGCCCGAAGAGCGGTGCAAGCGCCTTCAGCGTGGGCTCGACATTCCTCAACACTGCCACGCAGGCTCGTGCCCAGGTTGTCAAGGTTGGCGGAGGCCTGAAGCAGGTCGAGATCCCAGCCAAGACTGCGCCGGCCCCCATAGCTTTGAACAGGGCCACGCCAGCCGAGTTGGATGACACCTCAGTCCAATCGCCCCCTACCCTGACCGTCACTGAGTCGCCGTTCTCTGACCCGCTCGAGACGCCCGCCACCGTCAAGGCAGCCAGCACTACGACCCTCGGTGCCGTCATGGAGAATGACGCAGAGGACGACGAAGATCGGGAGAAGCCGAGGCGGCCAGGCTCGATGGAGCGGGGTAGCAGTCCCTTTGGTGACGAGCATGCTACGAAGTAACGGCACTCAACAGATTTTTTAGCACTGCACTTGTGGGGTTTCCAAGCGTTCATTATTCTTCTCTCGTCTTGACATAGACACAAGTGGAACCGGTCCAAAATGCAAGCTGGTCCCACGATATGATATTCTTTTTTTGACAGCTTGGCGACGGGATTTTTATTCTTTTTTTCTTGGGTATAGGCTTGGCGTCTTGGGAAAGATGGGAATGGGAACGATGGATGATGGGTGGTGACGCTTTTCGGTCAGCAGCTGTTTTCCCATTATTTACTATTACCTACATGTAGGTATTTAGGCTCTTGTTCTACTTGGGCCGAATAGAGACGATTGATCGGAACCTATGCTTTTACGGAGTGGTGTATTGTTTTGCCCTAATTGTGCGTGTGTGTGTGCGTCTCAGCCATTTCATGTAGGATACCGTGAACCTCATCGAGCTGATGCGAAAGCCCTCCCGAGGTCATACAAGAGCATGAGAAGCCAGTTGTCTATTTCCAGCCAACCGCCAATTCTTCTCTTCTCATTAGGGCAGTCAGGTTGCTATGAATCGTTCAATTCGTGCCATCTTCTCTCCAAAGAGTAATTAGATCACACCGCCGCGTGAGAGAGCAGTCAGAGACTTCGAATAGGAGGACGACTTGTATCTCTCAAGTTGGTGGGCTACCCCGGCCCGTAACGAAAACCGAAGGAACTGGGAAACGTCTGGCGCGCCGTCAATATCGGCCGATTATACTTGAAGCCCGGCGACATTGATCTGCGCCTAGGCCTGAATTCACCGGGTGTTATTTCTGCAGCCAGTGGTCCCGGGTCCCGGACCTGCTGCTGGCCTTCCTGTGTACCTGTGAACAGCCATGGGACCCCATACGCAGTGATGTCGTCGATCCTTGCAGTCACTTGTGGCGGCACCGCTGAGGCTGGGGCTTGCTGTTGTTGAGATGCAGTAGTAGGGGTGGTGCCGGAAGTCATGTCAGGCCTCCCGGGGAGAACGCTACCACCGACTGAACCACCCCCGGCAGGCTGCGTTTGCTGCCCCAACTGCCATGATGTCGGTGGAGCTTGGGTGAAAGGGCTACTAGTCGTGCTTGTATAAGGTGTTTGGCCACGTCCACCAATCCCGCTCAAAAGTCCTCCACCAGATGAGGGTTGGCTTGTGCCGGGGAACCCAGAAGATCCAGGTGCTGGCCCGGGGCTTGAACCAAAAAGACTAGATCCTGCGTCTGTACCTGGCCCGAAGACAGTACCACTGCCGAACTGTGATGACTGGGGTGCTTCCCATGATACTGGCCTCTGTGTTACCCATTGACCCTGTTGTCCTAGACCAGCCTGGACTTGAGGTTGACTAAACGTCTGAGCCCGTTGGCCCCAAGACGCTGATGATATTCCGCCAAATCCAGCAGATCCAAAGCCAGAGTTACTGGTCCCAAAAGGAGAAGTGGCAGTCCCAAAAGCAGGAGTTCCCGTCCCAAATGCAGGGGAGCCGACCCCAGAGAAAGGCCCATAGCGACGGCCCTGACTGTAATCCGCAAGCCTCAGCTCCTCCGGCGACGAACTCCTGTATGGCTCCTGGCAGCATATATTCTGATACATGTCCTGGCCGTCCATCTCGTATACGACAAACGGGCGAAACGGCTCTTTCGAAGTCCCGGTCGGAGGGGGCGCACCCCATGTGGAGGGCCCCAAGGGTTTACTCGGAGCACCGGCGCCCCCGAAGTTGGGTGCGCTGGTAGATCTTAGATTCATCCCAGGAGCTAGATCATTATGGTTGGGGTTCGTTAGCCGCCGGACTCGTCAAAGCCTACGGACGTAATGTTGCCCGCCATTGCTACTCGGCTGTGTCTCTTAAATAAAGGGGTGTGGACTGCTTACAAGAGCCCCCGAACGTGAACTGGCTAGGGCTCCCAAGAGGATTCGAACTCAGAGCCCCGAAGGGGGCCCAGCTCGTTGCCCCAAAGGGAGCCTGGCCTGGTGCCCCAAAGGGAGTCTGGCTTGGGGCCCCAAATTGGGCTTGGCCTGGAGCCCCAAAGGAGCGCTGAACAGGGCTTCCGAAAGGTTGTCTGGGGGTTCCAAACTGGCTTTGACCAAAAGCCGACATCACGAGCAGCGGGTGGCAGGGGGAGTCTTCTTATGTATCGAATTGTAGGGTGAACCGTGGTGTTTGTGTGGGAGATTTAAAAAGAGACATACTATCCTACAAGGCGCCGTATCTGATCATAAACCCAGGGGAAGGTCAATCAGGTGATGTCTCCCCCGGTGAACTTTTTAATTCTCTCGAAAGACGTGTGTCGGTACTGCTGGAACTATTAGTAGTTGGGGGTTAGGAGAGTAGGTAGAGGGGGTTTTACATTCTAACTCTGCCTTACCAGCATGACCCAAACTATACAGTCATTCTCGCGTCACATAGGTCAGAGTCAGGGTGGATGCGATTAGACTTTGAGCTTCGCATACTTAGTGTGGGGGACATTAGGTATGCCTTCTGATGCAAAAGGTGGTCGGGATGGACTTCCAATATGATACCCAGATACATCATACCTACTACGAGTATTAACGTTAGTATCTTGCCTCAAGACACTCACTGATACGTGTCTTATATGCATTTCTATAAAGTAGAAGCAATGTATTTCAGTCAGAGGCGAATGAGTAGCATGTGCGCACCTAGAAACAATCTTGACTTGTCCTGTGGATGGTCATGTAAGTACCTAGGCGATAATCGCAATAAAACCAGACCCAAGAACCTAGTAGTAATGCATGTACCCTGGGGCTGATATTTAGACCCAGCCCACCGGTTCCCGTCTCCAGATGCATTTGGACTTCCGTGACCCCTGGAAGGAGCTGGAGACTGGTTCCGATGGGGGGAGGGGGAGCACTGAGACCATATTGACGTCAGGTTTCTGTCAGGCGTAAGGGTCGCAGTAGTAGTTGTATCTTGATACTTGCGTGCAACATGAGGCTACAGGTACCTAACAACTACCACCTACAGTAGGTAGGTACTAGTAGTAATTAGTACCTATGAATTATGACCATCGGGTCTTCCGCCTTTAAGCACATCAGACGCATTGCATACCAGGGCATAGCAGCATCCCCTTCTCATGGTCGCATGAGAAGATATCACCGCGGTATGGCGCAGCTGGATCGCCAGAGCTGGGCGGCCGTCGAGCTGCTCAGGGCCAACGTCGAGAGCTTTCCCTCCATCGAGGAGGCCGGTGACACCCTCGCGCGGTGCTTCGACAGCTTCGGCAGCAGCAAGATCATCCTCATCGGCGACGCCTCGCACGGCACGTCGGAGTTCTACGTCGCCCGGGCCGAGATCACAAAGTACATGATCGAGAAGCACGGCTTCAACATCGTCGCCACCGAGGCAGACTGGCCCGACGCCGAAGCCGTAGATCGCTACGTTCGATACCGACCCCGCCCCAAGGCGGGATCCAGGGACGGGGACGGGGCGCACGAGGAGGAGCCGTTCGTCAGGGGCGGTGACGAAGAGGAAGAGGCCCCCTTTATGCGCTTTCCCACGTGGATGTGGCGCAACCTGGAGGTCCACGACTTTGTCGAATGGCTCCGCAAATTCAACAAGGGCATTGATGTGCACGATGCCGTTGGCTTTTACGGCCTCGACCTTTACTCGCTTGGAACGTCGATGCGGGCTGTCATCCGCTACCTTGACAGCATCGACAAGGAGATGGCGGATGTCGCCCGCGAGCGGTACGGGCGCCTCATGGGCTGGGCTGAGAATCCCCATGAGTATGGGCTCAAGACTCTTGTCTCGGGTTTCAAGGGGTACGAGCGAGACGTGGTTGATATGCTCAGCCGCCTCCTCGGCAAGCGTCTCGAATACTCGGCCGCGCATTGGGACGGCGTCGAGTTTCACAGCGCGGAGCAGAATGCGAGACTCGTCAAGGGCAAGCTACAAACCTACCCCATCTGTTTTTTTTTTTTTTTTCCTTTTTTCCCTCTTTTTCTTTTGCTAACCCCTGGCTCCGAAAACCAGACGCAGAGTACTACTACAAGGCCATGTACTATGCCCAAGACGAGTCGTGGAACCTCCGCGACACGCACATGTTCGAGACCCTATGCCGCATCCTCAAGCACCGCGGCCCCGGCTCCAAGGCCATCGTCTGGGCGCACAACAGCCACATCGGTGACGCGCGGGCCACGAGCATGGGCTGGTCCCGGCACGAGCACAACATTGGGCAGCTGTGCAAGGAGGCCTTCGGCCCGCGGCAGGCCCTGAGCATCGGCTGCGGCACCAACTCCGGCACCGTGGCCGCCGCGCCCCGGTGGGACGCGGACATGCGCGTCATTCCCGTGAACCCGGGCCTGCCCAACAGCTACGAGCATCTCATGCACGCCACCGGGCTCGGGAACTTTGCCCTCGATCTGAGGGAGGGGAGGTGTAGTCCGGAGCTGAGGAGGGCGATGATGAGGAAGAGGCAGGAGAGGTTCATTGGTGTCGTCTACCGCCCTGATACGGAAAGGCAGTCGCACTACATCCCGGCGATTCTGCCACAGCAGTTTGATGGGTTTGTGTGGTTCGATGAGTCGACGGCGGTCAAGGCCATGGAGACGCACCAGCCGGAGAACCCGCCCGAGTATGATGAGACTTGGCCATTTGGTTTGTAAGATGGAACTTTTTCTCTTATTTTTTTTCCTTTCTCTTCAGCCCTAGCGCGTCCAGATTGCAATATTACATGCTTGCGCTTCGCATAGTGCTGTGGTGCTCTCGAGAGAAGAGGGGATAGGGTATCAAAGCTATTTCAGCATCGCCGTGTTGCCCAGAACGAGATCACAGGAAGTGAAAGAGCATCACTGCTCGGACTTTCGGACTGCAGCATACTAATACCACTTGAACTATGATGCTTATGAACCTATTCCCGGTCCTTATCTGGCTTGTACCTCTGGCTAAAGTAAAGTACTAGCTATTAGTATCTTGGTATACAAGAGGTCACCAGAGAGGAATATATACATACAATAGGTACACATATATACGCCCTCGTACACACACATGGGAAATAGGACTTTAGTTGGGATTACAGGTCCGAGTAGTAATAGAAGATGCTCGAGTAAAAAGAACATGTCTGAGAAGCCAGTTTCATCCCAGTCGGCGCCCGAGGTGCTACCAATTCATCGACTCGTCTATTAAGTGCCAGGTAGTTCGAGGTTCAGCAGGGGGTACAAAAGAGTCTAGAGGAATAACAATGAATCCCGGCCAAGCTGGCTAGTACCCAGCGTCATGGTACATTGTAGGTACTACTAGTAGTACTAGTACTAGTACTAGCAATGACAGTACGTATCAGAACCTCGGCACCCAAAGAATCAGCGAAGGAGCCTGCCTTCACTGGTCCGGAGGAAGCTTGCCCCCTTCCGAAGGTAAAGTGATTCCCGGAAGTTACTCGTACACGTAGGATGGACAGGGAAGCAAAAGAAGGGGCTAACGGGACCAACCCCCGCTGCGCGCCACCGGTTCCCCGCCCACGGACCTGGGCCCGTCATCGTATCTGGGCTGATGACTCTGCGGGTGTTTAGACGAAACCACCCCCCCCCC
>JPKY01000259.1:0-12422 GCA_000769265.1 Hapsidospora chrysogenum ATCC 11550
CTCCCTTCTTCTATACGCTACGCTTAGGGTTAAGGTAAGTATAACGGTAAGTCTTCCTTATTTCATTACTTTTTTTATTCGTACGAATCTTAATTACTTAAGAAGCGTTAGGCTAAGTGGTCTTACGTAAAGGCGTTAGGTTAGTAAGTGTTAGTCTAGCTTAAGACGAATGGCTAGCACCTTCTCGTAATGTTCTAGGTTAGTAACTAAAAGCATCGTACGATACTATAATGAAGCGAAGACTAGCTAAGTGGAAATAGCTTCAATTAAATTAGATTACGTTAATTACGTATAGGTCATCTATGGAATCAAGCAAATTGGCTATGTGGGGAAATCACGAGATTTGCGTTATGGCCACATCTGCACACCCTCTCTAATGTGCCACCGTAAGCAGTAGTACCTACGCGTTAAGGGCTCCAAGACGCACCTAGCCGGCTGGCTAATCTACATAGTAATCCTGTGGACGATTAAGATAGCTAGCTCTTCTTCTACAAGCGGCTCGCCGCCGGCCTCGACGTCCTGACATTTTGGGTTAAGTGGGGGTTCGTCTTCTACAGCCTAACCTACGTCGCCACCTTCTTAACAACCCTATACGGCTATTAGCCCATCTCGAGGCACTGGCAGATTAACCCCGGTCCCGGAAGTATGTCCTTAACTCCACACATATTTAACGCTTCCCGTTGCTAATAACTATAGTATAGGCGCTTACTAGCTAGGCGTGGCGAGGGTTCGGGCGTGGGTAATGTTGTTTACTAACCTCTTAACTAACCTTTACATTATGATTATCCCGCTCCCCATACGTTCCATACCCATCTTCCCCATGTCTGGAGCTCGGCCGGGTGTGACGTTCGGGCTGTTCTGACTATAGGGTAGACAGGACAGGAGGGTCGAACAAGTGTCGGTTTGTTATTCGGAGTACGCTAAGTCATAAGTACGAGACTAGGAGGTCGTCACAGTTAAGGTGCTTAAGCTATGGAACTGGTAGGCGATTCGAGCGTTAACTTCTATATTGATAGCTAAGGAGCTAGAGTAGCTCTTACTAAAGGCGATTTAAGACCGCGTCTATATACTTAGACGACGCATATTAGAGCGTCGTGATCCCTTATGCGAGGCTCGTCGTGATCCCTCTTAGGCTCACGGTAAGCCTATGTAAGAGCGTTATGAGCCTAACGGCCTTAGGTGATTAGAGGAAAAAGGTAAGCCCCTTTAAAGCACGTAAGGGCCGCATACCGGGTCGTAATATAATGTCTCCCCTCTTTAGATCTTATCTTAAGATCGGTCAAAACGCGCTTATCTCCCTATTTTATTAGTTCGTTAAATTCCTCCTTTCCTTCCCCTTCCGTGACTAACCAAAATGCTAGATCGTATCCGAAAATCCCATAGCCGTAAAACCATTAAACGCGAAAACGTCGCTACTTTTATCGCACTAAACGGCGATCGTTCTGAGATGCTATGTACTTATTGTTTCCGACATAAGAAATCCTATAAGTTTGCCGCTAGTCGGAAAGACTATAATGAGTGTGTATAGAGAGGTTATAATTATGATGGGGTCCTTATTAGTAACTCTTATAAGTCTTTCCTAGTCCCGCCCCTCCCTTAGTGACCCTCCTTAACTCCTTTTAGTGAGTCGTTTAATTAAATAGTAAAAAAAGCTAGACTAGGAGGCTATAAAGGCGGAAGATAACTTAATCGAGCTCTAAGCCAAACTGTCCGCTACCGTGTCTTACCTAACTCATATCTAACGGATACGCAATAGGGTAAAGGCTAAGAGCGAGGAGTTATTCCACTATAGTATAAACGAACTAAAACGGGAAAGTGAGGTCCTTCCCACCTTAAATGCTTATGAAAACTAAGTAGTTAACGACCTTTAAAGCTTAGGTGTCCTAAATGAGGTAGATTAGTCCCAATTCGGGTTAGGTAACGAGTTTAGGGATGTTAGCTAATTAGTGACATCTCCTAACGGACCCTTTAGTGATACTATAGTAAGAGGCGGTAGCAGTTCTTTAGGTGCCTAACTGGTTCTTATATATTTTTAGCGTCGTTATATCCTTTCCATTTAACGAGATATTTAATTTCTCTATTTATGATTTGTTTATTAAGTATTCGTTTTGGTTCGTATTCCTCTTCGTGAACTTTAATGTGTAGTTATTACTTTACGTTTCTAAGTGTTAGTTCGAGGAGTGAAATATAGAAGATATCATACATTCTTATCGTTTTGGGTAATAACAGTTAGTAATTAGTGTCTAAAAGTTTTTTTACGATTTTAAATGGTCTAACTTTCTTATAGTTAAGTTTCGAATTTAGTCGATTTGTTATGAAATTTCGTTATAATAAGTAGACTATATCTCCCCTCTTAAAGATCGGTCTGTAACGTTCGGGTCTAACTATAAGGTAGATAGAGGTCGGTTTATGTTTAACAGAAAGACTAGGGTGTCGTCTAGGCAGGTTGGGTTATAATTTAGTGCGAGACTTAAGAACTAAAGTAAGTTAAGCGTTAACTTCTATATTAATAGCTAAGGAGCTAGAGTAGCTCTTACTAAAGGCGATTTAAGACCGCGTCTATATACTTAAACGACGTATATTAGAGCGTCGTGATCCCTTATATAAGGCTCGTTATGATCCCTCCTAAGCTTATAGTAAGCCTATATAGGAGCGTTATGAGCCTAACGGCCTTAAGTGATTAGAGGAAAAAGGTAGGCCCCTTTAAAGTACGTAAGGGCCGTATACCGGGTCGTAACATAATGTCTCCCCTCTCTAGATCTTATCCTAAGATCGGTTAAAATGCGCCTATCTCCCTATTTTGTTAGTTCGTTAAATTCCTCCTTTCCTTCCCCTTCCGTAACTAACTAAAATGCTAGATCGTATCCGAAAATCTTATAGTTATAAAACCATTAAACGCGAAAACGCCATCACTTTTATTATACTAAACGGCGATCGTTCTGAGATACTGTTACGACCCAAATGTCACGACGGCCTTCTCTCATGTAGCCGCGGTTACGTGAGGGGACCCCACATCTTTTCTCATCCCAAATCGGTCACAAGCATTGGATCACTAAGATCACGGTGAGCTATAAGCTCTAAACTCACCTAGATCACGGTAAACCACCGTGATCCCCAACCTTAGATCACCACGGGGCTTACGATCCTTAGGTGTATCAGCTAGTATATAGACGCGGTCCTAAACCGCCTCCAGTAAGAGCTACTCCAGCTCCTTAGCTATCAATATAGAAGTTAACGCTCGACTTGCTTCAGTTCCCAAGTCTCGTACCAGACTGTGACAAGAACCTACCTAAACGACACCCTAGTCTTTTTGTTAAACATAAACCGACCTCTATCTGCCTTACAGCTAGACCCGAACGTCACATATTGATAGCTCTTATTCAGTGGACTATTGTGTCACCTTTAGGCAATACTTCGACACCCACACTATAGCTCTAAGCACGACCCTAACCCCGACCTCGTCTAACATCGGAACCACTCTAACTTACACTTAGATGGAAACTAAGGACATCGGCGAAATCATTAAACCACAGCACCTAACTTCCTTCAATAGAACTTTAGGAACGCTCTAAGGATTCCTCACTTAACTTAAGGCTTACCATCGGTTCTACCCTAAGAGACTTAAGAACGACCCTAATAAGGTCCTCCATACGGGGACTTACCTAGAAGGAACCGCTCTCGCCTAGTTCGAGCCAATCCTACGGGACTACCTCAATAACGAACCGTAAGACTAAGACTAGGAAATAGTGAACATCTTCGCTAGCTTCGATAACTTTGAGGAAGCCATTAAGGAAGCTTTTAGAACCGTTAACGAGTAACGATAAGCCATCGAGAAACTCAAAACGCTTAGATAACGAGGATCCGCGGCTAACTACACGGCCACATTCCGACAAATTACTATAAGCTTAGACTAAGACGACGAACCCTTAATGTTAGCCTTCTACGAAGGACTTAAGGAGGAAGTTAAGGATGAACTTTACCGAGACGAAGAACCCGACACCTTAATTAAGTACATCGCTATGGCTATACGAATTGATAACCGATAACATATATAATGATAGTAAAAGCGCAACCGAGGATTCGGATTCATTCCGTACACTATAAACTAAGGTAGGAAACGCTAACCAAAAGGAACTAACTAAAGGCGAAATCAACTAGGAACTACGTAGGCTCACTTAACAAACCCTAAACCTATAAAACTGGACGTAATTTAACGAGATAAGAAGAACCTCACATACCATAACTATGGAAAGAAAGGACACTTTACACGAGAGTGCCGGTTACCTAAGAAGGGGAAAGCAAATTGGAACCCCATACCGAAGAGTAAGCGACAAATCAACACATTAGTAAATGAAACCCACTTAGGATACGAAATCATAGGAATGGGCGAATTGACTAGGACTACTCACGCCTCACTCTTATAGACCGCATATTACGACGACGTATACTTAATCCATAAGTCCGATAAAGACGTAAAGGGATGGTACCCTAAGAAACCAAAGGCATCCCGAACGGTCGCTATGCTTAGACGAACTATAATCGAAGAAGATGAAGGAGAATACTTAATTAACAAGTCCATAAGGACTAGCGAAGCTAAGGAATGGGAACAATAAGCAACCTAACTACTCTAAGACATAGAGAAGGAAAATAACGAAGAGGAAACCACCGATTCAGTAAGAACAGAAGAAATCCGGGAATGGTAGGATGAGAATCTCATGCCGTTCGCACGAATAACCATAGACGACTAGAAGTGTGTAGCGAGCGCTAAGCAAAATCCCATGCCAAAAGGGGGATGCCGAGTCGTGTTCGTTCTAGCATATAACATTCGACAACTATTCAACCTTAAAAACCCTACATCACGATGGGTATTCGGTAATGACGAACGACTAACACCTAAACATTAGGACCACGAAGAAATCGGATGGATCTTATGCATTTACCACCATTATGAGATACACCTCAAACAGAAAGGACGACACAACACATTCCCACGATAACTACTAGACACTAAAATCACTCAACTATACACTTAGGAAGAAGTAGAGTACCTCCATTTCGTATACCGTAGCGAAGAAGCTTAGGTGGTAGCCCTACAATACAACTCACTAGAAGTCTGTCTCTTAAATAGCGACCCCAAAGATAGATATAACTACGAACGAGAAGACTATGAGATGTACATAACGTATAAGGTACAACAATGGCATAAAAAACGGCGAGAAGAAATTTAACGACATCGCGAAGACGACGAACAATACGAACGACTTAAGTAAGCATAAACAAAGATGTTACGGCGGAAACGTAAGGGAAGGTAGGATCCTAAGAAGGTACTGAAGCATATCCTCGAATGCTAGGAGTGCGTCTTAGAAGCCCTACTACGATATGACGACATCCTAGACCCTATAAGTAACCTACACTTTGAAGGATTCGACTTCTTTCAGAATAAAGAAACCCAACTAGGACAGAAGGAACGATAGGAGGAGATCAGGAAGAAACTCCCTATGACTTACGTATATAAAGGCTCATCGGAGAATAATGACGAAAAAAGCGTTTACGATTCTAATGGATACGGAAACACGAGACTAGTAGACCTCAATCTAAGAGAACGATACTACTAGCTAATAAACCCGGGAACCAAGACACTTAGGCATTACCTTTACGAACTCTTCCCATATAAGGAATGCAATAAGAACGAAGACCCGAAGAAACACATAGACGAGATGTACTACCTTTAGGCTAGAAACTTTAACTTCGTGACGAAACAGACGAACAACCTGAGACTCGCCACGGTTTGGGAAGAACTCGAAGAAGCGAGTAACGTATAACAATACGTACACGGAAATAAGAACAACTAGGCAAAAAACGACTAACGTCATTTATGAAAGGGCCACAGAATGACTTAAACACCCTAAGGACCCTCTACGCGACATAGGCAGATCGCGGCATGAAAACGGTCTTAGATGTCCAGATCTAAGGACATCGCATATGAGTACTGTTAGATAGTAGTGCGATAGGAAACTACATATCCCTAGCTATAATTAACCACTATTAGCTACCATAGCATTAGAAAGTCAAACCTTATAGGTTATGCAATATCGAAGGCGACGCCTTTAACTATAATGGTGGGAAAGTCGACATAAAGACTAATCATCTCGACATGTCTGTCTAAGGACACTATAAGTAAGTTAGTTTCGATGTTATGAACCTATTTGGTTACGATCTGATACTCGGTCACCTATGGCTTTGGGAAAGTAACCCTATGATCGATTAGCGCACTAACTAGCTGCGATGGATAGACATCACGGCGCGTAACGATCATTTACGACTAGAAGAAGCGAAATTTCGCGACGACTTAGCCTTTAGAGAAGCTTTATAAGGAAGCCATAAGCGAGCCGTTTAGGCGACGACGTCGAAGGAAACGACAATAGCCATAATAGCGACTCAGAAGAGCTTATAACCTAGTCTACGATATAAGCAATCACGGAAACACGACAAACGAGTTAAGAAGATAATTGCACTCCTTAAACGACACTTAAGTCATGTCAACAAGACACTTAGTCAGTAAGAAGAAACGCCCTTAGAGAACGAAAATAAAATGAAGAACGTCCCTAAGGAATACCATAAGTATAACAAACTGTTCTAAGAAAAACTCGACATAAGACTGCCGGAACATAGTCAATAGGACCACGAAATCTGCCTTAAAGACGGAGCTACGACTAAGTTCTATAAGATTTATAACCTTAACGAGACGTAACTTACCACACTATGGGAATATCTAGACGACAAACTCGCTAAAGGCTACATTCAACCATCCAAATCGGAAGTAGGATACCCAGTAATGTTCGTTCTAAAGAAAAATGGAAAGCTACGGTTAGTCATGGATTACCGATAGCTTAACGATGTCACCATTAAGGACCGAACACCGTTACCACTCATCTCTAAACTACGAGACAGGCTCCACGGCAAGAAGTACTTCACGGCTCTTAACCTAAAGGATGCTTACAATCTCATCCGCATTAAGCCTAGAGACGAATAGAAGACAGCCTTTCGAACTAAGTTCGGACTATTTAAGTACTTAGTCATGCCTTTTAGTCTAACTAATGCCTTAGCGTCATTTTAGCGAATGATCAACACGGTACTGCGAGAATACCTAGACATCTTCGTTATTATGTATCTAAACGACATCCTAATCTTCTCGGAGACCCTTAAAGAACATAAGGATTATATACATAAGGTACTCTAAACGCTATAAGATGCGAAGCTCCTCGTTAAACCCACGAAAAGCCACTTCCACGTTCAAAAGGTGGAATTTCTTAGACATATCATCACTCCGAACGAGATTCGGATAGACCCGAAGAAAATCGAATCAATACGCGACTAGCTAACACCTAAGAACGTGAAGGATATATAAGCCTTCATCAGACTCGCTAACTACTACTAACGCTTTATGCGAGATTTCGGCAAGATCGTAACGCCACTCACGAACCTCACGAAAGGATTGACGAAATTCGAATGGACAGAAGAATACTAATAAGCCTTCGACAAAATTAAGGACACGATCACTTTAGATGTGGTCTTAACAACCTTTAACCCTAAACGATAAGTGGAATTGGAAACTAACGCCTTAGACTTCGCGATCGGAGCTCAAATCGGACAGTGAGGTGATGAGGGAAGACTCTAACTAATCGCCTTCTACTTTAAGAAACTTCACGGAGTAGAACTTAACTACCTAATCTACGATAAGGAGTTCCTAGCCATCATCTAAGCATTTAAGGAATTTCGACATTACCTTACGGGAAGTAAACATAAGGTTAAGGTCTACACTAACCATAAGAATATTGCATATTTCGCCATGACGTAAGAACTCAGCAAACGATAATTAAGATACGCTAAATTCTTAGCTAACTTCGATTTCGAAATCATCCACCGGAAAGGATCAGAAAACGGTAGAGCTGACGCTCTTAGCTAACGACTAGACTACGACATAGGAGAAGCGAAAGCAATAGGACAACTCCTATAGCTTAACAAATAAGGAAACCTTAAATAACGATTATTGAATACTATCACCTATAAGATAGAAGTAACCAACGATTTGCATAACGAGATTAAGGAAACCAGTGCATTGTGTTAAGGACACGAAGTGGAACCTAAAGTTATCAACAAAGGAAACGGAAACGAATATAACGGAAAAACATAGATTCCTAACGTAAGAAACCTACGAGAAAGGACTATTAAAGAAATCCATGCACACACCTAACGTCAGGACACTAAGGAATTCAAAGAACCCTCGAAAGGATCCGAAGGACCTATGACTACTAAGGAATTAAGAATGATGTCACACGCATCATAAAAGAATGTGAAGACTATATATGAGTAAAGGCAACACGACACAAACCATATAGAGAGCTTAGACCTCTATTAATGCCAACACGATTATAGGAATCAATCGCTTTTAATCACATCACGAAACTACCCCCATTAAGAGAACCCATGACGGATATAGTTTACGATAGCATCTTTGTTATCACTAATAGACTCATAAAGTACGGATACTTCATTCCCTATAAGGAAGCGAGCAACTCCGAAGAACTCGTATACACTTTTCTTAAAGTCATTATTAATAACCACGGATTGCCTAAGGAAATCATCTCGGATAGAGGAACGACATTTACCTCTAAGTTTTGGCAAGCCCTCATGGCACAACTTAGACTGAAACACAAACTGAGTACGGCATATCACCCTTAGACGGACGGACAAACTAAAAGGCTTAATCAAACCTTAGAACAATACCTACGGTGTTACATTAACTACGAACAAGACGATTGGGTCTTAAAACTACTAACGGCTCAACTCGCTTATAATAGCTCGATCGCTAAGTCAACCCAGCTCACGCTAATGTACGCTAACTACGGATACAACCTAGAAGCCTACCGGACTCTAAAAGAAGGACCACTCGTAGAGAAGGCTATACTCATAGCTAACTAACTACGCTCATTACACTCGTAGATGCGAAAAGAACTTAAGTACGTACGCTAACGGATAGCACATTACCACAATAAGAAAAGATCGAAGGGACCGATCTTTAAGAGAGGAGATATAGTCTACCTATTATGACGAAATTTCACGACGAATCGACTAAGCTCGAAACTCAACTATAAGAAAGTTAGACCATTCAAAATTGCAGAAAAACTTTTAGACACTAACTACCGACTATCGCTACCCTAAATAATGAAAATACATAACATTTTTCACATTTCACTCCTCAAACTAACACTAAGGAACGCAAAACGATAACTACACATTAAAGTTCACGAAGAAGAATACGAACCAGAACGAATACTTAACAAATAAGTCATGGACGGAGAAATTAAGTACCTCATCAAATGGAAAGGATATAACGACGCCGAAAATACATAGGAACCCACTAAGCATTTAAAGAACTGCCACCGCCTCTTACAGTAGTTTCACCACCAGATAGCCGCGAAAGCGAATTGGCGATTATGAAATCATCCCTAATGCCGAATTCCGCCTAGTTTACCTCCTCCGGGACTCTAAGGGATTAAATGTTAGATACTACGTGATGCTTATAAGCATCTAAAGTAAGTAAGAGCCTATCCTCCTTATCTAACTCCTCCATACCTTAACGGAATAACTTAGAGCTCCGCTCTTTCACTCGGTTTCGAATCTTACGAATTCGGGATAACCGAGTGACTACCGCTAAAAGTTGCGACTATATCTCTAACATTTTCGCGTGGATAGCCTTAAGATCCTCGTTAGCGGATTCCTCGTCCACGTCTAGCTTCTTTTATTACTTAAGAAGGCGGCCTATTAGGAATGTTAGGAGGGAGAAACAAAAATCAGGAGGGAGGAAGACTAACATAAGGAACTAACTAGCACGCCATTATATAACCGACCGTGGGAAACACACTTAAGACACCGACTCTTACCTTCCGCCATTCGATAGGAAGCACCGATTCCTTTACGAAAACAATAGGTGCACGGCATGTTAGCGGGAGAACCGTTCACTTCAATGAAAGCGACTAACTTTTAACGCTCGGACGACTTACGGGACTGAGATTTTTCAACACGAAAGCCTAACATAGTGTTAGCACATAACGGTGTAGGAGGGAAGATGGGATACTAACTAACGGTTTCGGGACGACAACCTTAAGAGGGGAGACATTATGTTACGACCTAAATGTCACGACGGCCTTCTCTCATGCGGCCGCGGTCACGTAAGGGGACCCCACATCTTTTCTCATCCCAAATCGGTCATAAGTATTGGATCACTAAGATCACGGTGAGCTATGAGCTCTAGACTCACTTAGATCACGGTGAACCACCGTGATCCCTAACCTTAGATCACCATGGGGCCTACGATCCCTAAGTGCATCAGCTAGTATATAGACGCGGTCCTAAACCGCCTCCAGTAAGAGCTACTCCAGCTCCTTAGCTATCAATATAGAAGTTAACGCTTAACTTGCTCCAGTTCCTAAGTCTCGCACCAGACTATGACACGAACCTGCCTAGACGACACCCTAATCTTTCTGTTAAACATAAACCGACCTCTGTCTGCCCTGCAGCCAGACCCGAACGTCATAGATACCGTATACCTATTGTTTCTAACATAAGAAATCCTATAAGTTTACCGCTAGTCAGAAAGACTATAGTGAATATATACGGAGAGGTTATAGTTATGATAGGGTCCTTATCGGCAACTCTTATGAGTCTTTCCTAATCTCGCCTCTCCCTTAATAACCTTCCCTAACTCCTTTTAGTGAGTCGTTTAATCGAATAGTAAAAAAAGCTAAACTAAGAGGCTATAAAGGCGGAAGATAACTTAATCGAGCTTTAAGCTAAACTATCCGTTATTATGTCTCGCCTAACTCGTATCTAATAGATACGTAATGGGGTGAAGGCTAAGAGCGAGGAGTTATTCTACCGTAATATAAACGAACTGGAACGGGAAAGTGAGGTCCTTCCCGCCTTAAATGCCCACGAAAATTAGGTAGTTAACGACCTTTAAAGCTTAAGTGTCCCAGACGAGGTAGATTAGTCCCAATTCGGGTTAGGTAATGAGTTCGGGGATGTTAGTTAGTTAGTGACATCTCCTAGCGGACCCTTTAGTGGTATTATTATAAAAGGCGGTAGTAATTCTTTAGGTGCTTAGTTAGTTCCTATATATTTTTAGCGTCGTTATATCCTTTCTATTTAACGAGATATTTAATTTCTCTATTTATGATTTGTTTATTAAGTATTCGTTCTGGTTCGTATTCTTCTTCGTGAACTTTAATATATAGTTATTACTTTACGTTTCTAAGTATTGGTTCGCGGAGTGAAATATAGAAGATATTATACATTTTCATCGTTTTGGGTAATAATAGTTAGTAATTAGTGTCTAAAAGTTTTTTTACGATTTTAAATGGTCTAACTTTCTTATAGTTAAGTTTCGAATTTAGTCGATTTATCGTGAAATTTCGTTATAATAAGTAGACTATATCTCCCCTCTTAAAGATCGGTCCCTTCGATCTTTTCTTATTATAGTAATGTGCTATCCGTTAGTATACGTACTTAAGTTCTTTTCGTATTTATAAGTGTAATGAGCGTAGTTAGTTAGCTATAAGTATAGCTTTCTCTATAAGTGGTCCTTCTTTTAGAGTCCGGTAGGCTTCTAGGTTATATCTATAGTTAGCGTACATTAACGTAAGCTAAGTTAACTTAGCGATCGAGCTGTTATAAGCGAGTTAAGCCATTAGTAGTTTTAAGACTTAGTCATCCTATTCGTAGTTAATATAGCACTATAAGTATTGTTCTAAAGTTTGGTTAAGCCTTTTGGTTTATCCGTCCGTCTAAAGGTAATATACCGTACTTAATTTATGTTTCAGTCTAAGTTATGCCATAAAGGCTTGCTAAAATTTCGAGGCAAATATCGTTCCTCTATCTAAGATGATCTCCTCAGGCAGTCCATAATTGCTAATAATGATTTTAAGAAAAGTGTATATAAGTTCTTCGGAGTTACTCACTTCCTTATAGGGAATGAAATATCTATACTTTATAAGTCTATCGGTAATAATAAAGATACTATTATAAACTATATCCGTTATGGGCTCTCTTAATGGGGGTAGTTTCGTAATGTAATTAAAAGCGATTGATTCTTATAGTTATGTTAGTATTAGTAAAGGTTTAAGCTCTCTATATGGTTTGTGTCGTGCTGCCTTTACTTATATATAGTCTTTACATTCTTTTATAATGCGTGTAATATCGTTCTTAATTCCTTAGTAATTATAAGTCTTTCGGATCCTTTTAAGGGTTCTTCGAATTCCTTAGTGTCTTAACGTTAAGTATACATAGATTTCTTTAATGGCCCTTTCTTATAGGTTTCTTACGTTAAGAATCTATGTTTTTCCGTTATATTCATTTCCGTT
>JPKY01000260.1:0-12394 GCA_000769265.1 Hapsidospora chrysogenum ATCC 11550
TAGGAGTTGTCCCGTTGCCTTTACTTCTCCTATATCGTAGTTTAGTCGTTAGCTAAGAGCGTTAGCTTTGCCGTTTTCTGATCCCTTTCGGTAGATAATCTCGAAATCGAAGTTAGATAAGAATTCGGCGTATCTTAATTGTCGTTTACTAAGTTCTTACGTCATGGCGAAGTATACGATATTCTTATAATCGGTGTAGACCTTAACCTTATGTTTGCTTCCTATAAGATAGTGTCGGAATTCTTTAAATGCTTAGATAATAGTTAGGAACTCCTTATCATAGATTAGGTAGTTAAGTTCTGCTTTATGAAGTTTCTTAAAGTTAAAGGCGATTAGTTAGAGTCTTCCCTTATTATCTCGTTGTCCGATTTGAGCACTAATTGCGAAATCTAAGGCGTCGGTTTCCAATTCCACTTATCGTTTAGGGTTAAAGGTTGTTAAGACCATGTCTGAAGTGATCGTGTCCTTGATTTTGTCGAAGGCTTGTTAGCATTCTTTTGTCCATTCGAATTTCGTTAATCCTTTCGTGAGGTTCGTGAGTGGTGCCGCGATCTTACTAAAATCTCGTATAAAGCGTCGGTAATAGTTAGCGAGTCCGATGAAAGCTTATATATCCTTTACGTTTTTAGGTGTTGGCTAGTTGCGTACTAATTCGATTTTCTTTAGGTCCATCCGAATCTCGTTTAGGGTGATGATATGTCCGAGAAATTCCACTTTCTAAACGTGGAAATGACTTTTTGTGGGTTTAACGAGGAGTTTCGTATCTTATAGCGTTTATAGTACCTTATGTATATAGTCCTTATGTTCTTTAAGGGTTTCCGAGAAGATTAGGATGTCGTCTAGATACATAATAACGAAGATGTTAAGATATTCTCGCAATACCGTGTTGATCATTCGCTAAAATGACGTTAGGGCATTGGTTAGGCTAAAGGGCATGACTAAGTACTCAAATAGTCCGAACTTAGTTCGAAAGGCTGTCTTCCATTCGTCTCTAAGCTTAATGCGGATGAGATTGTAAGCGTCCTTTAGGTTAAGAGCCGTAAAGTACTTCTTGCTATGGAGCCTATCTTATAGTTCGGAGATAAGCGGTAATGGTGTTCGGTCCTTAATGGTGACATCGTTAAGCTGCCGGTAGTTTATGACTAACCGTAGCTTCCCATTTTTCTTTAGAACGAACATTATTGGGTATCTTACTTCCGATTTGGATGGTTAAATGTAACCTTTAGCGAGTTTGTCGTCTAGATATTCCCGCAATGTAGTAAGTTACGTCTCGTTAAGGTTATATATTTTGTGGAACTTAGTCGTAGCTCCGTCTTTAAGGTAGATTTCGTGGTCCTATTAACTATATTCCGGCAGTCCTATGTCGAGTTTTTCTTAGAACAGTTTGTTATACTTATAGTATTCCTTAGGGACGTTCTTCATTCTGTCTTCGTCTTCTAAGGGCGTTTCTTCTTGCTGACTAAGTGTCTTATCGATATGACTTAGGTGTCGTTTAAGGAGTGTAATTATCCTCTTGACTCGTTTGTCGTGCTTTCGTGATTGCTTATATCGTAGACTAGGTTGTAGGCTCTTCTGAGTCGTTACTATGGCTATTATCGTTTCTTTCGACGTTATCGCCTAAACGGCTCGCTTATAGCTTCCTTATGAAGCTTCTCTAGAGGCTAAGTCGTCGCGAAATTTCGCTTCTTCTAGTCGTAAATAATCGTCGCGCGCTACGGTGTCCATCCATCGTAGCTAGCTAGTGCGCTAATCGATCATAGGGTTACTTTCCTAAAGCTATGGGTGACTAAGTATCAGATCGTAGCCGGATAGGTTCTTAATATCGAAACTGACTTACTTATAGTGTCCTTAGACAGACATGTCGAGATGATTAGTCTCCCTATTGACTTTCCCACCATTATAGTTAAAGGCGTCACCTTCGATGTTACATAGCCTATAAGGCTCGACTTTCTGATGTTATGGTAGCTAATAGTGGTTAACTATAGCTAGGGATATATAGTTTCCCATCGCACCACTGTCTAACAATGCTCGTATGCGATGTCCCTAGATCTAAACATCTAAGACCGTTTTCATGCCGCGATCTGCCTGTATCGCGCAAAGGGTCCTTAAGGTGTTTAAGTTATTCTGTGGCCCTTTCATAAATGACGTGAGTAGTTTTTTGCTTAGTTGTTCTCGTTCTTATATACGTAGTCCTTTAGGATGTCCTTCTTGAGTTCTTCCTAAATTATCGCGAGTTTAGGGTCTCTCGTTTTCTTCATGGTGAAGTTAAATCTGCCGTGATGAAGTTAGTAAATTTTACGGTGTATTCTTTTAGCACTCTTTCCCTTATGACATTTCTTATATGGGAAGAGGTCGTTAAAGATCTCTATTAGTGTCTTATGTCCCTTTTTGGTGGCATGTTCTAGGTTCACCGGTACTGGGTGCCCGTCGTTAGAGTCGTAGATGCTTTCTTCGTCGTTATTCTCCGATGAGCTTTTATATACGTAAGTTATAGGGAGTTTCTTCCTGATCTCCTCCTATCGTTCCTTCTATCCTGGTTGGGTTTCTTTATTCTAAAAGAAGTCGAATCCTTTAAAGTATAGGTTACTCATAGGGTTTAGGATGTCATCGTAGCGTAATAAGGCTTCCAGGACGCACTCCTAGCATTCGAGGATATGCTTTAGTACCTTCTTGGGATCCTACCTTCCCTTACGTTTCCGCTATAATATCTCTGTTTGAGCTTGCTTAAGTCGTTCGTATTGTTCGTCGTCTTCGCGATGTTATTGAATTTCTTCTCGTCGTTTTTTATGCTATTGTTACACCTTATACGTTATATACATCTCACAGTCCTCTCGTTCGTAGTTATATCTATCTTCGGGGTCGCTATTTAGGAGACAGACTTCTAGCGAGTTGTATTGTAAGGCTACCACCTATGCTTCTTCGCTATGGTGCACGAAACGGAGGTACTTTACTTCTTCTTAGGTGTATAGTTAAGTGATTCTAGTGTCTAGTAGTTATCGTGGAAATGTGTTGTGTCGTCCTTTCTGTTTAAGGTGTATCTCATAATGGTGGTAGATACATAAGATCCATCCGATCTCTTCGTGGTCCTAATGTCTGGGTGCTAGTCATTCGTCATTACCGAATACCCATCGTGGTGTAGGGTTTTTAAGGTTGAATAGTTGTTAAATGTTATATACTAGAATAAACACGACTTAACATCCTCCTTTTGGCATGGGATTTTGCCTAACGCTTATTACACACTTTCAGTTATCCACGGTCATTCGTGCGAATAGTATAAGATTCTCGTCCTACCATTCCCGGATTTCTTCTATTCCCATTAAGTTAGTGGTTTCTCCTTCGTTGTTTTCTATGTCTTAAAGCAGTTAGGTTGCTTATTATTCCCATTCCTTAGCTTCGTTAGTCCTTATGGACTCGTTAACTAAGTATTCTCCTTTATCTTCTTTGATTGTGGTTCGTCTAAGCATGGCGATCGTTTGGGATGCCTTCGGTTTCTTAGGGTACCATCCCTTCGCGTCTTTATCGGACTTATAGATTAAACATACGTCGTTATAGTATGCGGTCTATAAGAGTGAGGCGTGAGTGGTCCTAGTCAATTCGCCCATTCCTATGGTTTCGTATTCTAAGCGAGTTTCGTTCGTAAGTGTGTTAATTTATCGCTTACTCTCCGGTATGGGGTTCCAATTTGCTTTCCCTTTCTTAAGTGACCGGCATTCTCGTGTAAAGTGTCCTTTCTTTCCATAGTTATGGTATATGAGGTTCTTCTTATCTCGTTAAACTACGTCTAGTTCCATGGGTTTGGGGTTTATCGAATGAGCCCACGCAGTTCCTAGTTGATTTCGCCTTTAGTTAGTTCCTTAGGGTTAGCGTTTCCTACCTTAGTTTACGGTATACGGAATGAATCCGAACCCTTAGTTACGCTTTTACTGTCATCACGCGTGTTATCGGTTGTCAATTCGTATAGTTATGGCGATGTACTTAGTTAAGGTGTTTGGTTCTTCGTCTCGGTAGAGTTCGTCCTTAACTTCTTCCTTAAGTCCTTTATAGAAGGCTAATATTAAGGGTTCGTCGTCCTAATCTAAGCTTGTAGCAATTTGTCTGAACGTGGCTATGTAATTAGCCGCGGATCCTCGTTGTCTAAGCGTTTTGAGTCTCTCGATGGCTTATCGTTACTTATTGACGGTTCTAAAAGCTTCCTTAATGGCTTCCTCGAAGTTATCGAAACTAGCGAAGATATTTATTGTTTCCTAGTTTTGGTCTTACGGTTCGTTGTTAAGGTAGTCCCGTAGGATTGGCTCGAACTAGGTGAGAGCGGTTCCTTTTAGGTAAGTTCCTATATGGAGGACCTTATCGGGGTCGTTCTTAAGTCTCTTAGGGTAGAACCGATGGTAAGCCTTAAGTTAAGTGAGGAATCCTTAGAGCGTTCCTAGAGTTCCGTTAAAGGAAGTTGGGTGCTATAGTTTGATGATCTCGCCGATGTCCTTAGTCTCTATCTAAGTGTAAGTTAGAGTGGTTCCGATGTTAGACGAGGTTAGGGTTAGGGTCGTGCTTAGAGCTATGGTGTGGGTGTCGAAGTATTGCCTAAGGATGACATAGTAGTCCACTAAACAAGAGCTATTAATGTGTGACGTTCGGGTCTAACTGTAAGGCAGACAGAGGTCGATTTATGTTTAACAGAAAGACTAGGGTGTCGTCTAGGTAGGTCGGGTCACAGTCTGGTGCGAGACTTGGGAACTAAAGTAAGTCGAGCGTTAACTTCTATATTGATAGCTGAGGAGCTAGAGTAGCTCTTACTGGAGGCGGTTTAAGACCGCGTCTATATACTTGGGCGACGTATGTTGGAGCGTCGTGATCCCTTATGTGAGGCTCGTCGTGATCCCTCCTGGCTCACGGTGAGCCTGTGTAGGAGCGTTGCGAGCCTAGCGGCCTTAGGTGATTGGGGAAAAAGGTGGGCCCCTTCGGAGCACGTGAGGGCCGCATATCGGGTCGTAACAGGTAAGCTTCCGATTATAGCGGGCCTCCCCCCTACGGGGCTTTCTACCCACCCTCACCGCCTTTATAGTAACATCACCACACCTTTAGGGGTAAGCGCGTAATAAGGCAAAAGAGGCATCACGGAAGGAGGCAAAAGAAAGGGAAGTCACGAAAAAAAAGCTTATTAAGCCAATAAGATACTATATCGCCATTTTCTAACCAATTAGCGGACTTTCTAATAACGTTAGGCTCCCCATAAAGAAGCAAAGCTAGTAGGTGCCGCTCACCCACTTCCATGTGTTTCATAGCAAACCTGCTTCGTAGCTTTGCTTAATTACATTCTTGGCTTGCCCACGGTATTTAAGTAAAGATACATGGGATATGGGGAATTTTTTATAGAAGTGGGAAAATACTAGCCGAATAAAGATTTTATACTGGCCGAATAGAAATACTCTTTTGGGGGCGCGAAGGGTGTTCAGACAGAGGACGTACCCGAGCGTCGAGTACGTTGGAGGGATTGAGCACGCCAATTATTCCACTCGCTATTTTAGTTACATTCATTTTCACTAGCGAGCGTATCGGAGTATATTAGGTTTGAGTTTCAAGTTTCGGTCATTTATTTAGTTCTCGTACCCCCTTAACTGCACCTAGTGTTGAACAGCTTGTGCAAGACGAGGAAACCATATCTCTGGGCTAGTAAAGAAAATCAAAATCGATGTGTTCGCATTTCCATCCGCACTTACCTCTTGCTATTGGCTCACTCGGAACATTAGAAGTCCCTGTTGCCGTTCTCCCTCATCTTCCTGTCTTTCACCCAGTCTAGGGATGCTTTCCTCTTGAACACGCCTAAGCCTGTTGCCTATGCGTGGTCTGAAGAAAGTCATTGCAGTGGTAGAACCTAGTATACATGGTGAGACCTAGTATTTGTCGTTTAAGTAGACTTCATACCATTTCGGAGTGAGCACTGTGTTAAGGACAGCTGTATTGAGCCTATTTGGCCAAGTAACGAACCTCGAAATGGCTAGGGCGGGTTAGTTTCGTCCCAACTCAAGGGGAGTCCTCCCGCCCGGGTCAACACGACGAAGGGATGCTTGACGGAGTTGTCGAATGTTAAACTAGCCCCGAGCCATCTCGGAGGGTAAGGCCTCTACCTTGAGTTCTTCGAGAATGCGCACTTGGGTTTGAACTGTGGCCATGGTGTTGTCGTGACTGCTGTCATCATTGGAATGCGGCACACGAACGGCAACACTGACTTCGTTTTTGAAGCTTTGTTTGAAGACGCGACACTCACCCCCGTCAAATTCTCCGTCTAGGAATGGGCGCGCTACTCCATACACAACGAACCGAACTTGTATTAGCAACCCAGGGACCCATCGACTTCCTCAGGTCGCCAAGCCTGAAGAAGAAGACTATGACAATCGTCCGTTAGTTCATGCCCACCGGCCACTTAGACTAAAGACTTGCGTTACGATTAAGTAAGAACTGAGAGATCGAGGAGGTGGAAAGAGAGCTCAGTGGCTAAGGACTCAGGGCCCTAGCCCACGGCAACACGCGCTAGGTGGTGAGATTAAGCTCGGTGAGCGTCGGCACTAGGGACGAGAAAATACGACGGAGTAGAAGTTCTAGCCCACCGACGGTCGGTCTTCCTCTCCTTTCTTCTTATTTTTCGTTTATTATTCTTTTATAATATTTATATCCAAGTTATATAGCTACAAGGTTTCCGAGGCTTTCTATACAATCTATCAACCGCGTATCATGCCACGCGTTACGTATCCCGTCGTATGTACAAGGGGCATATAACCAAAGTAATCCACAAACTCATTCACACACCGGTGCCGCCTGTCCATGTGCCCTGGCGTCCTGCTAATGCCCTGCGGGGGCATCTCGTTGACCGGCTTCGTGAGGCCCGACACCTGCAGGGGCCCCGTGCAGGCGAGCATGGAGACGACAAAGTTGAGGGCGATGTCCTCGCAGTTGAAGTTTGCGTCAACATAGTCGCGGATGTCGGTCATGAGCGGATCCGCGGAGGAGTAGTACTCGAGGAAGGAGATGTGGACAAAGGAGAGCCCCGTGAGGATCATGCTGTACTCGGACTGCTTGGCGCAGAGGCTGTACACCCACTTGCCGGCATCGTTAACGGTGGCACAGCGGGCAAAGGCGCCGGTGAGGCGGTCCTGGCCCTGCTCGCGCCACGTCTGGAAGACAAAGTCGAGGTCGGCGGGGTCGTAGTGGACATCGTCATCGGACAGGAGGATGGCCTTTGTGCGGTAGTCGGCGTCGGGTCTGAGTTTCTCGTTGAGGCTGTTCTTTTGCGAGACGCGGTATCGGACCGTGACGTTGCGGTCCGACATGAAGTCTGGGGGCGGCTGCGTCTCAATCTCGTTCCAGATGATGACAATCTCGTGCAGGGAAGGGATTTCGGTGCCCAGGAGCAGGCTCAGGGTTGAGTTGAGGCGGTCCGGCCGCTGGTATGTCTGGATGGCGATTCTGTTTGCAGGTCAGACAGAGTCAGTGACCAAGGCATTCCCATGGGACCGATGGAGTACACATACGTAAACTTGTCATCCATGAGGTTTCGGTACTTGGAGATCGACTTCCTCCAGATGCGCGAGTCCGAGACGTCCTCGTGGCCCTGCGCACATTGCTGGACCTTGGCGTGCGAGATGGCGTTTGGCCTCGGGGGTGGCGCCAAGGACTGCTGTGTGAAGTGGTCCTGGCGGAAGAGAAAGTACAGGCAGACGAGGGAGACGGCGGAGGCGGTCGCAATGGCCATGCTCCTCTTGGTGAGCCACGAGAGGCGGCTCTTCACAACGGACAGGACGGTCGACGAGACATGCTCGCGGGGCGGGACGGCGGACAAGGCATCCTGAAGCCATGAGCCCATTGTGGCTAGCAGTTGTCGAGTGTGTCGCGTCTAGAAGGAGGCAGTTTCCCGGCTATTGTATAGTACCAATAGGGGGCCAAGAGGGAGGAGGAAACTTTGCATGATAATTTTTCATGTACGTTATACATTTGAAAAGGAGACATAAAGGTTTTCTTGATAATAAAATAAAATACTCATAACAATGCTTATAAGTATTCAGGTCACTTTTTCCCTTTGATTTGTTATTATACGAGGCCCTTGAGCCGTCATCCTGCGTGGCGGAGAGGAAGAGGCCAAGCCCACAATGGCCCACCTAGGGGGACTTACGTTTCTGTCTCGCATGTCTGACTCCGTCAGCACTAAGCAGGTCCCGTCTGGTCGATGCCTGTTGTCGTGCGCGAAGCAACTGATTTGCCGGGCAGAATGTGTGACAGCTTGGCAGCCGGATGTGCCCGTTAGCGGCCCACATGTAGTCCACGCCACCGGGATATAACCTTGAACCGTTAATAGACTACGCGCCTGCGCGACTCAGGGTCTCACCCGGGACCCGCACGGAGTCCTTGGGCTCCATGGGCAGGGTCTTAATCTAGCAGAGTACGCAATACTTACTAAACGGAGTACCGAACGCACAGACGACTCCTATAAGAACAACAACTACGATTCTTTCGAGCCCAATCAGATCCTGTGCGGCGGGTAACCACCAATAGCGTCGGTAGGGCGCCCCTTAGAAGCCCTTGGTAACGGCTTTGTCCCATAAGCGGGCAGGCATTATACAAGCTAGTCATGGCGCTCGGTATTCGACCTATAACATAACTCGTAGCAAAAGGCTCGTTCGAATCATGCCATGCCGAAGTCCGAGGCGGCGACTTTCGACGCATCCTATAGTGCCGGTCGTAGACGTGCGCGATCCGCTTAGGATCCTGCTTCTCCCGTCTTTCCCCTCCTTTTCTTATTGTAGCAGTCCCTTTTTCCTTCACTCCTCCCCCACTCGGACGTCTCCCCAGGACCGATTCGTTACCATCACAACATGGCGTCCGGTCCCGCGCTTCCCCTAGTGGAGAGGCCATCGCCGCCGCCGCCGCCGCCACAAGCTTCATCCAGCCGCAGGACCCAGACGACAGTCACGGCACTGTATATGATGTGAGTCCTCATGGTTAAAGTCGACCTCATCCATGCCCTCCCTCGTCGGCTGCTAACCATGGCTCTTCATTACGGCCTAGAGCGTGGATATCTTCTTCCAACTGTACCATCCTCTTCAACAAATGGCTAATAAACAATGCCGGGTTTGGTATGTTCGCCCCGTCGCTTGCTCGTGGGCCCCCTAGTTTTATGTCGTACTGACTGACCATCTCCCCAGACTATCGTACGTATTCGACAATGATCTGCTGAGGAACATAGGCATTAGACGGGAATCTAACTATTTCATCCCCAGCCGTCCTACTTACATGCTGGCACCAGCTCTTCGCGGCGGTCGTCACGCAGATCCTCGCCCGCACAACTACCCTTCTCGACAGCCGCCGCTCGCTGCAGGTCAACAGCCGCTTTTACCTACGCACCATCCTCCCCATCGGCCTAGCATCGTCGGGGGCTTTTGTCTGCTCTAACCTCGTCTACCGCTACCTTTCCGTCTCCTTTATCCAAATGCTCAAGGCCTCGTCGCCCGTTATCGTCCTCTTCGTCTCCTGGCTCTGGGGCGTCGCGGAACCCACGGGCGGCACTATCGTCAACATCCTCTTCATCGTCGGTGGCGTGGTCCTCGCGAGCGCCGGCGAGATTAGCTTCTCGTGGATCGGTGTCATATTCCAGATGAGCGGCCTGCTGTTTGAGGCTGTGCGCGTCGTCATGATCCAGGTCATGCTTAGCAGCGAGGGCATGAATATGGACGCCCTGGTCGGCCTCTACTACTGCGCCCCCGTCGGCGCGGCCTTCAACCTCGCCATTGCCGCCGTCACCGAGATTCCGCGGTTCAACTGGGACCACCTGGTCCGGACCGGGTGGGTGCTGCTGCTGCTCAACGCCACGGCTGCGCTGATGCTGAGTGTCACGAGCATGGTACTGGTGAGCCTCTAGCACTCTGTGGGTTTCGGGAGGACGACGACTGACCCATGTAGATTGGCAGGACATCCAGCTTGGTGACGACCTTGACGGGCATCTTCAAAAATATCCTCCTCATCATCTCTTCGGTCGTCATCTGGGGCACGGAGATCGCCGCGATACAAATCATTGGCTACACCATGAGCTTGGGCGGCCTCGTGTATTACGCCTTTGGCTACGAGAAGCTGCTCGAGGGCTCCATGGTGGCCACAGTATGGGCAGCCGGCCACTGGGATCGCTGGACCGCGTCGCTGCCTTTCGGCAAGACCAGCGCGCTGTCGGGAGCATTGTACGTGGTGTGTTATACCGCTGGCATCGTCACGCTGGTGGGTATGTATTGGCTTGCTGTATATAAATAGGGTAATAGACGATAAACGGATTCACCTGGAATAAACCGGCTAATCGGGCCTTGTTTCACATTTCCTATAGCTCACTCCGCTTGACATTATACTCCATGTCGGTCCTAATAGCCTACTTAGCACCCTTACCCACGCCGGTCCAGTTCCTTCGGGAAAGTCTTAAAAGCCTCTAGAAAATTCTGCCGCGACATGTCGAAATCTGCCGAGGTTCTCCATGCTGCAACAGGCGATCGCGACAGGTTGGAGGCTTGGGGGGACAAACTCTCGAGGTCCGGGTTTATTGGTGCCTTAGGCAATAATACTTTTGAGTCTTGACCATCAGGATTAGTTAGACACGCGAAGCACCAAAGGGCGTCGTCAGCCGTATTATTCAGGCTTCGTTTCTCGTCCATTCTTATCAGCCACCTTCCGAACTCTAGGGTCTAACGACGATACACAATACAACTGGAACAACAGCCTTGCCGACTTCTACTAACCGCGCAAACATACTTCGGACGCCGGCGAGCACCACCGTGATGGCTCGTCCGATACTTGCTGCCTTGAGGCGCGGTTCTCCATTTTTAGCCGCAAGGTGTGGTCACTAGGGCCTTATTTAAACACGACATTTCCCCGCGAACGGAATCTATTTATCATTCCCGGCCACCTTACACTATTATAGCCCTCGCCAAACTTCGGACCTTTACGACTAGAGAGAAGAGAGCCTTAGGCCCTATTACATTATCGACGAGGAAGTGTATATATCTCCTAATAGACTTGTATATCCGATTGTCAAAGGAACTTCTAGTCTGTTAATCCCCCCCGTGAATCTAGTAGGCTCGTACTAATTTAGTTTAGTCTCGAACGGGGTAGCTATGTTCCCCGATACATTTATATTTTAAGAGTTCTCCCGTAGATATTTTAACGAGAACATCGATCGCGAAGATGAGGGTTAAAATGTCGAAACCCTATACATTTTCACTATTACTAAGGGTATAAACTAAGTGTACCATCGAGCCCGAGCACCTTTCTCACATTAGATAATAGGGACACCGTTGCAACCGATCTCATCTTGATTAACGATTACATTTCTAAGTTCTCTCTTTAGCCATCGCGCGGCATGCCGCTTAGAGGTAAGTGTAAACGCGTTATAGGTCTAGGCGGCGATTTGACTAACATTTTCCCTCTCCCTTACTAGAGTTGAACGATTTATTAAATAGCTTTTATGGAAGGTATGCCCGTAAAGAGATTGCCGAAAGCTGGATTAATAACCATCCATTCCAGCGCGCGGTGGCGGACGATGTAATTGATACATAGATGGCCTAGTAATGTCATTAACGTCTCCTATTCTTCTTGCGAGGGCCCCCCTAGTGCTACTCCTCGGAGACCGGAGCCTAGATAATTTCTCTATCCCGTTTATAGTAGTAGTAGTAATAGTAGTAATAGTAATAGTAGTAGTAGTAGTAGTAGTAGTAGTAATAGTAGTAGTAGTAGTAGTAGTAGTAGTAATAGTAGTAGTAGTAATANTAGTAGTAGTAGTAGTAGTAGTAGTAGTAGTAATAGTAGTAGTAATAGTAGTAGTAGTAGTAGTAGTAGTAATAGTAGTGGTTTGTTACGGCCCGTCCTGCGGCTTGCACGTAAGGCGCTAAGGGCCCTACTTTTTTCCTTCTACTCACGGACCGATCACCTCGATTACTTATAGTACGTACGTAATGAAAGAGACCGCTTACCTTAATCACTACGTAACACACATACGAGCAGTATAATCACCTTAGTATATAAACGCGGTTATAAACCGCCTTTAGTAAGAGCTACTTTAGCTCCTTAACCATTAATATAAAAGTTAACGCTTAACTTACTTTAGTTCTTAAGTCTCGTATTAAACTATAACCTAACTACCTAGACGACACCTTAGTCTTTTTATTAAATATAAACTAACCTTTATCTACCTTATAGCTAAACCTAAACGTTACATATTTATAGCTCTTATTTAGTAGATTACTATATTTATTACAGGCTAGGCTTAGGGATGCAGACCCGGCTGTGCTTAGTCAGAGAAACTATAGCTCATAATAACGAAGCGATAAAGAAGCGGTTAATCTTCTACCCCTTCTTTACTTTATTCCTTAAC
>JPKY01000261.1:0-12258 GCA_000769265.1 Hapsidospora chrysogenum ATCC 11550
TAGAGGCGTAATTCTTTAGGTTAACCTAAACTTTATCGCTTACCTTAAACCTCTTAGCTTACATACACTTCTTATTTATAGATTTTTCGTTTCGTTATTATGTTATAGCCATAATGGCGTGGATAAAGTCGATCGTATCTTTAAGTCGTTATAAAAGCTTCCTCACGTTAGCTACCTTCACCTCTTCTTTTCTTATAGCCTTAGCCACTCTAAACGGCGAGACGTAATAGCTATACTTTAGAAAAAAGGGGGTGACACCTATAGAGGCGCTTTTTCGGTTATTTAGCGCTAACATAGCTATAGGTAAGTAACTATCCTAATCCCTTTAGGAGTACGTCACGTAAGCTCGTAAGTATACTTAGATCTCTTAGTTAAGTCTCTTTAAGGCGCTATCGGTCTGTAAGTAATAAGCTATACTTAACCGCTATTAGGCACCTATAAGCTTATAGAAAGCTCGCTAGAATCTTCCGTCCTAATTACTACCCTTATCGCTTACGATTAAGGTGGGCATTCTATAAAACCGATAGTGTACGATAAGAAATCGCTACGCGTACGCTTTTACCTTTATGCTTTACATTAGCTTTAATGTGACGGCTTTAGTTAGCCTATCTATAATCACCTATAGGTAACGGCATCCATTAGGTGTCTTTAAGAGGTCCGTGATGAAATCTATTATAAAGTCGCTATGTAGTTACTTTAAGATTAAGAGAGGTTAAAGGAACCCTCATTTAGCTTCTCTTTAAATCGTGCTCTATTTATAAACGTTATAGTTAGTTACGAAGCGTTAGATTAGCTACGCGTAGCGAGGCTAGAAGAAGTGTCGTGATATAAGGTCTAACGTACCGTCACGGCTAGGGTGGCTAGCTATAAATACGTTATATTTAGCTTATATAATATAAGTTCGTAACTTATCCTTTTCTTCGTTATTAAGGGAGCCATCCCTTACGCTCTTAAGGACCTAAATGCGATCCTAAAAGGTAAGCCTCCCTTTCCTATCGATAACGTACTTAGTTATATTTACTTATAATCTAAGCTCTATAAGGAATTAACGTTCTCTTTTCTTTACCGCTTCGTAAGCGTGGAGGTATATTAAGTCTTTACGTACAGTCTTATCTTAAAGTTCTTATAACTCTTAGTCTTTTAGGAAGACCTTTATGTAAAGTGGCGTAATCGTAACGACCTTACCGATAAGGTAGAGGTTCCTTATAGGTAAGAGTTAGAAGTACCTACTTACCTCTTAGTCGTTAGTAGGGCCCCTTAGCGTATCTTACTTATAATGACTTAACGTATTTAACGTTATGGTTACGCTCCCTAATTAGTATAGGATATCGAAGTGAAATTCGGAAAGGAGATTAGCTTAGCGGACCTATCTCTCGCTTAGCTAACGCTTCGTTATAAAGTACTATAAGTTCTTATAATTTATAACGATAGTGAAGAATTCATAATTACGTAATTCTAATCTCTATGCTTCTATATAGCGTATAATACTTAATAACTCCTTATCGTGTATTAAGTAGTTATATTCCGTAAGTAAGAGTTTTTATAAGTGGAAGGCGATTACATAATAACGTCTTAGCTCGTCCTCTTATAATAAGACTTTACCTAATGCCTATTTAAAGTCATTAGCTTTAAGGAAGGTATAGCAAGTAAGGTTCTAGTCTCGGAGGATTAAAGCTTCGTAAAAGCAGCTTTTTAGCTCTTAAAACGTAACTTCCGCCTTATCTCCCTAAATGAAGATAGCCCCTTTTTTCGTCAGTTTAGTGAGGGGCTTCGCTATAAGTGAAAAGTCTAGTATAAAGATCTTATAGTAGTTCGCAAACCTTAGGAAACTTTATACTCCCTTTATTATTAAGGGCGTTTCCTACTCACGGATAGCTCGCTACTTTTCTAAGTCGTAAGCAATACCTTCTTTTATTTAAACGATAAAGTTAAGATACTTCACTTCTTAAGTAGCGAAGGCACTCTTCGTAAGGTCTAGATAAAGGCTAGCCTTTATAAGGTCATAAAGGACTAGCTTTACCTTACCTATATAGTCGCTTTTAGACCCGCTTATATAGATAAGTACGTTATCTATAAAGGCGGTAGCGAAATCCCCTAAATATCTTCGTAATATATGGTTTACGTATTATTAGAAAGTAGTTAATACGCCGTTAAGTCTAAACGGGCATATAGTCTACTTAAAGGACCCGAACTAAGTACGGAAAGCTATCTTTTCCTTATACCCCTTAGTTATTTATAGCTTATAGAAGGTAATGACCACGTTAAGCTTTATAAACCACTTTGTTTTAAATAAGTTATAAAGGGTCTTTATAATAAGGGGTAATAAGTAACGATCCTTCTTTAAGATAGCGTTAAGGGCGTGGTAATTATAATAGAACCGTAGCCCTCCCCTTAGCTTCTTCGTAAAGAGAACCGGGGCCGTTATGAATGAGTTATTAACTTAAATAAATCCTTTCTTAAGTAAGTTAATGAGGGTCTTCCTTAACATTAATAACTCCTCTCTTAATATAGAGTAGAGAGGTCCTTAAGGGAGGGGTAGTTCTTTTCTATTAGCATCTCGTAAGATGTTCATTTTAACGTTAAAGCTAAGCCGCCGTAACGGTAGCTTTATCGATTCGTTTAGTGCGAAAAGCTTAGGAAATAGCTTTAAGATCTCTTCCAGCACGAATTTAGCTAGGTCCATTAGCTCCTTACCCTATAAGGCCTTCTTAATGTCCGTTAGGCTAATAGCTATAATTAAGTACTTTACGTTATCGTAGCGTTACTAATATTACCGCCTAGCTATCGCGATAAACGTGGCTCTAGTTACGAGCTTACTCTTATGTAAGACTTATACTATTAGGGGTTCTTCCTACCCTTATAGACAGATCTTTAAGTCCGTAACCTAATGATAGATCCGCTAGTTTCTTACGTCAAACATAATGCTATTCCTTTTCATTTAAGGTAATTTAAGGATAAGATCTTCGCCTAGCCTTAAGGCTACGTAAACGTAGACTTTTTCGTTATACCCACTCGTCTTAAGCGTAAATATAATTACGTTAAGGGAGCGTACTTCCCTAACGTTTACTAAAAAGCTACTTAGCTTCTTCTTAATCCTTTTAACGAATAGTAGGTAAAGCCTTATAGCGACCTTTTAGTTAATTATAATAATATAGTTAGAACTAATATCTATTAGCGCTCTTATAGCGAAGTCGTCATTAATATAAACGTTTATAAGTATCTAATCGCTTACTATACTCTTCTTAGCTATCTCCCACTCCTTTAGCTCCGCTTAAGTAAGCCTTAATACTTACTTTCGCCTCGAAGCTATTCTTTTCCCCTATTATTATTATTATTATCGTTATTACTTCTATTTAGTGACTTTACGTTATCCTTATATTATACTTTAAAGACCTTTAGGGCCGCTTTCTTTACGTTTAAGCATTAGTATTAAAGGTAGCCTATTTCCTTATAATTATAGTAAGCTTAGGTCTCCTTTAAAGCGTCCTTATTGCTATTCTAACGCGTTTAGCCACCCTTATCCTTTATCTTATTGACATTACTTATCGTTACGTTTCTTTTAGCATCTTTCGTAAGCGCGTTAACCTTCCCGCGCTCTTATATTAGTAACGCCTAGCGTTTATCTTTCTTAAGCGTTTCGAACTTTTACATAACGTCCTAAACGGACGCTAACCATTCTCGGTACGTATTAAGGAGGATTATAAACATTAAGGCGTTACGTAACTATAAGTTTAGCGTACCCTTAACCTATATAATTTTTACGTAATCACTTTAAGTAGCCCCCCCCGCCTCTATAAGTAATCTTTTAAACTTCTATATAAAGGTAATGAAGGATTGCTTATTGCCTTACTTAAGGGATCGTAATTAATACGTAACGTTTATACTAAGGTTCCGGTTTAGGAAGTTCTAGTTAAGGTATTTTATAAACCGTTTAGGGTCGTAACTATAACTTAGACCTAAGTGTTAGTAAAAGTTAGTTACTAACTTACTTACGTTAAATTTAAGGCGGACATAAATGTAATATTAAGCCTCTTATAAGGTGTTAAAGAATCGGTGGTTTAGCTTAAGCTTATCGTATATACTTTACGCTTACGTAAGGTAATCAACGCGTTTCTTAAAAAACTTTAGGGGGTTAAGTAAGGGCTTCCTAATTAAGGGCCCTTAGCCGTCTCGTTATAAGTTCACTTTAGGATTAAGGCTTAAAGCTAGCGAAAGAGCTATTAATATTAAAATCAGTATGCCTAAGCTTAATGAGGTTAAAGTAAGGCTACTTTAGTTACTTCTTATCGCCTCCATAACGACTAAGCGGCTATTCATCTAAGCGAGTATCTATATAAACTATTCTTATTACTATTAGATAGGGGTTATAATTACGTTTAGTATCTCCGTTATATAATACTTAAGGCTCTACTCCGCCCGTTAACGGGCCTACTCGTTAGTATCGTATTCCCTATCTATCGTAATGAGTTCGTAATGGGGGGTAACTTTATTGGTTTCATTAAGCTTAAGATATATTACGGTTCACTTTAAGTTTACGCAATAAGGAAGGACTATTAGAAGTTTATCTTAAGCTAAGGAATAAGGTAGAGAAAGGGTAGAAGATTAACCGCTTCTTTATCGCTTCGTTATTATAAGCCGTAGTTTCTCTGATTAGGCATAGCCGGGTTTGCATCCTTAAGCCTAGCCTATAATAAACATTTTACTTATAGACTAATAGCTAAACGGAGCGGACTAACTAAACGTTAGAACATTATCTCCGTTACTTTTACGGCGATAACCTAGCGAGCTAGCTATAACTCTTATGTATAGCATAATTTATATATAATAACGCTATTAGTGCTACCATTAAGATATCGCTAAACGAAGCACTTATAGGATATAACCCTAAATTTCGGCTACACGTTAAGGATAACGTTACGAAAGGAGGGGCCTTAAATATTAAAGCACGTATTGAGAAACTTATAGCATTATGTCGTTAACTCTTAGAGACCTAAGAGATAGCTATAAAGCGGTAAGTAAAGGGGTATAACGATCGCCATTAAGAATAGACGTTAAAGAGGGGGGACCTTATTAAGCTATTTACGAAACACCTTCGCCTTAAAGACGAATACCGGAAGCTCACACCCTAATTTGTTAGCCCTTTTAGAGTCTTAAAACGGATAGGCTCTTAGGCTTATAAACTCGCCCTTTTAGAGAAATACGCGAGACTTTATAACGTCTTCTACATTAGCTAACTAAAGCTATGGAGTAAACGCGAAGATAAGTTAGGTAAGTAACTCTTTATATTAGATCTTAAGGAAGAAGAAGATAAGTGAGAAGTTAAGTCCGTTAAGGATTAAAAGACGAAAAGGGGGGCAAAATATTACCTTATAAAATAGAAGGGTTGGCCTATGGAATATAACTAATAGGTAGTAAAAGATAATATAACCGCGTTAAAAATCATTATAGACTATAAAAAGTCATAAAGGAAGCGTAACTAAGACGCTAATAAGTTACGTATAAATAAGAGGTGGAGATAGATAATAAAGTAAAAGCAAAGTTAACTTAGTCCCTATCTAACTCCTATAAGTTCCTATAGAATTCCTATAAAATAGATATAAAGACATTAATAAGAATACCTCCCGTCTCACCCCTAACCTTACCTTAAGCATTTAGGAACTTATTAGTAACGTGGGCTTAAATAGCATCCCATCACTATTACTTAGGGTAGGCGTTTACGTAAAGTAAGGCTTACGTTATTTACGTGTTAACGTTACGTATAGCGATACGCTAATTATCGAAACCCTAGTTATTAGGCTAGAGACGGAGAGTTAGCTAACTCTCCTAGTCTAAAATGTCCTAAACGGGCTACACACCCATAACTAAGTTAGCTAAGATACGATAACGAGTCGATAAGGTACATATCGCGTTAAAGGTTAGGGACGTAACTATCTGATTTAGCTATCCCCACTAAGATAGCGCTAAGATCTTATATTAGGCTAAGGACGCCTATAAGGGTTAGTCAAGACTTAATAGCGCTATATATATAGGGAATACTTATAGCGGTGTGGTGGTAGGCACTTATAAGCCTAAACGCTATTCGGTATTGCTTCTTTACGTTAGAGAAGGCGACGCTTAGCTTATAGGAGATACGAGCGAGGCGGTGGCGAACCTCTATAAGTAGGATAAAAGCCTTACTACCCTCCTTTACTAACGGCTCATTAAGTTAGGACGGGCCTAACCTATTAGAGGTGCGGCGGAGGTCGTAAAGGTCCTTAAGAACGGTAAGGGCCTGATATAGGTCGAGCTAATTACCTTATATTAATAAGGGCACTTATATATAGAGATTAGCGGACGAGTCGTTATAAATTAACTAAGGAATGCATACCGTCTTGTAAGCGGTACGTTAGCGTCAATACCTATCGCACTTCATGTTAATAGGGTCGGACTAACGGTACGTAACCGTTAGGGATCGAGTCGGATATAGTTACGGGTCGTTCTTATTATAACGATAGCTCTAAGCTATTATTACTAACGGAAACACTATAGGTACTAACGAGGCTATATTAAGGCCTTATCGTCGTTATCGTTATCCTTAATCACCCTTTAGGCTAAGGCCTTACCACTTAGGGATCCACTTAAGTCTATAAGCGTTACGGCCTTATTATCGTTAACGTTATCATTATTACTAACGGGCCCGCTATATAGCGGCGAGGGGGACGGGTCTATTAGTTAATATAAGGGCGAGTCGGCCTTATCGCCCTAATTAATTAGGACTAGGTCCCTAATAGAAGCTAAGAAATGTTAGCACTCTTAATGATGAAGGGAATACTATACGCTCCGAGATAGACTTACGTTTCCCTAACTGATAGACTCGGCTAATTAGGCGATCCTCTAGTTAGCGGTAATGATCGCGTTAAGCGCGTCCCTTTAGGACGCGTCACTAATGGGGCGTCGTCGGTTCGTTAACGTACTAGTCGGCGTTACTTATATATATAGACGTATATTAACACTTTAGCGTGAAGCTAAAGTGCTAGCCTAGCTAAGAGCCCGTAATAGCCGGTTAGGGGTTATAAGCGTTATAAGCGAAGAAGGCATGTTCTTAAGTATAGTGTTAAGGGGGAAGATTAATAAGAGGGGAGGAAGAATAGGTAATACGTAAATAAGGCGTTATTAATAAGAATTGGATTTAATTAATAATAGGAGATAGTAATGTAGAGGAAGGAAAATAAGCTAAGAATTAGTGGAGAGGTTAGTTAAAATTTAGTAACTAGCGTATAGACCACTTAGCCTTAACCCTATACGTTACTAACGTGAGGTTAAGTCACTCGTAATTTAGGTAGCTAAGGTTAGCTACCCACAGAGGGGGGGATAGTTATAATAGTGAAGTGACCTACTTACATAATGGAGACGGATCCCTTCCGCCTCGTAAGCGAGGCGGTAGTGATTTATAAGCATACGTGACTTAAGTGTAGGTAATAACGTAAAGGGAGGCACGCCTCCTTAAGCTTAACCTCCTTAAGCTTTAGTCTTGATATTAGAATAGAGCTACCTATACCTCTTAGCCTTTGCCTAGCTACCTTATACACCCTTTACCTATTACATTAAGGGTCTTTAAAGTATAGTGTGAGGACGATACGGAGTCACTAAATAAAAGTAACGATAACGATAACAATAACGATAGGGGAAAAGAATAACTTTAAGGTGAAAGTAAGCACTAAGGCTTACTTAAACGGAGCTAAAGGAGTGGGAGATAGTTAAGAAAAATATAATGGGCGGTTAGATACTTATAAACGTTCGTATTAATGATAACTTCGCTATAAGTACGCTAATAGATACCGGCTCTAACTATACTATTATAATTAACTAAGAGGTCGCTATAAGGCTCCGCTTACCATTCGTTAAAAGGATTAAGAAAAAGCTAAGTAGCTTCTCGGTAAACGCTAAGGAAGTACGCTCCCTTAACGTAATCATATTTACGTTCGAGACGAGTAAGTATAATAAAAAAGTCTACGCCTATATAGCCTTAAGGCTAAGCGAAGATCTTATCCTTAGATTACCTTAAATAAAAAGGAATAACGTCATGTTTAACGTAAGAAACTAACGGATCTATTATTAGGTTACGGACCTAAAGATCCGTCTATAAGGGTAGGAAAAACCCTAGTAGTACGAGTCTTACATAAGAGTAAGCTCGTAACCAGAGCTACGTTTACCGCGATAGCTAGGCAGTAACGTTAGTAACGCCGCGATAGCGTGGAGTACTTAATTATAACTATTAGCTTAACGGATATCGAGAAGGCCCTATAGGGTAAGGAGCTAGTGGACCTAGTTAAATTCGTACCGGAAGAAATCTTAAAGCTATTTCTTAAGCTTTTCGCACCGGACGAATCGATAAAGCTACCGTCACGGTGGCTTAGCTTTAACGTTAAAGTGAATATCTTATAAGATATTAACGGAAAAGAACTACCCCTCCCTTAAGGACCTCTCTACTTTATATTAAGAGAGCAGTTATTAGTGTTAAGGAAGACCCTTACTAACTTACTTAAAAAGGGATTTATTTAAGCTAGTAGCTTACTTATAGCGGCCCCGGTTCTCTTTACGAAGAAGCTAAAGGGAGGGTTATGGTTTTATTATAACTACTATACCCTTAACGCTATCTTAAAGAAGGATCGCTACTTATTACCCCTTATTATAGAGACCCTTTATAGCTTATCTAAAGCGAAGTGGTTTATAAAGCTTAACGTAGTCGTTACCTTTTATAAGTTATAAATAGCTAAAGGGTATGAGGAGAAGATAGCTTTCCGTACTCGGTTTAGGTCCTTCGAGTGGACTATATACCCGTTTAGACTTAACGGCGTACTAACTACTTTCTAGCGGTACGTAAACTACGTATTACGAAGATATTTAGGGGATTTCGTTATTACCTTTATAGATAACGTGCTTATTTATATAAACGGGTTTAGGAGCGACTATATAGGTAAGGTAAGGCTAATCCTCCGCGACTTCGTAAAGGCTAGCCTTTACTTAAACCCTATAAAGAGTGCCTTCATTACTTAAGAGGTGAAGTATCTTAGCTTTATCGTCTGAGTAAGCGAAGGTATCGCTTACGACTTAGAAAAGTAACGAGCTATCTATAAGTAAGAAGCGCCTTTAATAATAAAGGGAGTGTAAAGTTTCCTAAGGTTTATAAACTATTATAAAATCTTTATACTAGACTTTTTACTTATAGCGAAGCCCCTTACTAAACTAACGAAAAAAGGGGCTATCTTCGTTTAGGGAGATAAGGCGGAAGCTACGTTTTAAGAGCTAAAAAGCTACTTTTACGAAGCTTTAATCCTTCGGGATTAGAACCTTACTTACCGTACCTTCCTTAAAGCTAACTACTCCGAATAGGCATTAAGCGGAGTCTTATTATAAAAGGACGAGCTAGGACGTCACTATATAGTCGCCTTTTACTTATAGAAACTCTTACCTATAGAATATAACTATTCGATACACGATAAGGAGTTATTAAGTATTATACATTACGTGAAAGTATAGAGATCGGAGTTACGTAATTACGAATTCTTTATTATCGTTATAGACTATAAGAACTTATAATACTTTATAACGAAGCGCTAGTTAAGTGAGAGATAAGTCCGCTAAGCTAATCTCCTTTCCGAATTCCACTTTAATATCCTATACTAACTAGGGAGCGTAGTCATAACGCCGAATACGTTAAGTCGCTATAAGTAAGATACACTAAGGGGCCTTAATAATAACTAAGAGGTGGGTAAGTACTTCTAACTTTTACTTATAAGGAACCTTTACCTTATTAGTAAGGTCGTTACGATCACGCTACCTTACATAAAGGTCTTCCTAAAAAACTAAGAGTTATAAGAACTTTAGGATAAGACTATACGTAAGGACTTAATATACCTCTATACTTACGAAACGGTAAAGAAGGGAGAACGCTAATTCCTTATAAAGCTTAGATTATAAGTAAATATAACTAAGTACGTTATCGATAGGAAAGGGAGGCTTACCTTCCGGGATCGCATTTAAGTCCTTAAGAGCGTAAAGGATAGCTCCCTTAGCGACGAAGAAAAGGATAAGTTACGGACTCGTATTATATAAGCTAAACATAACGTATTTATAGCTAGCTACCCTAGCCGTAACGGCACGCTAAACCTTATATCACGGCGCTTCTTCTAGCCCCGCTACGCGTAACTAATTTAACGCTTCGTAGCTAATTATAACGTTTATAAACGGAGCATAATCTAAAGAGAAGCTAAATAAGGGTTCCTTTAACCTCTCCTAATCCCAAAGCGATTACGTAATAACCTCACGATAGATTTTATCACGGACCTCTTAAAGACGCTTAATAAATACCGCTACCTATAGGTGATTATAGATAGGCTAATTAGAGCCGTTATATTAAAGCTAATATAAAGTATAAAGGTAAAAGCGTATACGTAGCGATTCTTTATCGCACACTACCGGTTTTATAGAATATCTACCTTAATCGTAAGCGATAAGGGTAGTAATTAAGACGGAAGATTCTAACGAGCTTTCTACGAGCTCGTAGGTACTTAATAGCGGCTAAGCATAGCTTACTACCTATAAACCGATAGCGCCTCGGAGAGACTTAACTAAGAGATCTAAGCGTACTTACGAGCTTACATAACGTATTCCTAAAGGGATTAAGATAGCTACTTACCTATAGCTATATTAACGCTAAATAACCGAAAAAGCGCCTTTATAAGTATTACCCCCTTTTTTCTAAAGTATAGCTATTACGTCTCGCCGCTTAGAGTGGCTAAGGCTATAAGAAAAGAAGAGGCGAAGGTAGCTAACGTAAGGAAGCTTTTATAACGACTTAAGGATACGATTAACTTTATCCACGCTATTATAGCTACGGCATAATAACGAAGCGAAGAATTTACGAATAAGCAGTGTGCGTAAGCTAAGAGGTTTAAGGTAAGCAATAAAATCTAGGTTAACCTAAAGAATTACGCCTTTACACGCCTTAATAAGAAGCTAAACTAGTTACACTATAAGTATATAGTAACGAAAGTAATGAGCCCGCTAATAGTTAAACTTAACGTACCTATAGCTATCTACCCGCGATTTTACGTTAACTTATTACGGTAAGCGAGAGCGGATCATTTACTAAGCTAAAAGAATAATAACTTCTAGCCCCCACTAATTTAGGAAGCTAGTAAGGATAAGTTCTAAGTGGAAAGTATCTTATACGTTAAGATTAAGAAGTGGGGTTATGGTAAAGTATGGGAATACTTTATACGCTAAACTAATTACGTAGAACTTACGTGAGAGCTTATAGACTCGCTTTAAGAGACGGAAGCCTTAAAGCGTTACGAGAAGGCTTACGGTAAGATTAAGGAANACGAAGTTATAGAAAAAATAAATTAATTTATATTAACTTTTCCTTTATTATTAATAATTACGCGTTAGCCTCACTCCTTCCCCACTCCTCCCGTACTCCTCCCTCACTCCTCCTTTACTCCTTATCCTTATCCTCGAAGTTCTTTAGGTATTACTAAATAGTAACTTAAACGCCACTACTTAGTAAGTACTCTACTAGTTACGGTAAACCTTAAGCCTTTTACTTAGGGAGCGTCGCCTCCCCTTAGTTAGCGATCCTTCGTAATAAGGTAGTTATGTTTATAAAGACCGTTAGGTTAAGGTGGTGTATCTCGTTTTAAGCGCCTCCCTTACCTTTAACTTACGTTACCTTATCGGCGGTAACGTAAGCGTTTAGCTCCTCCCGCTTCTTCTTACGAAAGTTATGGTAATAAGCGTTAACGCTCTTTTAAAGCTTCTTAAGCGCTTTAAGGTCGCTACTATCCCCTAAGTCGTAAAGGTGCTTTATAAGAGCGGCGCTTACATAGCGGGCCGCTAGCGCCTTAAAGCGCTTATATAGCTTATTTATATTAACGTAGCGTTAGTACTTATCGGTGTTAGCCTTAGCTATAGCGTAATATTAGTGCGGCGTGGCGTTAATAAGGTCGAAGCTAGCCGCTTAGTTTACGTAATGATAGTAAGGGACCTTACATTACTTAGCCTAGCGTTAAGTGTCGGCCTTAGCTATTTACTTAGGGGTTGGAGTCTTATTAGGCGTTATTATAGCGGAGTAGCGGGTATATAAAAGCTAAGTCGCTATTAGAAGAGTAACTAAGTGAATAATCGTACTAACTTACTTAGCGGAATAGAAAGCGGCGAGGTAGTAACGATAGCGTGGCTATTTATATATATATGTATATATATATATATATATAT
>JPKY01000262.1:0-12208 GCA_000769265.1 Hapsidospora chrysogenum ATCC 11550
GGTCACGTGAGGGGGCCCACATCTTTTCTCATCCCAAACCGGTCGCAGACATTGGATCACTAAGATCACGGTGAGCCATGAGCTCCAGGCTCACCCGGATCACGGTGAACCACCGTAATCCCCGACCTTAGATCACCACGGGGCCTATGATCCCCAGACACATCAACCAGTATATAGACGCGGTCTTAAACCGCCTCCAGTAAGAGCTACTCCAGCTCCTCAGCTATCAATACAGAAGTCAACACTCGACTTGTTCCAGTTCCCAAGTCTCGCACCAGACTGTGACCCGACCTGCCCAGACGACACCCTAGTTCTTCTGTTAAACATAAACCGACCTCTGTCTGCCCTGCAGTCAGACCCGAACGTCACATAACACGGACGCGATCAGGGAGATCACTCACCTTAATCACCACGTAACATATACACGATCAGTGTGATCACCCTAGTATATAGACGCGGTCTTAAACCGCCTCCAGTAAGAGCTACTCCAACTCCTTAGCTATCAATATAGAAGTTAACGCCTAACTTGCTCCAATTCCTAAGTCTCGCACTAGACTGTGACTCGACCTGCCTAGACGACACCCTAGTTCTTCTGTTAAACATAAACCGACCTCTGTCTGCCCTGCAGTCAGACCCGAACGTCACATTAGGGTTTGGATTGGGTTAGGCTACCTATCTAAGCTAATCGCTAGTTGTTTTTATATATAAAAGAGATGAGAGGTAAGGAAAAGAGAAAAGAGAGGAGATAAGTAAGGAAGAATAGCCCATTAATAAGAAAAACAAAGGAAAGAGAGGTTATAAGAGAAAAAAGACCCGAAAAAAAACAACACTATAGTATCCTTACTTCCTCCGTGGCGTAGGCCTCGCGATAGAGGCGGCAGCTAGTGCGCGGGACCGCGTTAGCGCTAGTCCTATAGACGTATCCATGTAGCTAACGGCCGTGGGGCCTACTAGCTTCTATATAGCCTTGTAAGACTTCGCCGTGTCCTTCTCCATTAACCCGCCGGCTGAGATGACTAGTAGGTGGAAGAAGGCGCTAAGGGACCTATACTTTAGCCGCTTCGCCTCCGCGGCTTCCGTAAGGGTCTCGCTAGCGGTCCTTCTAGCGCTATCCTTATAGATAGCCACTATCTGCACGTCGTAGAAATAGCGGCTAGAGCCTAGGATAGCGCTAAAATTAGCGCGAAGGCTACCGTCGCCGACGAGGGGCTCTGTCTCTAGCTGTAGCTCTACCCGGCAAGAAAGTGCGTTTTGGAAGGCATGGGTAATAGCGTTATGGCGGGAGATCCAGGCCCTGTGGGCGCCGCGGCAAGTGTCCTGGTGGCCTATAGCGGAAGCTACAGCGCCACAGAAGGTGCAGGGCCCCGGGGCTCTGGTGGGCACGAAGAGACGCTGCCGGAGGGCCTCAGTAGCTTCCTCGTCGCTAAGGACTAGCTGCTTCCGGGTAGGTAGCGTGTCCAGCCACTTACGGCCGAGGTAGCTAGCGTTCTCGAGCCTCGCGGCCTGCTAGGCTTCCGGGAGGGTCGCTAGGAGGCGCTATAGCCGCTACTTATTAACGCGCTATAGGACCTCTCGGGCCCGTGGCGGGTTCGTAGCAAGGTCCGTAGCGCTCGTGGCGACCCGTGGGGTCCGGGACCGGCCTCTCGGGCACCCGTCGCTAGTGGGGCTCTCAGGCCTGCCGGGGCCGGGCCTGCCGGGGCTAGGGCTAGCGGCGCCGGGCCTGTCGGGGCCGGACCTGCCGGGGCTGGGGCCGGGGCTAGCGGTGCTGCGTCTAGCGGGACGGGGGCGCTGTAAGGTCTCTATAAGGAGGCCCGGTGTTACGACCCGATATGCGGCCCTCACGTGCTCCGGGGGGGCCTACCTTTTTCCTCCAATCACTTAAGGCCGCTAGGCTCATAGCGCTCCTACATAAGTTCACCATAAGCCAGGAGGGATCACGACGAGCCTCACATAAGGGATCACGACGCTCCAACATACGTCATGCAAGTATATAAACGCGGTCTTAAACCGCCTCCAATAAGAGCTACTCCAGCTCCTTAGCTATCAATATAGAAGTTAACGCTCGACTTGCTCCAGTTCCTAAGTCTCGCACCAGACTATAACCCGACCTGCCTAGACGACACCCTAATCTTCCTATTAGACATAAACCGACCTCTATCTACCCTACAGCCAGACCCGAACGTCACACATTAATAGCTCTTATTTAGTGAACTATTATATCACCCCTAAGCAATACTTCGACACCCACACCATAGCTCTAAGCACGACCCTAACCCTAACCTCGTCTAACATCGGAACCACTCCGACTCACACTCAGATGGAAACTAAGGACATTAGCGAAGTCATCAAACCATAGCACCTAACTTCCTTTAATGGAACTCTAAGAACGCTTTAAGGATTCCTCACTCAACTTAAGGCCTACTATTAGTTTTACCCCGAAAGACTTAAGAACGACCCCAATAAGGTCCTCCATACGGGAACTTACCTAAAAGGAACCGCTCTCGCCTAGTTCGAACCAATCCTACGGGACTACCTTAATAATGAACCACGAGACTAAGACTAGGAAACAGTAAACATCTTCGTTAGCTTCGATAACTTTAAGGAAGCCATTAAGGAAGCTTTTAGAACCATTAACGAGTAACGATAAGCCATTAAGAAACTCAAAACGCTTAGACAACGAGGATCCACGGCTAACTACGTAGTCACGTTCAGACAAATTACTATAAGCTTAGATTAAGACGACGAACCCTTAATGTTAGCCTTTTATAAAGGACTTAAGGAAGAAGTTAAGGACGAACTCTACCGAGATGAAGAACCCAATACCTTAACTAAGTACATCGCCATAACTATACGAATTGATAACCGATAACACGCGTGACGATAGTAAAAGCGTAACTAAGGATTCGGATTCATTCCGTATACCGTAAACTAAGGTAAGAAACGCTAACCCTAAGGAACTAACTAAAGGCGAAACTAACCGGGAATTGCGTGGGCTCACTTAACAAACCCTAGACCCATAGAACTAGACGTAGTTTAACGAGATAAGAAGAACCTTACATATCACAATTATGGAAAGAAAGGACACTTTACACGAGAATGCCGGTCACCTAAGAAGGGGAAAGCAAATTAGAACCCCATACCGAAGAGTAAACGACAAATCAACACATTAGCGAATGAAACCCGCTTAGGATACGAAACCATAGGAATGGGCGAATTGACTAGGACTACTCACGCCTCACTCTTATGGACCGTATGCTATAACGACACATACTTAATCTATAAGTCCGATAAAGACGTAAAGGGATGGTACCCTAAGAAACCAAAGGCATCCCGAACGGTCGCTATGCTCGGACGAACCATAATCGAAGAAGATAAAGGAGAATACTTAGTCAATAAGTCCATAAGGACTAGCGAAGCTAAGGAATGGGAACAATAAGCAACTTAACTACTCTAAGACATAAAGAAGGAAAATAACGAAGGAGAAACCACCGATTCAGTAAGAACAAAAGAAATCCGAGAGTGGTGGGATGAGAATCTTATACCGTTCGCACAAATGACCGTGAATGACTAAAAGCGCGTAACGAGCGCTAAGCAAAATCCCATACTAAAAGGAGGATGCTAAGTTATGTTCGTTCTAGCATATAACATTCGATAACTATTTAACCTTAAAAACCCTACACCACGATGGGTATTCGGCAATGACGAACGACTAGCACCTAGACATTAGGACCACGAAGAGATCGGATAGATCTTATATATTTACCACCATTATGAGATACACCTCAAACAGAAGGGACGATACAACACATTCCCACGTTAACTACCAGACATTAGAATCACTTAACCATACACCTAGGAAGAAGCAGAATACCTCCGTTTCGTGCACCGTAGCGAAGAAGCTTAGGTGGTAGCCTTATAATATAACTCATTAGAAGTCTGTCTCCTAGATAGCGACCCTAAAGATAGATATAACTACGAACGAGAGGACTATAAGATACATATAACGTATAAGGTATAACAATAGCACAAAAAACGACGAGAAGAAATTTAATGACATCGCGAAGATAACGAACAATATGAACGACTTAAGTAAGCACAAACAGAGATGCTACGACGGAAACGTAAGGGAAGGTAGGATCCTAAAAAGGTATTAGAGCACGTCCTTAAATGCTAAGAGTGCGTCCTAGAAGCCTTACTACGTTATGACGACATCCTAGACCCTATAAGCAACCTATACTTCGAAGGATTCGACTTCTTTCAGAATAAAGAAACCCAACTAAGACAAAAGGAACGATAGGAGGAGATTAGGAAGAAACTCCCCATAACCTACGTATATAAAAGCTCATCGGAGAATAACGACGAAGAAAGCGTCTACGATTCCGACGGATATGGAAACACGAAATTAGTGAATCCCAACTTAAGGGAACGGTACTATTAACCAATAGACCTAAGAACTAAGACACTTAGGCATTACCTTTACGAGCTCTTTCCATACTAGGAATGCAATAAGAAGGAAAACCCGGAAAGACATATAAACGAGATGTACTATCTTTAGGCTAGAAATTTCAACTTCGTGACAAAACAGACGAATAACCCAAGACTCGCCACAGTTTAGGAAGAACTCAAAGAAACGAGTAACGCATAATAATGCGCACACGGAAATAAGAATAACTAGGCAAAAAACGACTAGCGTCATCTATGAAAGGGCCATAGAATGACTTAAACACCTTAAGGACCCTCTACGCGATATAGGCAGATCGCGGCATGAAAACGGTCTTAGATGTCCAGATCTAGGGACATCGCATACAAGCACTGTTAGACAGTGATGCGATAGGAAACTACATATCCCTAACTATAGTTAACCACTACTAGCTACTATGGCATCAGAAAGTCGAGCCTTATAGGCTATGTAACATTAAGGGCGACGCCTTTAACTATAATAGTGGGAAAGTCGACATAAAGACTAATCATCTCAACATATCTGTTTAAGGACACTATAAGTAAGTCAGTTTCGATATTATAAACCTATCCGGTTACGATCTAATACTCGGTCACCCATAGCTTTGGGAAAGTAACCCTATAATCGATTAGCGCACTAACTAGCTACGATGGATGGACACCATAGCGCGTGACGATCATTTACGACTAGAAGAAGCGAAATTTCGTGACGACTTAGCCTCTAGAGAAGCTTCATAAAGAAGCTACAAACGAGCCGTGTAGGCAACGACGTTAAAGGAAACGACAATAGCCACAGTAACGACTCAAAAGAGCCTATAACCTAGTTTACGACATAAGCAATCACGAAAGCACGACAAACGAGTCAAAAGGATAATTACACTCCTTAAACGGCACCTAAGCCACGTCAACAAGACACTTAGCTAACAAAAAGAAACGCCCTTAAAGAACGAAGACAGAATGAAGAACGTCCCTAAGGAATATCATAAATACGCTAAACTGTTCTAAGAAAAACTCAACATAAGACTACCAGAACATAGCTAATAGGACCACGAAATCTACCTTAAAAACGGAGCTACGACTAAGTTCCATAAGATCTATAACCTTAACGAGACATAACTTACCACACTACGGGAATATCTAGACGATAAACTCGCTAAAGGTTACATTTAGCCATCCAAATCGGAAGTAGGATACCCGGTAATGTTTATTCTAAAGAAAAATGGAAAGCTACGGTTAGTCGTGGACTACCAGTAGCTTAACGATATCACCATTAAGGACCGAACGCCATTACCGCTTATCTCTAAATTACGAGACAGACTTTACGGCAAGAAGTATTTCACGGCTCTTAACCTAAAGGACGCTTATAATCTTATCCGCATCAAACCTAAAGACGAATGGAAGACAGCCTTTCGAACTAAGTTCGGACTATTTAAGTACTTAGTCATGCCTTTTGGCCTAACCAATGCCTTAGCGTCATTTTAGCGAATGATCAATACGGTATTGCGAGAGTACCTTAATATCTTCGTTATTATATATCTAGACGACATCCTAATCTTCTCGGAAACCCTTAAAGAACATAAGGATTATATACATAAGGTACTCTAAACGCTATAAGATGCGAAACTCCTCGTTAAACTTACGAAGAGCCACTTCCACGTTCGGAAAGTGGAATTTCTTAGACACATCATCACCCCGAACGAGATTCGGATGGACCTAAAGAAAATCGAATCAATACGCGACTAGCCAACACTTAAGAACGTGAGGGATGTATAAGCCTTCATCAAGCTCGCTAACTATTATTAACGCTTTATGCGAGATTTTAGTAAGATCGCGACATTACTCACGAACCTCACGAAAGGATCGATAAAATTCGAATGGACAGAAGAATGCTAACAAGCCTTCAACAAAATTAAGGACACGATCACTTTAGACGTGGTCTTAACAACCTTTAACCCTAAACGATAAGTGGAATTGGAAACCGACGCCTTAGACTTCGCAATTAATGCTCAAATCGGACAACGAGATAATAAGGGAAGACTTTAACTAATCGCTTTCTACTCTAAGAAGCTCCATAAAGTAGAGCTTAACTACCCAATTTACGATAAGGAGTTCCTAACCATCATCTAAGCATTTAAAGAATTCCGACATTACCTCACGGGAAGCAAACATAAGGTTAAGGTCTACACTAACTATAAGAATATTATATACTTCGCCATAACGTAAGAACTTAGCAAACGACAATTAAGATACGCTAAATTCTTAGCCGACTTCGATTTTGAGATTATTTACCGAAAGGGATCCGAAAACGGCAAAGCTAACGCTTTTAGCTAACGACTAGATTATAACATAGGAGAAGCAAAAGCAACGGGACGACTCCTATAGCTTAATAAATAAGGAAACCTCAAATAGCGATCATTAAATACTGTTACTTATAAGATAGAAGTAACTAACGATTTACATAATGAGATTAAGGAAACCAATGCACTATATTAGGGACACGAAGTGAAACCTAAAGTCACTAATAAAGGAAACGGAAACGAATATAACGGAAAAACATAGATTCCTAACGTAAGAAACCTATGAGAAAGGGCCATTAAAGAAATCCATACACACCTAACGTTAGGACACTAAGGAATTTAAAGAACCCTCAAAAGGATCCGAAGGACTTACGACTATCGAGAAATCAAGAACGATATCACACGCATTATAAAAGAATGTAAAGACTATATACGAGTAAAGGCAACACGACACAAACTATATAGAGAGCTCAAACCTTTACTAGTGTTAACACGACCATAAGAATCAATCGCTTTCGACTACATCACGAAGCTACCCCCATTAAGAGAGCCCATAACGGATACAGTTTATAATAGCATCTTTATTGTCACTAACAGACTTATAAAGTACGGATACTTCATTCCCTATAAGGAAGCGAGCGACTCTAAAGAACTCGTATACACTTTTCTTAAAGTTATTATTAGTAACCATGGATTGCCTAAGGAAATCATCTCGGATAGAGGAACGACATTTGCCTCTAAATTTTAGTAAGCCCTTATGGCACAACTCAGATTGACACATAAATTGAGTATAGCATATCACCCTCAGACGGATGGACAAACCGAAAGGCTCAACCAAACTCTAAAACAATACCTACGGTGTTACATTAATTACGAACAGGACGACTAGGTTTCGAAACTACTAACGGCTCAACTCGCTTATAACAACTCGATCGCCGAGTCAACCTAACTCACGCTAATATACGCTAATTATGGGTACAATCTAGAAGCCTACCAAACTCCGAAAGAAGGACTACTTACAGAAAAGGCTATACTCATAACTAATTAACTACGCTCATTACACTCATAAATACGGAAGGAACTCGAGTACGTACGCTAACGGATAGTACATTACTACAATAAGAAAAGATCGAAGGGACCGATCTTTAAGAGAGGAGACATAGTCTACTTACTATAACGAAATTTCACGACAAATCGACTAAATTCGAAACTTAACTATAAGAAAGTTAGACCATTCAAAATTGTAGAGAAACTTTCAGACACTAATTACTGACTGTCACTACCCTAAACGATAAAAATACATGATATTTTTCACATTTCACTCCTCGAACTAACACTAAGAAACGCAAAATAATAACTATATATTAAAGTTCACGAAGAGGAATACGAACCGGAACGAATACTTAACAAATAAGCTATAGACAGAGAAATTAAATATCTCATTAAATGGAAAGGATATAACGATGCTAAAAACATATAGGAACCAGCTAGGCACCTAAAGAACTGCCACCGCCTCCTATAATAGTACCACCAGAGGGTCCGTGTGACGTTCGGGTCTGGCTGCAGGGCAGACAGAGGTCGGTTTATGTTTAACAGAAGAACTAGGGTGTCGTCTAGGCAAGTCGGGTCACAGTTTGGTGCGAGACTTGGGAATTGGTGCAAGTTAAGCGTTGACTTCTATATTGATAGCTAAGGAGCTGGAGTAGCTCTTACTGGAGGCGGTTTAAGACCGCGTCTATATACTAGGGCGATCGCTGTGGTGACCCAGCGATTAGGTTGCGATAGTTATAGTTATGAAGCGATCGCGGGAGCGATCGCTAACACTTTGAATGATCGTGGTGTAAGTAGAGGGAAAAAGTGGGGGTGACTCAGCAGCACGTGTAGGCCGCATAAAGGGTCGTAACATAATGCCCCTCCTCTTAAGATCTTATCCTAAGATCACTTATAAGCGCCTTATCCCCGTGTCTATTGGTTCTAGTGAGTTTCCCCCATCTCCCATCCACCCTTCATTATGTCCGGTCGCGTAACTAAACGTACGTAGAAACAATCCCTTAACGCCAAAGAGCGTAAAATCCGTCTCGCCGTAACCATCCTAGCGCGTCCCGTCGAGATGCCCTCCTGCTCCCATTATCGGTCGCGTGGCATCGAGAAATGTAAGGTGTCTCTAGACGATTCTTCCCGTTGTGCTGAATGCGTCCGTCTCGGCTATTCGTCTTGCGATGTCACTAGGCCTTCGCTAGCCTAGCTGCGTAATATCTCCACCTAGCATCAAAAACTGGAGGATAAGCTAGAGAAAACCGAGGAGGAATTCCTAGCCGTGTAGCAGAAGATTCTCCATCTTCGGAAACAAAAGAAACTGTGGTTTAAGAAGATGGTGAGAGCTATGTCTCGTGGTATCGATAGCGTGGAGGAGTTAGAGCGCGTGGAATAGGAGGAGGCTAAGCGCGAGTAGAGGCGGTCAGAGGTATTAGGTCCCTCCGCCGGTCGTTCCTTCACTAAGAACGTCCTGGAGCCGGATTTCATACAGTCCTAGGACGTGGTGTATTAAGATGTACCCCTCGATCCCTCGATTTTGGCGGACTTTGGTTTGGTTAGCTCCGGTGGAACTGCCGTAATAGGTGGTCGCAGTTCGTGAGGTGTCTTACGGGTTCCTATGTATTTTCAGCGTTGTCGTATCCCTTCCACTTAACGAGGTATTTGACTTCTCCGTCCATGACTTGTTTGTTAAGTATCCGTTCTGGTTCGTATTCTTCTTCGTGGACTTTAATGTGTAGTTGTTGTTTCGCGTTTTTTGGTGCTGGTTCTAGGAGTGAAATGTGAAAAATGTCGTGCATTCTTATCGTTTTGGGTAGTGACAGTCAGTAGTTGGTGTCTAAAAGTTTTTCCGTAATTTTGAATGGTCTAACTTTCTTGTGGTTAAGTTTCGAGTTTAGTTAACTTATCGTGAAATTTCGTTAGAGTAGGTAGACCATGCCTCCTCTCTTAAAGATCGGTCCCCTTAATCTTTTCTTATTATAGTAGTGTGCTATTCGCTAGCGTACGTACTTAAGTTCCTTCCGCATTTACGAGTGTAGTGAGTGTAGTTAATCGGCTGTGAGTATGGCCTTTTCTGTAAGTGGTCCTTCTTTCGGAATCCGGTAGGCTTCTGGATTGTACCTATAGTTAGCGTATATTGGCGTGAGTTGGGTTGATTTAGCGATGGAGCTGTTATAGGCGAGTTGAGCCGTTAGTAGTTTTGAGACCCAGTCGTCTTGTTCGTAATTAATGTAGCACCGTAGGTATTGTTCCAGTGTTTAGTTGAGCCTTTCGGTTTGTCCGTCCGTTTGCGGATGATATGCTGTACTTAGTTTGTGCTTCAGTCTGAGTTGTGCTATGAGGGCTTGCCAAAATTTGGAGGTAAATATCGTTCCTCTGTCCGAGATGATCTCCTCGGGTAGTCCGTGGTTGCTAACAATGGTTTTAAGAAAAGTGTATGCGAGTTCTTCGGAGTTGCTCGCTTCCTTATAGGGAATGAAATATCCGTACTTTATGAGTCTGTCGGTGATAACGAAGATGCTGTTATAGACTGTATTCGTTATGGGTTCCTTTGATGGTGGTAGCTTCGTGATGTGGTTGAAAGCGATTGATTCCTATGGTCGTGTTGGTACTGGTAGAGGCTTGAGCTCTCCGTATGGCTTGTGTCGTGATGCTTTCGCTTGTGCATAGTCTTCACATTCTTTTATGATGCGTGTGATATCGTTCTTGATTCCTTAGTAGTCGTAGGTCCTTCGAATCCTATCGAGGGTTCTTCGAATTCCTTAGTGTCCCGATGTGGGGTGTGCGTGGATTTCCTTGATCGTATCCTCGCGCAATCCTTCTAGCAGCTAGATTCTATCATTGAATGTTAGTGGCAGTCTAGGCTTTACCTTGTCCGGGTATTCCTCTGGTTTCCAGTCCTTAATAACCTAATGAATCTTCTCGAATATTGTCCTGTCTGGTTCGACTTTGAACGTGAGCGTGTTTAGGGATCGTTATTCGAGGTTTCCTTGTTCGTTAAGTTATAGGAGTTGTCTAGTTGCTTTTGCTTCTCCTATGTCGTAGTCTGGTCGTTAGCTAAGAGCGTTAGCTTTGCCGTTTTCTGATCCTTTTTGATGGATGATTTCGAAATCGAAGTCAGCTAAGAATTCGGCGTATCTTAGTTGTTGCTTACTAAGCTCTTACGTCGTTATAAAGTATGCGATGTTCTTATGGTTAGTGTAGACTTTAACCTTATGCTTGCTTCCCGTGAGGTAATGTCGGAATTCCTTAAATGCTTGGATGATAGCTAGGAACTCCTTATCATATATTGGATAATTAAGCTCTGCTCTATGGAGTTTCTTGGAGTAAAAGGCAATTGGCTAGAGTCTTCCTTCGTCATCTCGTTGTCCGATTTGGGCTCCGATCGCGAAGTCTAAAGTGTGACGTTCGGGTCTGACTGCAGGGCAGACAGAGGTCGGTTTATGTTTAACAGAAAGACTAGGGTGTCGTCTGGGCAGGTCGGGTCACAGTCTGGTGCGAGACTTGGGAACTGGAGCAAGTCGAGCGTTGACTTCTATATTGATAGCTGAGGAGCTGGAGTAGCTCTTACTGAAGGCGGTTTAAGACCGCGTCTATATACTGGTTGATGTGTCTAGGGATCACAGGCCCCGTGGTGATCCAAGGTCGGGGATCACGGTGGTTCACCGTGATCCGGGTGAGCCTAGAGCTCATGGCTCACCGTGATCCTAGTGATCCAATGTCTGCGACCGGTTTGGGATGAGAAAAGATGTGGGCCCCCTCACGTGACCGCGGCCGCATGGCAGAAGGCCGTCGTGACACTTAGGTCGTAACATAATGTCTCCCCTCTCAAGGTTGTCGTCCCGAAACCGTTAGTTGGTATCCCAACTTCCCTCTTGCATCATCATGTGCTGACACCATGTCAGGCTTCCGTGTTGAAAAATCTCAGTCTCGCAAGTCGTCCGAGCGCCAAAAATTAGTCGCTTTTATCGAAGTGAACGGTTCTCCCGCCAATATGCCGTGCACCTACTGCTTTCGCAAGGGAATTGGTGCTTCTTACCGGATGGCGGAGGGCAAGAGTCGATGTCTAGAGTGTGTCTCTCGGGGTCGGTCGTGCGACGGCGTGCTGGTTGGCTCCTCATGTTGGTCTTCCTTTTCCTTTGGCTTTGTTTGTCCCCTAACATTCCCAGTGGGCCGTCTGCTCGAGCAGCAGAAGAAGTTGGACGCGGACGAGGAGTCCGCCAATGAGGACCTAGAGGCCATCCACGCGAAGATGTTGGAAATGCAGTCGCAACTCTCAGCAGCGGTAGCTCGGCTATCCCGTATCCGCAAGATCCAGAACCGAGTGAAAGAGCGGAGTTCCGAGCTGTTCCGTCAGGGAATGGAGGAGTTAGACAAGGAGGATGGGCTTCTGCCTGCCCTAGACGCTCACGAGCAGC
>JPKY01000263.1:0-12138 GCA_000769265.1 Hapsidospora chrysogenum ATCC 11550
GCAGTCAGACCCGAACGTCACACATTGATAGCTCTTGTTCAGTGGACTACTGTGTCACCCCTAGGCAATACTTCGACACCCACACCATGGCCCCAAGCACGACCCCAACCCCGAGGAACTAACCAAAGGCGAAATCAACCAGGAACTGCGTGGGCTCACTCGACAAACCCTAGACCCATGGAACTAGACGCAGTTCAACGAGACAAGAAGAACCTCACATACCATAACTATAGAAAGAAAGGACACTTTACACGAGAGTGCCGATCACCCAAGAAGGGGAAAGCAAATTGGAACCCCATACCGAAAGGCAAACGACAAATCAACACACTAGCGAACGAAACCCGCTCAGGATACGAAATCACAGGAATGGACGAATTGACCAGGACCTCTCACGCTTCACTCTCATGGACCGCATACTACGACGACGCATGTCTAATCCACAAGTCCGACAAAGACGCAAAGGGATGGTACCCCAAGAAACCAAAGGCATCCCGAACAATCGCCATACTCAGACGAACCACAATCGAAGAAGATGAAGGAGACTACTCAGTCGACGAGTCCATAGGGACCAGCGAAGCCAAGGAATGGGAACAACAAGCAACCCAACTACTCCAAGACATAAAGAAAGAAAACAACGAAGGAGAAACCACCGATTCAGTAGGAACAGAAGAAATCCGAGAATAGTAGGACGAGAACCTCATACCGTTCGCACGAATGACAGTGGACGACTAGAAGTGTGCAACGAGCGCCAGGCAAAATCCCATACCAAAAGGAGGATGCCGAGTCATGTTCGTTCCAGCATACAACATTCGACAACTATTCAACCTTAAAAACCCTACACCACGATGGGTATTCGGTAACGACGAACGACTAGCACCCAGACATTAGGACCACGAAGAGATCGGATGGATCTCATACATCTACCACCATTACGAGATACACCTCAAACAGAAAGGACGACACAACACATTCCCACGACAACTACCAGACACCAGAATCACTCAACCATATACCTAGGAAGAAGCAGAGTACCTCCGTTTCGTGCACCGCAGCGAAGAAGCTCGGGTGGTAGCCTTACAATACAACTCGCCAGAAGTCTGTCTCCTAGGCAACGACCCCAAAGATAGACACAACTACGAACGAAAGGACTGCGAGATGCACATAGCGTACAAGGTACAACAATGGCACAAAAAACGACGAGAAGAAATTCAACAACATCGCGAAGACGACGAACAATATAAACGACTCAAGCAAGCACAGACAGAGATGCTACGACGGAAACGCAGGGGAAGGCAGGATCCCAAAAAAGTCCTAAAACACATCCTCGAATGCCAGGAATGTGTCTTAGAAGCCCTACTACGCTACGACGACATCCTAGACCCCATGAGCAACCTATACTTCGAAGGATTCGACTTCTTCAGGAACAAAGAAACCCAACCAGGACAGAAGGAACGATGGGAGGAAATCAGGAAGAAACTCCCCACGACCTACGCACACGAAAGATCATCGGAGAACAACGACGGTGGAAGCATCTACGACTCCGACGACGGGCACCCAATACCGGTGAACCCAGAACATGCCACCAAAAGGGGACACAAGACACCGATGGAGATCTTCGACGACCTCTTCCCATGTAAGAAATGTCACAAAGGAAAGAGTGCTAAAAGAATACACCGTAAAATTTACCAACTCCATCACGGCAGATTCGATTTCACCACGAAGGAAACAAGAGACCCCAAACTCACGACAATCTAGGAGGAACTCAAGAAGGACATCCCAAAGGACTACACACACAAGAACAAGAACAACCAGGCAAAAAACGACCAGCGTCATCTATGAAAGGGCCACAGAATGACTTAAACACCCCAAGGACCCTCTACGCGACACAGGCAGATCGCGGCATGAAAACGGTCTTAGATGTCCAGATCCAGGGACATCGCATACGAGCACTGTTGGACAGTAGTGCGATAGGAAACTACATATCCCTAGCTATAGTTAACCACTATCAGCTACCATGGCATCAGAAAGTCGAGCCTTATAGGCTATGTAACATCGAAGGCGACGCCTTTAACTACAATGGTGGGAAGGTCGACACGGAGACTGATCATCTCGACATGTCTGTCTAAGGACACCATAAGCAAGTCAGTTTCGATGTTATGAACCTATCCGGTTACGATCTGATACTCGGTCACCCATGGCTTTGGGAGAGTAACCCTATGATCGATTGGCGCACTAGCCAGCTACGATGGATGGACACCGCGGCGCGCGACGATCATTTGCGACTAAAAGAAGCGAAATTTCGCGACGACTCAGCCTCTAGAGAAGCTTCACAGGGAAGCCACAAGCGAGCCGTTCAGGCGACGACGTCGAAGGAAACGACAACAGCCACAGTAGCGACTCAGAAGAGCCTACAACCTGGTCTACGACACAAGCAATCACGGAAACACGACAAACGAGTCAAGAAGACAATTACACTCCTCAAACGACACCTAAGTCATGTCAACAAGACACTCAGTCAGCAAAAAGAAACGCCCTCAGAGAACGAAAACAGAATGAAGAACGTCCCCAAGGAATATCATAAATACGCCAAACTGTTCCAAGAAAAACTCGACACAGGACTACCGGAACACAGTCAATGGGACCACGAAATCTGCCTCAAAGACGGAGCTACGACCAAGTTCCACAAAATCTACAACCTCAACGAGACGCAACTTACCACATTGCGGGAATATCTAAACGACAAACTCGCTAAAGGTTACATTCAGCCATCCAAATCGGAAGCAGGATACCCGGTAATGTTCGTTCCAAAGAAAAATGGAAAGCTACGGTTAGTCGTGGACTACCGGCAGCTCAACGATGTCACCATCAAGGACCGAACGCCATTGCCGCTTATCTCTGAATTACGAGACAGGCTCCACGGCAAGAAGTACTTCACGGCTCTTGACCTAAAGGACGCTTACAATCTCATCCGCATCAAGCCTGGAGACGAATGGAAGACAGCCTTTCGAACCAAGTTCGGACTATTCGAGTACTTGGTCATGCCTTTTAGCCTGACCAATGCCCTAGCGTCATTTCAGCGAATGATCAACACGGTATTGCGAGAGTACCTCGATATCTTCGTTATTATGTATCTAGACGACATCCTAATCTTCTCGGAGACCCTTAAAGAGCATAAGGATCATGTACATAAGGTACTACAAACGCTATAAGATGCGAAACTCCTCGTTGAACCCACGAAAAGCCACTTCCACGTTCAGAAAGTGGAATTTCTTAGACATATCATCACCCCAAACGAGATTCGGATGGATCCGAAGAAAATCGAATTAGTGCGCGACTGGCCAACACCCAAGAACGTGAAGGATGTGCAAGCCTTCATCGGACTCGCTAACTACTACCGACGCTTTGTGCGAGATTTTAGCAAGATCGTAGCACCACTCACGAACCTCACGAAAGGATCGACGAAATTCGAATGGACAGAAGAATGCCAACAAGCCTTCGACAGAATTAAGGACACGATCACTTTAGACGTGGTCTTAACAACCTTTAATCCCGAACGACAAGTGGAATTGGAGACCGACGCTTCAGACTTCGTAATTGGTGCTCAAATCGGACAACGAGATGATAAGGGAAGACTCCGACCAATCGCCTTCTACTCCAAGAAACTTCACGGAGCAGAACTCAACTACCTAATCTACGATAAGGAGTTCCTGGCCATCATCTAAGCATTCAAAGAATTCCGACATTACCTCACGGGAAGCAAACATAAGGTTAAGGTCTACACTGACCACAAGAATATTACATACTTCGCCACGACGTAAGAACTCAGCAAACGACAATTAAGATACGCTGAATTCTTGGCCGATTTCGATTTCGAGATCATCCACCAAAAGGGATTAGAAAACGGTAGAGCTAACGCTCTTAGCTGACGACTAGATTACGACACAGGAGAGGCAAAAGCGACAGGGCAACTCCTACAGCTTAACAAACAAGGAAATCTCGAACAACGATCATTAAGTACTGTTACCTACAAGATGGAAGTAACTAACGATTTGCACAACGAAATCAAGGAAACCAATGCACTGTGTTAGGGACACGAAGTGGAACCTAGAGTCACCAACAGAGGAAACGGAAACGAATACAACGGAAAAACATAGATTCCTAACGTAAGAAACCTACGAGAAAGGACCATCAAAGAAATCCATGCACACCTAACGTTAGGACACTAAGGAATTCGAAGAACCCTCGAAAGGATCCGAAGGACCTACGACTACCGAGGAATCAAGAATGATGTCACACGCATCATAAAAGAATGTGAAGACTATACGCGAGCAAAGGCAGCACGACATAAACCATATGGAGAGCTCAAACCTCTACCAGTGCCAACACGACCATAGGAATCAATTACCTTCAACCACATCACGAAACTACCACCATCAAAAGAACCCATAACGGATACAGTCTACGATAGCATCTTTGTTATCACCGACAGACTCACAAAGTACGGATATTTCATTCCCTACAAGGAAGCGAGCAACTCCGAAGAACTCGCATACACTTTTCTTAAGATCATTGTCAGCAACCACGGACTGCCCGAAGAGATCATCTCGGACAGAGGAACGACATTTACCTCCAAGTTTTGGCAAGCCCTTATGGCACAACTCGGACTGAAACACAAACTAAGTACGGCATATCATCCTCAGACGGACGGACAAACTAAAAGGCTCAATTAAACACTGGAACAATACCTACGGTATTACATTAACCACGAACAAGACGACTGGGTTTCAAAGCTACTAACGGCTCAACTCGCTTACAACAGCTCGATCGCTAAATCAACCCAGCTCACGCCAATGTACGCTAACTACGGGTACAACCCAGAAGCCTATCGAACTCCGAAGGAAGGACCACTTACGGAAAAAGCCATACTCACAGCCAACTAACTACGCTCATTACACTCACAGATGCGAAAGGAACTTAAGTACGTGCGCTAACGGATGGCACATTACCACAACAGGAAAAGATCGAAGGGACCGATCTTTGAGAGAGGAGACATAGTCTACCTACTCTAACGAAATTTCACGACGAATCGACTAAGCTCGAAACTTAACCACAAGAAAGTTAGACCATTCGAAATTGCAGAGAAACTTTCAGACACTAACTACCGACTATCACTACCCCAAACGATAAAAATGCACGACATTTTTCACATTTCACTCCTCGAACCAGCACCAAGAAACGCAAAATAATAACTACACATTAAAGTTCACGAAGAGGAATACGAACCGGAACGAATACTCGACAAACAAGTCATGGACGGAGAAGTCAAATACCTCGTCAAATGGAAAGGATATAGCGACGCTAAAAATACATAGGAACCGGTCAGACACCTAAAGAACTGCCATCGCCTCCTACGACAGTTTCACTAACGGTTAGCTCTAAGGAGGGCGCAAACAGACCTAGATCTATAGGACCGTTAAGAATAGCGTTCCAGTCAACCACACCGAAACCCCCGAAAGACTGAACGTCCACCACAGCCACCAATTCCGCCCGATCCACCTCCTCTAGGTCGTCCAAAGAACGGAGACCGCGACGCACTATCTGATGGCCCTTCTTCACAACCTCGCGACGCTAACAACGGAGCCGGCGAAGACGCGCTTAACATTCATTCACTTTCTGCTAAAGTGCCTCAAGCTCGTCCTCCGCTTTCTCCTCCTAGGACTCAAGACGCTTTTTCTCAGCAATGATGCGGGAAACTACGGGATAACAAGTTAGGGAGGAGAAAAGGGACACCATACGCCTAGGAAACCAAAACTCACCCGAGGCACGAGGCACGCTCGATGCATCACAAGAACGACCATGACGAACACATTCGGCGCAACGATCGAAACCATCCATCATTTTGTAACGATCCTCCCAGCCGTGCGATTCGCAAAAGGAACAAGCCATAACGACGACGCCCAGCTCGGATATCAACAAATATAGATCATAGCGACGCTACGAAGAGCTGCGGCCTATGGTGTCAGCATGACGAAGGAACTAAAGGAAAAGGGAAGAGAGATTTGACGAACCAATAGGATAGAGGGAGAGACGCGGTTTTGATTGATCTTAGGACAAGATCTGAGGAGAGGAGACATCATGTTACGGCCCGTTCTGCGGCCTACACGTGAGGTGCTAAGGGCCCCACTTTTTCCTTCCACTCACGGATCGATCACCTTAATCACTTACAACACGGACGTGATCAGGGAGATCGCTCACCTCGATCACCACGCAACACACACACGATCAGTGCGATCACCTTAGTATATAGACGCGGTCTTAAACCGCCTCCAGTAAGAGCTACTCCAGCTCCCTAGCTATCAATACAGAAGTCAACGCTCAACTTGTTCTAGTTCCCAAGTCTCGCACCAGACTGTGACCCCGAACCTGCCTAGACGACACCCTAGTCTTTCTGTTAAACATAAACCGACCTCTGTCTGCCCTGCAGTCAGACCCGAACGTCACATAGTCCACGACTAACTGTAGTTTTCCATTCTTCTTTAGAACGAACATTACTAAGTATCTTACTTCCGATTTAGATAGCTGAATGTAGCCTTTAGCGAGTTTATCGTTTAGATATTCCCGTAGTGTAGTAAGTTACGTCTCGTTAAGGTTATAGATCTTATAGAACTTAGTCGTAGCTCCGTCTTTAAGGCAGATTTCGTAGTCCTATTAACTATGTTCCGGTAGTCTTATGTTAAGTTTTTCTTAGAACAGTTTGTTATACTTATAGTATTCCTTAGGGACGTTCTTCATTCTGTCTTCGTTTTCTAAGGGCGTTTCTTTTTGTTAGCTAAGTGTCTTATCGACATGACTTAGGTGTCGTTTAAGGAGTGTAATTATCTTCTTAACTCGTTTGTCGTGTTTCCGTGATTACTTATATTGTAGACTAGGTTATAGGCTCTTCTGAGTCGCTATTATGGCTATTATCATTTCCTTCGACGTCGTCGCCTAAACGGCTCGCTTATAGCTTCCTTATGAAGCTTCTTTAGAGGCTAAGTCGTCGCGAAATTTCGCTTCTTCTAGTCGTAAATGATCGTTATGCGCTATGGTGTCTATCTATCGTAACTAGCTAGTGCGCTAATCGATTATAGGGTTACTTTCCTAAAGCTATAGGTGACTAAGTATTAGATCGTAACCGGATAGGTTTATAACATCGAAACTGACTTACTTATAGTGTCCTTAGACAGATATGTCGAGATGATTAGTCTTTATATCGACTTTCCCACTATTATAGTTAAAGGCGTCGCCTTCGATGTTACATAGCCTATAAGGTTCGACTTTCTGATGCCATAGTAGCTAATAGTGGTTAACTACAGTTAGGGATATGTAGTTACTTATCACACTACTGTCTAATAGTGCTCATATGCGATATCCTTAGATCTAAACATCTAAGACCGTTTTCATACCGCGATCTGCCTATATCGCGTAGAGGGTCCTTAAGGTGTTTAAGTCATTCTGTAGCCCTTTTATAAATAACGCTAGTCGTTTTTTGCCTAGTTGTTCTTATTTCCGTGTGCGCATTATTATGCGTTACTCGCTTCTTTAAGTTCTTCCCAAACTATAGCGAGTCTTAAGTTATTCGTCTATTTCGTTACGAAATTGAAGTTTCTAGCCTAAAGGTGGTACATCTCGTCTATATATCTTTCCGGGTCTTCCTTCTTATTGCATTCCTTACATAAGAAAAGCTCGTAAAGGTAATGCTTAAGTGTCTTAGTTCCTAGGTTTATCGGCTAATAGTACCGTTCTCTTAGATTAAGGTCCATTAGTCTTGTGTTTCCGTATCCGTTAGAATCGTAAACACTTTCTTCGTCATTATTCTCTAATGAGCTTTTATATACGTAGGTTATAGGGAGTTTCTTCCCGATCTCCTCCTATCATTCCTTCTACCCTAGTTGGGTTTCTTTATTCCGAAAGAAGTTAAATCCTTCGAAGTATAGGTTACTCATAGGGTTTAGGATATCGTCATAACGTAATAAGGCTTCTAGGACGCACTCCTAACATTTAAGGATGTGTTCTAATACCTTCTTAAGGTCCTGCCTTCCCTTACGTTTCCGTTATAGCATCTCTATTTATGCTTACTTAAGTCGTTCGTATTGCTTATCGTCTTCGCGATGTTATTGAATTTCTTCTTGTCGTCTTTCATGCCATTGTTATACCTTATACGCTATATGCATCTCGCAGTCCTCTCGTTCGTAATTATATCCATTTTTAGGGTCGCTATCTAGGAGACAGACTTCTAATGAGTTATATTATAAGGCCACCACCTGAGCTTCTTCGTTACGGTGCACGAAACGGAAGTACTTTACTTCTTCCTAAGTATATAGTTAAGTGATTTTAGTGTTTAGTAGTTATCGTGGGAATGTGTTGTATCGTCCTTTCTGTTTAAGGTATATTTCATAATGGTGGTAAATACATAAGATCTATCCGATCTCCTTATGGTCTTAATGTTTAAGTGCTAGTCGTTCGTCATTACCGAATACCTATTATGGTGTAGGGTTTTTAAGGTTAAATAGTTATCGAATGTTATATACTAGAACGAACACGACTCGACATCCTCCTTTTAGCATGGGATTTTGCCTAACGCTTATTACACACTTCTAGTCGTTTACGGTCATTCGTGTGAACGGCATGAGATTCTCGTCCCACTATTCTCGGATTTCTTCTGTTCTTACTGAATCGGTGGTTTCTCCTTCGTTATTTTCTTTCTTTATGTCTTAAAGCAGTTAGGTTACTTATTATTCCCACTCCTTAGCTTCGCTAGTCCCTATAGACTCGTCGACTAAGTATTCTTCTTTATCTTCTTCGATTATAGTTCGTCTAAGCATAGCGACCGTTTAGGATGCCTTTAGTTTCTTAAGGTACCATCCCTTTGCGTCTTTATCGGACTTATAGATTAAACATACGTCATTATAGTATGCGGTCTATAAGAGTGAGGCGTGAGTGGTCCTAGTCAATTCGCCTATTCCTATGATTTCGTATCCTAAGTGGGTTTCATTTACTAATGTGTTGATTTATCATTTACTCTCCGGTATAGGGTTCTAATTTGCCTTCCCCTTCTTAAGTAACCGGCATTCTTATGTAAAGTGTCCTTTCTTTTTATAGTTATGGTATATAAGGTTCTTCTTATCTCATTAAACTACGTTTAGTTCTATAGGTCTAGGGTTTGTCGAATGGGCCCACGCAGTTCCTAATTAATTTCGCCTTTAGTTAGTTCCTTATGGTTAACGTTTCCTACCTTAGTTTGTAATGTACGGAATGAATCCGAATCCTTAGTTACGCTTTTACTATCGTCACGCGTGTTATTAGTTATCAATTCGCATAGCTATAGCGATGTACTTAGTTAAGGTGTCTAGTTCTTCGTCTCAGTAGAGTTCGTCCTTAACTTCATCCTTAAGTCCTTTATAGAAGGCTAACATTAAGGGTTCGTCATCCTAATCCAAGCTTATAGTAATTTATCTAAACGTGACTACGTAGTTAGCCGCGGATCCTCGTTATCTAAGCGTTTTGAGTCTCTCAATAGCTTATCGTTATTCGTTAACGGTTCTGAAAGCTTCCTTAATGGCCTCCTTAAAGTTATCGAAGCTAGCGAAGATGTTCACTATTTCCTAGTCTTAGTCTTATGGTTCATTATTAAGGTAGTCCCGTAAAATAAGCTCGAACTAAGCGAGAGTGGTTCCCTTTAGGTAAGTCCCCGTATAGAGGACCTTATCGGGGTCGTTCTTAAGTCTTTTAGGGTAGAACTGATGGTAAGCCTTAAGTTAAGTGAGGAATTCTTAGAGCGTTCCTAAAGTTCCATTAAAGGAAGTTAGGTGCTATAGTTTAATGATCTCGCTAATGTCCTTAGTTTCTATCTAAGTGTAAGTCAGAATGGTTCTAATGTTAGATAAGGTTAGGGTTGGGGTCGTGCTTAGAGCTATAGTGTAGGTATCGAAGTATTGCTTAAGGGTGACATAATAATCCACTAAATAAGAGCTATTAATGTATGACGTTTAGGTCTGACTGTAAGGCAGATAGAGGTCGGTTTATGTTTAGTAAGAAGACTAGGGTGTCGTCTAGGTAGGTTAGGTTACAGTCTAGTGCGAGACTTAGGAACTAAAGCAAGTCAAGCGTTAACTTCTATATTAATAGCTAAGGAGCTAGAGTAGCTCTTACTGGAAGCGGTTTAAGACCGCGTCTATATACTAAGGTGATCGCACTGATCGTATGTGTGTTACGTAATAATTAAGGTGAGCGATCTCCTTAATCACGTCCGTGTTGTAAGTAATTAAGGTGATCGGTTCGTGAGTGGAAGGAAAAAGTGGGGCCCTTAGCACCTTACGTGTAGGCCGCAGAACGGGCCGTAATAGGGATCACGACGAAGTCATTATGATCCGAGCTAAATCGTAATAAGAGCGTGGTGATCTAAGAGTGATCCGTCCTAAATCGTAACGTTATGTAAGTGATCTTAGCTTAGCTAGGCGTGGTGGAAGGAAAAAGCGGGGCCCTCCTTACGTTACGTATAGGTCGCATATCGGGTCGTGACATAATGTCTCCCCTCTCCAAATCTTATCCTAAGATCAGCCAAAACGCGCCTATCTCCCCGTTCTGTTAGTTCGTTAAATTCCCCCTTTCCTTTCCCTTCCGTAGCTAACCAAAATGCTAAACCGCGTTTAATAACGTTCATCGAAAAAATCCGCGTAGCGCTCTGCTCTCGTCGCCCTTATCGCCGAAACCAGTAAGGAAATCATGCTATATTCGTATTGCTTTAAGTAGAAAAAGGTATGCTATGTTAGTGACGGCTCTTCTCACTGCTTAAAGTGCGTGAAGCGAGGTCGTTCTTATAATAACGTTAACGTAGCTTCAGCTCGTGAGTCTAGTCTCGTGGGTTCGTTTTTCCGGGATGTTCTTTTAATGGTTTTAGTGACCCGTATAGCCGCTAAGTAAAAACGCATTGAATCTAAGATCGAAAAATCGGAGAACGAGCTTTAAGAGGCTTTAGCTAGGTTATTAAGGCTACGAAAATAACGTAACTTCTTACGTAGTCACACTTCCGAGCTGTTTTCTCGTGGTATAAGGGAGCTAGATGAGGAGGATGGTGTCCACTCCTAAGAGGAGGCCCTCCTATCGGAGTAGTAAACGATAGGGGACGCCCAATCCTTAGGTGCGTTTAGCCTTATTGACTAGTCTTCGTTATTAAGCGAACCAGTTCTTTTTGGTAATATTAACGTAAAAGGCGTTAGCAACCCATTAGGTGTTTAGCGGGCTCCTATGTATTTTTAGTGTTACTATATCCCTTCCATTTAACGAGATATTTAATTTCTCCATCTATGATTTGTTTGTTAAGTATTCGTTTAGGTTCGTATTCCTCTTCGTGAACTTTAATATATAGTTATTACTTCGCGTTTTTAAGTGTTGGTTTAAGGAGTGAAATGTGGAAGATATCGTGCATTTTCATCGTTTTGGGTAGTGACAGTCAGTAGTTAGTGTCTAAAAGTTTTTCCGCAATCTTAAATGGTCTAACTTTCTTATAATCGAGTTTCGAACTTAGTCGTTTTGTCGTGAAATTTCGTTAGAGTAGGTAGACCATATCTCCTCTCTTAAAGATCGGTCCCCTTAATCTTTTCTTATTATAGTAATGTGCTATCCGTTAGCGCACGTACTTAAGTTCTTTTCGCATCTATAAGTGTAATAAGCGTAGTTAGTTAGTTATAAGTATAGCTTTTTCCGTAAGTGGTCCTTCCTTCAGAGTTTAATAGGCTTCTAGGTTATACCTATAGTTAGCGTACATTAGCGTGAGCTAGGTTAATTTAGCGATCGAGCTGTTATAAGTGAGTTAAGCTATTAGTAGCTTTGAAACCTAGTCGTCTTATTCGTAATTAATGTAACACCGTAGGTATTGTTTTAATGTTTGGTTAAGCCTTTTAGTTTGTCCGTCCGTTTGAGGATAATATGCTATACTTAATTTATGTTTTAATCCGAGTTATGCTATAAAGGCTTACTAAAATTTAGAGGCAAATGTCGTCCCTCTATCTAAGATGATCTCCTCTAATAGTCTATAGTTACTAATAATGACTTTAAGAAAAGTGTATATAAGTTCTTCGGAGTTACTCGCTTCCTTAT
>JPKY01000264.1:0-11814 GCA_000769265.1 Hapsidospora chrysogenum ATCC 11550
TCTTTCTGTTAAACATAAACCGACCTCTGTCTGCCCTGCAGTCAGACCCGAACGTCACAAGATACGCCTCATTACCTTATAGTTATTATAGATCGTCTTAATAAGTACGTTTAGCTAAAGGCTATAACCGATATACGGGCTAAGACTTACACGGAACGCTTTTAGGATGCTTAATAACGCTTTTATAAGTTCCCTTCCGCTATTATCTCCAATAAAGGCATAGACTAGTTAGGTGCCTTCTAGTTTACGCTTTATAAGTTAGTTAGCATTAACTAACTACTATTCATGGCTTACCACCCCTAAACGGACGGTAGCATAAAGCGGGCTAACTAAGAGGTCTTAACGATTCTCTAAGTAGCTATCTCCTTCTCGTAATTTAATTAGGTTAACCACCTTCTTGCTTACTAGCTCGCTATTAATAACCGTGACTTTATAACTATAGGGGTTAGTCCGAATAAGCTCCTACATAGCTTTAACGTGAAACTCGTTTAATAGCCTCCCTCTTATATAACGAGTCGCCTCTTACTTAAGGGTTAGGTAGTGACTTTCTTTAGTCACCTTAAAGAGGGTTAGGATCTCGTATAAGTTACTATCGCCTTTACTTAATAGCGTTAATAAGAGTTTACTAACCCCTCTTAACGTCCCGCGGAGCGCTTTTATATTAGGGATAAGGTATGGCTCTCCTTATATAACATCTATACGAACCGGCCTAACCGTAAGCTAGATTAGATTTACTAAAAATACATAGTGATGGTTATCCTAACCTTACTTACGGTTATATTAGACATTCCTAACGACCTATATAAGACCTTCCATATCGATTTAGTGAAGCGCGTTACGGACGACCCGCTCCCATCCTAGCTTATTTCTAACTCTCACTTAAGTCCTATCTTAATCCTTACGGATAAGGATGCCTCACTTATTAAGGAGTTTACGGTAAAGGCTATCCTAACCGTTAAGAACGCCTTAAGTAAAGGTAAGAAACGTAAGGTATTAGTAAAATAAAGGGGATATAACGTACCCTTATAGGAGTTACTTAAGGAATTTCTAAATATTATTACTCTTAAGGAATTCGAGAAGTAATAAGGAAACGTGTATATAAATAACGGACCGTAAAAGTTAAGTTATACCTTAGCTTTAAGGGCGGGCCGGAATTTATTTAAGGCGTATCCACCACTATTTACTTAAATAACATAAATTAACGTAAGGCGCGCCCCTCCCCCCCTAAGCTAAGCCCTAATAGGGCCCGCTCACTTAACGGACTCTTAGTTCGAGTCCACGGACCTAAACGTATCCTCCTCCTCCTCCTTCTTATTTACCTCCTCGTTCTCCTCCTTTACGTTTACCTAAACGGCCTTAACGTTAGTGAGATTAAGGTAACGGAGGGGGCGGTTATTAAAGCAAACGGATAAGCGTCCAGCCCGGTAGGTGCTAAGAGTGGCGGCGACGGCGGCGGTGGTGGCGGCGGATAGGGCGTAGGCCTAACTTAAGACGGCGGACTGTTATTATTAATACACGCTATTAAGATATTTACGGGGGACTTATAGTTAGGTCCTAAAGGCTAGCACGGACCTTACCCATACTGGCTTAAACGGCCTAACTAACAGCCTAGCTGAGGATCTAACTAAGGCTAGCTATTATTTATTACTATTACTACTATAAGGCGACCTATTATTACTAACGGCCTGCGCTACGGGCTGGAGCAAAGCTAGGTCCTAATAGGACTAGCGCTTACTCCTAGCTTAAGGGTAGGCTAGGCGTTAGCGACGTAACGGGCTCGTTAGCTCGGTCGAATATTAACTTAAGGGCAGCTAGGCGGGTCTAAGCGTAAGTAAGGGTAGCAATTTAGGCGCGCCCCTTACACTAAAAGTCGTTAGAAAGCTTAGCCTTCTTCTTAACGTAACGGCGGCCCTTATCGCCTATAATGTATTTAGCGAGGGCATGGATATACTTATTAGTAATGGCGACGTCCTTTAGGCGGCGGAGGTAACGCTAAAGTTACGGGTTGACCGCTAGCCATTACTCCCCTTAAGCGTAAGTCTAGTAGCTAACTATATAGGCCTTATAAACGTTATTAAAACCTATCTAGCATTTAGCCTTACTAATATTAATAAGCCTCTTAATGTAAGGGAGGTATAGTTCCTTAACCTACTTAGGTAAGTTATACTCTTCGTTAGAGGAGTCACCTTTAATAAGGTACGTACTTAAAGCATGGCGCGACTAAGTTACGTTAGTATAGGGAACACTATTAAGATACGTGTCGAGTCTTATTAATATACTTACCGGCTTCTCGTAACGATAGCTATCGTTATTACTAACGCCCCGTCCAGGGCGCTTAGGTAGCGGCTAGCCTCTAACGGCAGCGGCGGCGATGTTAGCGCTTATAGTGACGATAATAATAGTGATGTTAGGGCGGGGATAATATTAATAATAGTGCTATTAATAATAACGAATAAAGGTAACGTAAAGGAATGGTTAGGCTTAAAAGAGAGAAGAAAAAGAGAGAGGGATAAGTGAATAAAGGGGGTAGGGTATAGGTATAACTACCCCGTACTTATATAGGTGGTATGCGAAATTTTTTCTTTTTCTACTAATTACGTTACCTAATAGGGCGCCTATAAGTCGTAACACCTAAACTTTTACTATAAGCTAGGAGGGGCGTATATTATAGACTCGAGCTTTAGCTTATACTATAGTATTACGTAGGGTCCTATTAGGGCCCGCTCTAAGTCCGGCCGAAGTTTAGCCGAGGTTAATTATATAACCCGATAGGGTCCTGTTTAGTTATTTACCAATCCGCGGCCCCGTACTCCTATAGTTACTTTCCTTCCTTAAGATTCGTAATAACAATAGTTAACGCCTATCCGCTAACGCCATAGGGCCAGTCCTTTATAGAATCGTACGTATTATAAAAAAAAGAGAAGAAAAATAAAAGAAAAAAGTAAAGAGGAAGGGGAAGAAGAGATTTTAAGTAAACATAATAGTAAATAACCGTACGGAAACAATATATATATTATCTATTATACGTATATAGCATTCCCTTACCTAATTGGGTAATCACGACACTTATATAATTATATAGACGTGTAGCTACCCTATTCTTAGAATCTCTTCACTTTCTTTATATAAGTAATTGTTACGGTTCACTTCGAGTTTTCATAATAAGGAAGGATTATTAAAAGTTTATCTTAAGCTAAGGAACAAAGTAAAGAAGGGGTAGAAGATTAACCGCTTCTTTATCGCTTCGTTATTATAGGCCGTAGTTTCTCTAACTAGGAACAGCTGGGTCTGTATCCCTAAGCCTAGCCTATAATATAACCTCGTTCTAATAGTAAAGGTATAATATAGCGATTAAATAATAAATAGTATATATCGAAAGTAAGGTAAGTAAGATAAATAAATAAGGCTAAAATAGTAAAATAGCTTAAAAATAAGCGAGAAGTAGCGCAGTTCTATTTATTGCTATTATAAATATTTAAAACTATAACTAAAAGTAGTCTAACGAGGGTAACCTTATTTACTTATTATTTTTAGCCTTATAGGATAAAGTAATATAAGCTATAATATATAATATAAGTTAGTTAGTTAATTATAATAGTAATATATCTTTAGATTATATTAATAAGAAGGTTTATAAAGTAATAAAGTATAAATTTATATAGTATCTCGTAAATTAAAGAAATCGATATTTTTAAGTAAGGTTGTAGTATTATTAAGTTCGTTAGTATAAAAAACGTCCTTAAAAGATATATATTAATATCAGCTACTTAATTTACTCCTCTAGCTACTAAATATTTTTTTAGTACCTTAAATTTATAAGTATATTATATAGCTACTATACTATAAAGGGCTAATGCTATAAGTCTTATAATTTATATAAGCTCTTTCTATCTAGTGCGAGACTTAGGAACTAGAGTAAGTCGAGCGTTAACTTCTGTATTGATAGCTAAGAAGCTAGAGTAGCTCTTACTGGAGGCGGTTTAGGACCGCGTCTATATATTAGGGTGATCATACTGATTGTGTATGTGTTTCGTGGTGATCGGGGTGAGTGGTCTCCCTGATCACGTCCGTATTGTAAGTGATTAAGGTGATCGGTCCGTGAGTGGAAGGAAAAAAGTGGGGCCTTTGGTCCCTCACGTGTAGGCCGCAGGACGGGCCGTAACATGGCCTTAGCTTACCACGGGGTATATGTATGAAGGCAGAAATCGACTTGCCGGGCTAGCTGTTTCCTTCTTCCTTCTATTATCGCTTGTTTCTGTTTATCTACCTCTGCTTCGATTGACCTGTTCGTTCAGCCTTATCTTCGTGACTATCCCGAATGCGGCTCATTATCTCTCTATAGGAACACGTGACTCTCGGGTGCCGGTGGGTGTCGTCGACCTTTACCTAAATTTCCGACTGCGTTCGGGCACAAAGCGTGGCCGAGTCTCGCGCGCCCAGGGCCACCCTCCCATCGCGCTGGCGTCGGAGCACTGCGTAGCTCTGCAGGTCGACCGACTGGCTCTCTGCCCAGGTCTCGACGTCCCTGTCCCCCATCCTGTCTGCCTGCCGCAGGACGGGCAGGGTGTCCTCCGAGACGACCTGCGAGATGGCCTGCCAGTGGTTGCCGAGCAGCGAGTGGCGCGTGGACCGCAGAAACATGACCGCGACGACCAACACTAGGGCGAATTGCGCCGCCATGAGGGCGGCGGCCGAGGCGAAGCCGGTCCACCGGACGGGGATGAGTGCCGACACGGAGAACGAGGTCGGCGCCGCCGCCGTCCTGTTTGCGTTGGGGAGCGCGTCGTAGTACGCCATCTGGTGCATCCTCGCGAACAGCGCCTGGGCCGCCAGGGCTGGACTCTCGGTGGACTGCAGCGCGTCTCGGAAGACGGCGGTGTGGCTCTTGTGCGCGGAGTTCTTCACATTCGACATGTACTTGGAGAACATGACGGCTGCGTCCGCGGTCTGGTTCTCGGGGGTGTCGCTCGCAAGCGGGTTTATAAAGTAGGTGCTGCCCATGAGATTGGTGGAGAAGAACCAGGCGGACCAGATTGAATCCTGGTAGTCAAAGTCTTGCCACTGCGACCTCGGCCCCAGTTGGAGCACTCCGCGGTCCCGGAGGTCGTCCCCGGCGGGCGATCGTGTCGAGTTCGACGATGCGCCGAGCTGGTGTAGGCTTGACCCGGCGTCGTATCCCTGAGTTAGACGATCCCACGCCAGCTTGGGTTCCTGCCTCGAGTGGGAGCTGTGCATGTCGGCGATGAAGGTCCGCGCACCGAGGTTGGTGAAGCACGTGGTGAGCCTCAGGGCCTCCACCGCCGCCGACCCATTCGTCACGGTTGCCCAGGGGCCGTCGTTGCGGATGACCTCGACGCCACGTCTCGCTCCAGCGCCGTAGGCAAACGCATCCCAAGTGACAATGTCGAGAATCATGAACATTGTCGATGCAGCGGGGACCCTGGCGCTCGCCCGCTCACCGGGATCCGTGTAGAGCGAAGGGTCGACCAGGGGATCCTCCAGCAACACTGTCCATTGCTGATCCGAGCCGACGAAGCACAGGCTTGACTGTCCGTCCGTCGTGGTCAGGCCGCCAGAGAACGCGCCGGGCACCCCGCAGGAAAAACTGATATGCTGCTGGGTCTCTGTCTCATTCAGCATTGGCCAGGAGCTGGTGTCCATGGTCACTGTGCCCGATAGACGCGAGACTTGGTCAACGGTTAGGTTGGTCAATGATGGCCTGCCGCAGACAACGCGCTGGTCCATGATGATGACAGGGCCTCGGAACTTGCGCAAACTCTCGCGCTGGGCCGCGTCCTGGAAGGGGAGGAAGGCTCGATAGGTGTGGCCTGTGTCGTGGAAGTCGCGTCCCTCTGCGAACGAATCTGGCAGCTCGGCAAACGTCCAGCTGGAAGCGGGGGAGACGGTCCACCAGTCGGGCACGCCGGACACTATGTTGGGCCTCTCCACGACGGGAACGGCGGTTGACTTCTCCATGTTGGCGAAGCTGCTGTCGGCGAAGTCGGAGAGGAAGATGGTGGAGAGGAACTGGGTCGCAAGGCTTATGAGGATCTCGGCAACAACGAGACCGTAGACGATTGACAAGACGCCCCTTGACCGGAACACCGTCGTGGATAATAGGTTGGTTGGCGAGACGTCGACGGCCCTGATAATGGCAAAGAATGGCGCCTGGGAGAGGGGGGCCCCGGTGGTCTCGAGGATGAACCCGGTCAACATGGCGGTGACCAGGCTCGCCTGGAGAGCCACAAAGGTCCTTATGATTGCGGTACAGATGGTCACGGCACTGGGGGCCCAGCTGGCCCTGAGGATCCGGATCCAGGGTGTCCTCGGTTCTGCGCCTGCGGCGGCGATTGTCGACTCTCTCCAGAGCAGGCCCAGGAAGAGGAAGACCAGGGGAATCATGGCCGAGCCGAGGAAGAGGGCGCTCAGATGCTGCCAGCTCAGGCGCTGCGCAAGATTTCTCCTTCTGGGCTCAGGGGGTGAATGTCCATGCTCGTTCTGGAGTGCGCAGTCGTCGCTGTCGGTATTGGCGGTCAACGGGGCGAGAGACACGTAGTCGCTATCGTGGTCGTTGCCGGCGCCGTGCCCGTACGGGCTGCGTATATGGGCCATGGTGCCGTGGACGGAATAGTACCTACTAGATACTAGTAGTATTTACAAGTTAAGTGCGAGCAGAGACGCAGAGACTCCGAAGGAGCCTCGAGGTGCGGGCCGGGGCATTCAAAAGGAGCTCCGTCGATGTAGATGCCCAAAAATCCAAATCCCCTCGTCTCCAATGGATGTGGTATCTGCAAGCCAGCCTCACTGCATACATGTACTACTCGTACGATGCCAGGTTGCCTTACCCGTGCCATGATGCCATGGGGGGATAGGGCTGTACTCCGCAAGGGCTCGGGCGCGGCATTGCTAGGCGCCAGGCAGATTTGGTCGCCGAGGTGGAGGGGACTAACTTGGCCTGGGAGATGGCCGCGGTGTTGGTCGAATGGGAACCCATGTGCCCGCAGCGGCAGCGCGCGCTTGGCACGGGGATACGATCATCATACGACGGCGGTGGCTGCAGCGTGCTGCAGGTAGCCGTGCCAGCACCGACCGGGGTATGCGCGCCCGCGGCCCTATGAATAACACAGGGCGACCGATCAAGCAATAACTCGGCAAAGACCAGGCGTGCCAGGCTGGAGAGGGGACAACTTGCAGTCTCTAAGGGCGAGCAGGCACTGCTAACAGCAGCTAGCAGCGCACTCCACTTATTGCATGTAACACGCAGGCGGTCGATTGGTAGAGCCGTGAGGCGGCACTCGGCGACCTATCTGCATCTTCATCCATCCGACCAGCATCGTCTCGACGCTTCCGACGGTCCGCGCACGAACCGGCCCTCACTCGCCCCGTTCGTGTCGAATGAGATTGCTAACTGCACCCCCCAATAGCTGGAACGACAGCGTCAATTATCACTGCTCGTGACCATGGTTATAGACGGTTATTAGAATATCGCTTTAGCGAGACACCTTGCAGATGTCTTTAGGGCAGAGACCAGAGACTTGAATCAATATCCCCTCTGGGTTGTGGTACGCTCCCCGCTCCTTATCGGTCTGTGAATGTCGGAATAAGCCACCGTACGATGCGGATATCGTAACTGGGCTATTCCCTAATTGGCAGGGAAATTAGCCGTGGTCAGGGAACACCACGAAAGGGGCGTCTCAATTGAGAGGCATACGATCTTAGCTTTTAGTTATCATCGTCGTCCTAGATGTGTCAATTGATCCTTTTTCCTGTACTTATGTTCCTGCATGTAAAGGTCATAACTTCCGACAGTGAATCATGTCTAAGTCCAGTCTTTCCAAGCACCACCCCTCGGCTCACGCAAGTCAGAAGTCCATGAACAAAGTTCGACAATTTAGGATGGAAGAAAACGAACAGTAAAAGGCACTTCATTCGACTAGGTAGGATTGATACCAGAGACACTCAGCCAAGAGGTAAGAACTGGCCCCGTCCACAGTTCGCAGACAGTCACGCCTTACCATACCATTAGATTAAAGATGCACAGTCGGGACTCGGACATTGAGAAAAAGGCAGTGATTTTTAGGCCAGGGTTCGGTCTCGTCTTGTACGGTCCACGTCTCATCGCGATTACGGCGGACTATAGGCGAGACTACGTTAAGATTAATTTTCGAGTATATAACCTAAAAAATCTTAATACGGCTATACCTATATATAGCGTATATATCTATATTCAATTAACTATATGATATAATTTATATTAATAAAGATTTATATTTTGCTTTACTTCCTCTCTATTATTTTTTTTTCTATTAATTTCTATTTAAATTACAATATTTTACTTTAGTAATATCAAATTATAAATATTATATTATTAATACTACCTATAGTTTCTGTTATAAATCCCTAACTAATTAATATATTACGTTTAACGGCGTAAGTGCTAGTAAAGGTAAGGTTAATATAACTAAAGAAAGTCTCTGCACTAAAGTAAGCGGGAAAGATTACTTAGTTCTTAAAATTTAATCCTTAAGTAAGATGCGGCTAGTTACTTAAAAAATCCCTTAATTTAATATATAATTAAAATGTATATATAATATTTATTTATCTTTTTAGGGAAGAGCTAAATTACTTATATACTCGCTTGTTATAACCTAATATACGGCCTGTACGTAATGATAGGGGCCCCTATTTCTTTTCTACTAATTATCGTTACCTAATAGTAAGTATACGGGATCACGACTAGATTACTACACTCTTACGGTAATCCGGCTTAGGTTACGACTAGATTAATAAGATCCTCTTACGATCCTCCTTAAATCACGATAACCATATTACAATCCCCTTAGTATATAGACGCGGTCCTAAACCGTCCCTAATAAGAGCTACTTTAGCTTCTTAGTTATTAATATAGAAGTTAACGCTTAAGTTACCTTAATTCTTAAGTCTCGCACTAGACTATAACCCGCCCTACCTAAACGACACCCTAGTCTTTCTATTAAACATAAACTAACTATTACGGCCCGTTATACTGCCTACACGTAAAGGACGGATAGCCCCACTTTTTCTTTTTACTTAAAACTAATTACCATGATTACTTATAAAACGGTCGTGATTAAGGTAGCACTTACCTTAATCACTATAAAAGACACCCGCAATTAATGTAATTATTATAAGTATATAAACGCGGTCTTAAACCGCTTTTAGTAAGAGCTACTCTAGCTCCTTAGTTATTAATATAGAAGTTAACGCTTAACTTACTTTAGTTCTTAAGTCTCGCACTAAACTGTAACCTGACTACCTAGATAACACCTTAGTCTTTTTATTAAATATAAACCGACCTCTATCTACCTTATAGCTAGACCTAAACGTTATATATTAATAGCTCTTATTTAGTAGATTACTATATTACCCCTAGGTAATACTTCAACACTTACATTATAGTATTAAGCGTAACCCTAACTCTAACCCCAACCCCGTTTAACGTAAGAATAGCTTTAACCTATACTTAAATAGATACTAAGGATATTAACGAGATTATTAAACCTTAATACCTAACTTTATTTAACGGAACTTTAGGAACGCTTTAAGGATTCCTTACTTAACTTAAGGCTTATTATTAATTCTACCTTAAGAGACTTAAGAATAACCCCGATAAGGTTCTTTATATAGGAACTTATTTAAAGGGAACCACTCTCGCTTAATTTAAGCCTATCTTATAAAACTACCTTAACTATAAATCGCGAGATTAAGATTAAGAAACGGTAAATATCTTCGCTAACTTTATTAATTTTAAGAAAGTTATTAACGAAGCCTTTAAAACCGTTAATGAATAACAATAAGCCGTTAAGAGACTTAAAATACTTAAATAATAAGGATTTATAGCTAATTACGTAATTACCTTCCGATAAATCGCTATAAGCTTAAACTAAGACGACGAACCCTTAGTGTTAACCTTTTATAAAGGACTTAAGGAGGAAGTTAAGGACGAACTGTACTAAGACGAAAAACCTAACACCTTAACTAAGTATATCGCTATAGCTATACGAATTAATAACTAATAGCACGCGCGATAATAATAAAAGTATAACTAAGGATTTAGATTTATTTTATATACTATAGATTAAGAGAGGAAACGCTAACTATAAGGAACTAACTAAAGGCGAAACTAATTAAGAATTACGTAAGCTTATTTAATAAACCTTAAACTTATAACGTGTTTCACTTACGAGCGGGCCACACCCACGAGCGGGCCGCCTTCTACCTACAATACGTCCAAAACCTTTAATTTACCATCACAAAACTAATTATCTACTATAATTACATCTAAATTAGATACATTAGGCCCTTCTGAAGCATTCTAATAAGTTCGTATATTATGACCAGTCCCGCCATAATTGCTATAACACCGAGCCTTTATATAAGCCCCCCGTCCATAACTACTACTTTAACGCTCTTCCTTCTTAATCTGCTCATATAGATCCTTCTGATCTAATAGATCTTACACATCTTATATAGTAAGGGATCCACTAAGCTATACACGTGTTTTTTTAGCTCTCTGGCGCTTGCTTAGCGCCTCATTTGCTATACGGAGTAATGAGACCTCCACGCGTAGAAAAGCCACTTAATGCATTATAGCTATTACCCCCTTTGCAAAGTGGTCCATAACAACTAGCATAGAGGTTAGAGAGCTATTCTTATGGGCAGAGATGCGACTCTTAATATGCTCTAACTGTAACCTAGCCTCGTCCGAATTCTATAGCGTCTTCGAAACTTAGGGCTGCCTAATCTTAGGAAGGGTCACTAAGGGTGTTAGTGTTCGTAACCGTACATTAAGCTTTAAGAGAACCCTTTACGGATCGTACGGCATAAGGCCGGCCCCTATGAAGCCTCCTTATATGTTTTTCTCGGTTATAGAGGAAAAGAAGGCCTTACGGAAGGCGTAAAGGAACTTAAGCTTACTAATGTGTGTGATATATATACGTATTAGATCCTTAACCTAGCGGCCATACGCCTACTTAAGTGGCCTAAAACAGCTAACATCTAGCGGCTAAAGGATATAAGAGGAATGGGTAGGCATATAAAGCGTAATAATGTTATAATGCTTATAGTAAAGCTCAAATCCGGTAGAGTAATGGCTTTCGTGGCCGTTAAGGATTAGGAGCCGATACGTGCCCTTTATATAAGACGCTATATAATGATCTAAGTGTTTAATCCAATCTAGACCGACCTTATTAGTAGTCCAGCCATTTTCCGTTATTATAATGCGTTAAGTAGCCGGAAGATTGCATTCTTAGTACTAATTAGCGAGATGGTATTAAGCGGTGAGGATAATGAACGGTAAAATCGCCTAACTGAGCGTGTTAACGCCTTAAATCATAGTTGCCCATTCCTAATTGCTAGGTTAGGCTAATTTAGCCCTCATACGGCTATTTAATGTTATGATAACCATGCCTACGAAGATAATGCCCATTATAAAGCCGGTCTCGTCGAAGTTATAGGTATCGTCATCTAGGATCCCATATTTCGCCCTTATATTCCGTACGAGATCAAACCACTCACTAACGAGCTTCGGGTCTTCGCATTTAGCTCTTTAATAGTCGTACCTACGAGACTAACGCGTACGGAGCTCTAACTAGCGCTAAACGAACTTTAAGGCCTAGTTCTTACCGATAGGTAGCGCGTTACGTACACGTAACAAATAGTTAGCCATTTCTTTAACACTATATAGCTAAGGAGGAAATGATCGCGTTATTAAGTTAAGGATATATCGAATAATAGCTTACTCTTCTAACTCCGTGAGTTTCGTTAGATTAGGCC
>JPKY01000265.1:0-11787 GCA_000769265.1 Hapsidospora chrysogenum ATCC 11550
GTCTTTCTGTTAAACATAAACCGACCTCTGTCTGCCCTGCAGTCAGACCCGAACGTCACATCTGCCCTGCAGTCAGACCCGAACGTCACAGTCGGCAGTAATATCAGCACAAGTTTTTCCCGTCCATAGCGATCGCGGCGTACCTAGCTTATAATCTAATCTCTAGTCGATAGCTGCTTTGAGGGCCGGCCGGAACGTGGCTTATCCATAAGTAATGAGTTATGAAGAATAAGAGGTCGTTAGTTTGGGTCCAATCCAGCCTTAATAGCTTAAGCATAGATCCTATCCACTGTACTAAGGCTAAGACTAGTTAACCTAGCTATCTCTAGTGTAGTCTTATTGCTAGTGGCCTTTAACATAACCATAGCACCTCTAGTTACGATACTTATGTTGGTCGGCATCTTATTTGTTGAAGAGATGAGGAATAAAGATTAAAGAAGAAGTGAGGGGTAATGGAACAGAATCCGTACGTAGAAAGTTAGTGTGAAAATTCCCTACGAGTACGCTAAGGCTCCCTTAGCGCCTTGGCGACGCAAGCTATCACGCAAAACTTTTGATAGCGAGCTCCGTACTGCTCTAAATTTCACGTGCTATACCGCGTTGTGGGGAACTAAACCAGAACCGCGGAAACCTGAGTTCGAGTCTCAGTCCGGGCACATTTTTTATTATTCTTTTTCCTAGATTTAAACCTGTATATTTCTAGGGGTTTCTTTTTTTTAAACATGACTATCCTTAAATCGATAGCTTATGGGTTCCCCTCGGTATGCGGTGTCATTTACTAATGGAGGAGGATTGGCTGCTTAACTTATCACTGCCATCTCCGGCCTCAACTCGACGCCCCTAAAAGAAATAGCTACTTACTTAAATTGAATAGATTGATCAATTTGGATCAATTTCATCAATTTCCATCAATTTCCATCAATTTCATCAATTTCCATCAATTTCCATCAATTTCCATCAATTTCCATCAATTTCCATCAATTTCCATCAATTTCATCAATTTGTCAATTTGTCAATTTGTGAAATCGGGCCCCCAATTTGAATTAAACTGGCAAAGTTGAATTGTTGCCACCGCTGAACGAATCATCGAGGCAGGCCACAAATACGAACGTCACAGAGGAGTTCGCCCGACTGTGGCATTCATCCAGAAGCCTGCGTTTACTAATGCACTTGCCCAAAGCGTCAGAAGTTCGCGCCTTGGAGGCCACCTAAGAAACCCATCGCAACGGAGCCAAGCTTCTCCGATCGCTCCAATCTCCTCGCTGCGCCAATTGTGCTTACTTAGGTAGGACGCGCGAACGCCCTGCCTCCCATGGAAACAGTTGGGAAAGGAAACACTAGAAAAAAGGCAAAACATAACATACAACAGCCCGTATCCGCTGGGACAACCTTGGTTTGCGACCAGACCAGAGTACGTTGCATTGGCAAATCAATATCTCCTCCACTGGTTAATTCACACTTCGAATTCGAACAGCATCTACGTAAAAATAAAAATAAAAAGCATTCGCAAGTACAAAGATGCAATCCGTCTCACGGTAACAGTCTCATGGTAACAGGCCAAGAAGGTCTGCATCGACGCAAATACCTCCTACCAGAACAGACACACAAACCAGCCCGCCCTCGCATGTCGAAAAAGGGTTGAGAGGATTGCACGTGTTGGTGTCGTCGACGCATGCAGTCACACTGGCAAGACCCAAGCTGAGGTCGAGGCACACCAGATTACCGGCGCAAGGAGCTCCAGTATCGCCGCAGTTTTCGGCTCCGTCGTCTCCTCCGTCGTTTGCTGGTTCTTCCACGCAGCCAGTGCTGCCCGTACCCGAGCCGGCACACACAAACCCTTCGGAGCATCCTATCCCTGTGCCTGGAGTGCAGGTGACACTGGGGACGCAGAGGTCGACGTCGAGTCCAAGTATCGATGTGTCGACGCAGACCAGACCATCTTCACAAGGACCTCCGGTTCCACAGGCCACGTCGACTGTAGTGTCGGGGTCGTCAACGCATCCGGTGGCGCCCAAGAGACCGGCACTGCAAATTTGGCCGGTTGGACAGTCAGCTGTCTCGCCGGGTGAACAGTCTACCGGCGCCACGCAGACCTCAAGTTCGGCACCGAGAATATCAGCTCCAACGCAGACGAGGCCATCTTCACAAGGTCCTCCTGTGGCACCGCAAGAATCGTCGCTAGGTGATCCGCCGCCTTCTTCATCCGGTACACAGGCTGTGAGAGCGTTGTTACCAACGGCAACACGGCAAGTTGATCCTGGCGGGCATCCCAGATTCACCACCGGGACACATACATCAAGGCCGACGCAGGCTTCGACGGTGCCATCTAAGAGCGAAACCTCCAGGCAGACTAGGCTACCTTCACAAGCAGGTCCGGTACCGCAGCCGAGGGGGGAAGGGAGGCATGCGCCCTCAATACAAACGTCGCCGTCTGTACACTCAGGGTCACAGTCTGAACCGGGACCCGGAGGGACGCACACACCCTCGATACAAACGTCGCCGTCTGTACACTCAGGATCACAGTCTGAACCGGGACCCGGAGGGACGCACACACCCTCGATACAAACGTCGCCGTCTGTGCACTCAGGGTCACAGTCTGAACCGGGACCCGGAGGGACGCACACGCCCTCGATACAAACGTCGCCGTCTGTACACTCAGGATCACAGTCTGAACCGGGACCCAGAGGGACACATACGCCCTCGATACAAACGTCGCCGTCTGTACACTCAGGATCACAGTCTGAACCGGGACCCGGAGGGACACATACGCCCTCGATACAAACGTCGCCGTCTGTACACTCCGGGTCACAGTCTGAACCGGGACCCGGAGGAACGCACACGCCCTCTAGGCAAACGTCGCCGTCTGTACACTCTGGGTCGCACTCTGAGCCAGGACCAGGGCCTGGAGTGACACACTCGCCCGCGAGGCAGACATCGTCACCAGTGCACTCTGGCTCGCAGTCGTCTGTGGGGGAGATGCACACGCCCTCGATGCAAACGTCGCCGCCCGCACACTCAGGGTCGCACTCTGAGCCAGGGCCAGGGCCTGGAGTGACACACTCGCCCGCGAGGCAGACATCGTCACCAGTGCACTCTGGTTCACAACCTGTGGGGTCGGTGACAGGAGTGCATTCGCCTTCGAGACAGACATCGCCTCCAGTGCACGCAGGCTCGCAATCATCGTTCGGAGTGAGGCATTCCCCACCAATGCAGAGGGCATCACCGGTGCATGCTGGGTTGCACGCAGTCGGGTCGACCTGAGTAATACATCTCCCATTCAGACACACTTGATTCCCAGTGCAGGCTGGATTGCAAACAGCGCCGTCTCCGTTGTTGCCGCTGCCGCCGTTGTTGCCGCTGCCGCCGTTGTTGCCGCTACCGCCTGCGATGCAGGTTCCCAAGATGCACAAGGAGCCAGGTGAGCAGGGGCCATCCGACCCGCAGTTGTCCGAATCACCGAGGATGTCAACACAGACACCGGCCGAGAGGCAAATCTCGGTTCCACTGCAGCGAGTGTTGCCACATTGAATGTTAAAGCCGAAGTCATTCCCCGGCCCGCCGTTATCTTGACCGAGTGACAGTCGACGGCACTGCTTATTGAAGCAGAACTCACCAGCGTGGCAGCCCCCCGAGCAGTCGCGAAACTCGGGATCGTCCAATCGCACACATGTGTTGGAGCAGCAGAGGGAATTGCCACCACATGAGCGACCGCCGCAGTTTGAGGGGTCGCTAAAGGTGTAGGTTTGCCCCTGGATCTGGACGCTACCGTAGTCGGTTCCAGATCCACTGCCTGGATGTGGTGAGGTTGCGGGACAGGTCTCCGGGACGTCCTTGAAGCAGGACCCTCCGATTGACAGGCCTTTGTCGTCGCAGGTCGTGTCGTAGGTGTCGACATGGATGTTGTGAACCATCTGGTCCCTGCAAAACGCTCCAGGATAGGTAGCATCCGCATCGCACGAGTCCAATGACTCTTCGAATGTGATGTTGTAGCATGCGCCGCTGAGGCAGATTGCGCTGGCAGCGCACTCCTCCTTCTCATCACCACAGTGGTAGGGGTCGGTAGTCATCACGTAGGTGTCCGAACCGATAGTGATGGGGGCACACGTGCCATCACGACAATAGTTTCCAGGGTCACATCGCTTGGCTTGATCGCCCCGGCCGCAGTCGAGTGCATCTCCCGTAAGGTTGAGGGGGACAGCCACGCCGTTGATGCAGGCCTCACCAGGTTCGAGCTCGACAGGTCCGTTTGACGTAGGACAGTGGAGAGGGTTGAGCATGACTTGGATGCTCTCGCAGTTGCCTCTGTAACACCACTGGCCTGGACCACATGCCTCTTGACACGAGTCCAAGTCGTCGCCGAACCCAATGGGTTGGCATGTCCCATTGACGACCAGCTCGGCCGCTTCGCAGTTGTACCTTTGCGGATCCAGCGCAATGACTGGAGAGCAGGAGCTCTGGGAAGAGTACCGGGCGCTTAGAGTGGGGGCATGGTGGTCAGAGAAGTCTCTTAACAGATGACCAAGGCTGCGGGCGGATGCGAGGCCTTGTTGGCCGAGGCATAGCGTGAGAGCCGCGAGGATCTTACAGCCTCCAGGGGACATCATTTTCCGGATAGATGGGTAATGATTAAAGAGTTGAGGGTATGACGAGGATGAGTGGCTTGTCAGAAAATTCAAGTATCCAAATTTGTGCGAAGAAGGAATCGTCTGAATACTTATACACGAGACCGAGTAGAGGTTGGAGTAAATGCTCCAGCTCCGCACACCTCGTGAGTGCTCGCAAAGCCTCCATTCCTGGCATCACATTCCTGCAACACTTGGCCTGGTCGAGACCACATAGTCTCTCCGGAAGCCGGCGCGCAAGGGGATCAGTTCTCATCTCTAGTTGCAGGGACGGTGTTGCAGAGGATAAATAATAGTCTGTGGCGCCCAGGTGCCGAGGCCAATAGGGCAGAAGGGATGGGTGCAACAAGCCGTTTGCAGGCAATCAAGGCTCGTAGCCTACAGCTGCTTGGCGGCAATGGCTTCACTAATTGGATAGTGGTAGCTTGAAGTAGAAAGCTCCGTCGTGGGCCCCATCGAGACTAAAGGAGCGTACCTTGGGTATCGAGCAGAATAAGGTTCATCGTCCAAAGAATATCACGTCGGCGAGAGATGACAGAACTCTTCAGACCTTTGCCTACCGTTCTGCTCGGACAATCCGTGGTTTTGTAGACTATAGCACCTACTGAGAATCTCCCAGAGAGCCGTTATCTATGTCTGCCGCGTGCATTTGCTCAAGTGTGCGATACACAAGGAGATGTTGGAATCCGAATAGAAGCCCAGACGGGCTAGGCCTGGATTGACGAAGCCTCCATTCCAGTGTAAGTACAGTGGGGATTGGCATCGTGTGGCCCGCGAAGCCTCCTGCGATGATTCGACGGCTTGCCCATAACCGAGGATGGTTGGCATTCCTACCGATGTAGGGTCTATGCTGTCGTCTCGTCTAGCGCCGTTCTCTTTGAATCGATATAGCGATTAGCGACGAGGTCGCTGGTAGACCTTGATCATAGACTACACTATCTAAACCACTGCAAAGAGACCAATTGCTATAAGCGGCCTTTGCAATGGGCTAGGCTCTCAATCATTTTGCGTTTCTAACTGCTACTAGTTTCGTCGTCTGTTCTTGTTAGACTTTGCGCTATATACGTCAGAAACACGAATACGGTCAAGCCGATAGTTGTCGGGCACTTTGCCGGTGAACCGTAACTGTGTATGCCAAGCACCATCATACAGTCATGATTCATCGGAGGTTAGAAGGGCGAGATTTAAAAGTATATGCATCAGAAAGTGGAAGCAGATGAGCGCAATACAAGAACTTGACGAATTCCCACTAAGGTATGGTCGCATGTATCTTGGAGGTTGATCAATATAATCAAAAACTAACAAAACCATCGCCGTCATGTGTGTCATTTGAGGCGGTTCGGTTAGGGTATTATTAAATGATAAATCTATCTGGGACAGTACAAAATCTCAGTAAAACCCCAGGTTCTAGTTCATCGCATGACCTATGTACATATACAAAAATCCAATGTCGACAGCTGGAGGTATTCATTCTCCGATGACGGAACTGCCCGCGATGCCTCAAGATGAAAAGCTGCTCGTGCTGTTGAAGGTGCCCGCGATGACGCCCCAAGATAAGGCTTCTTCCGATACCCCGATGACGCTTCTCGGACTGTCTCAGAGGAAATATTTTGACGAAGATGAGGAAATACTAATGTCGCCAGACGGGCCAAGTCACCACCCGGCGCCACAGGCATCCCTCACGTACTCCGGCGTCTCGCGAATTTTCAACTTCTTCCTCAACAGCTCGCAGTTGGTTTCCTGGTGATACTAATTCTCCTTACGATCCTCGATGAACTGCCGGGTCTTCGGTGGGAATTCGGGGGAGTTCCTTAGTCCCGTTCTGCGGTAACTCAACCTCGGGATCGGGGTAATCGTAGCTAAGCCTCGCTAGGGGACTAATTATCTTAAGGCACGCATTCGACCAACTCTTCCAGTATGTTGGCCTCCCTCTCGAGCTTAGCATTTTTCGCTCTCTCGGAAAATACTTCTTGTTCGATGAGCTTGCTCTATCCTGGCAGAGATGTCACCGTCACCGGCGTTATCTTGGGCCCTTGTGGCTAACCAAACAAGTTGTCGGTGCTTGCCCTCTTTCAGACCATCCACTTCTACAAAAGACTTTTCCATGGCCTCAAAGGTCGGTAGGCAGACATAGAAGGATTTGCCTGGTGTCGTTCTCGGTATGGCCGTGGCGACAGGGCCATACTTCGCAAAGTGCCTATCGACCAACCTAGCCCGAACAATTGGCCTGGATACAAGCCCTCAGCTTTGAGCTTCTCCATGAACGGATACAGCCCCAGGCGACCTCGGTTTTGACCGCCAGTGTCTTCACAACGACGTGCTGCCATCGGAGAAAGGGTGTCTCTGCCAGACTGTCGGTGGTCGTGATATGTCGCATGGCAGGATCTGCAGAACTTGTATCCGAGGGAGGCGGCTTTCACCTGGGCTCTGCCTGAAGGGAGACAACATGGTTCTTCCCTGACGCCACGGGCCGGTCTGCATTAGGGGCACCGCGTTGTGGGGAACTAAAGCAGAACCGCGGAAACCTGAGTTCGAGTCTCAGTCCGGGCTTTTTTCTTTTTTTTTTACACTTTTTTCCTTTACTAGACTACCCGGGCTTGTTTCTGATGGAACTCGAGACTGATGGCGAGGGAACTTGCCTGTAAACCTCAGGTGGCTAAGCGCACTTGGGGCACTAATGGGGTTATCGCAGGGCAAGTGACTCCGTTACTATGACATTTCCCCTTTACAATGTAAACAAAGTGATAAAGGGACTTCTCTGGTATTCTTGGCGACTTAATCAATTAAATTTAGCCATAGTGTCCTCGGGTGATCACCGAGGCTCCCTTCGTGTACTTGGCTTCCGTGGTGGTTTATGGCCACGTGACTTCGCGACTGTACCTAAGGTACTTACTAACGTTGGTAGTACTGCTCTGATTTCACGAGGGATACGATGACGCACGACGCTGATGAAGTGAACTTTCCACCCCCAACTCGGAGTGCGACGATGCCCAAGTGAAAAGAACATGGCCGGGGCGAAACGCGCTGGTCCCAGGAGACTTGGCCGACAGAATGAGCCCAGCATTTACCAGGACATGCTCGCCGAGGCAGGCGTGGCATCGCAGCAGGAAGATGGCCTCCCACGGCCGTTGAAGCGGAGGCGTGCCGGACCGAGGCCCGGAGAGGGCCGGCCTCGTGGAGAGGCGTCTTCGGCGGGGAGATCCCAGGACAACGGAGATGAGGACGAGGGTGAAGAGGATTTGGAGTTTGAGGATGTGGCGCTTCCCCCACCCACTGTTCAGACCATGGAGAGGGACTCTGAGGAGGAGGATGAAGACATCGTATTCGAAGACGTGGATTTTACTGCACCTTTGAACGACGATACCTCGATGACCCAGTCTGCCAAGGACCTAGAGTTGAATCTCTCAGCCGAAAAGGCAGCAGCCTCACCGTCAAAGAGGGGAGCAGAACGGCGCCGACCCATCACCAGGGAGGAAAGGGAGCGCCGCACGCACATCCACCAGACCCATATCCTCTGCCTGCTCTCCCACGTCGCTAGGCGTAACCATTGGTGCAACGACACAAAAGCCCAGGAGTACCTGCGCCGGCACCTGTCCGACAAGACGGTCGCGTACCTCAATCCGGGTACGAATCTGTCGCAGTTTGGCCGCACGGAGAGCCTGAAGAATGGGCTGCAGCAGGCCAATGCCATGTGGAAGACAAAGTTTGAGATCACGGAGAGGGGCCTCCGCCGGGCTCTCTGGGCGGAAAATTCGGAGTATCTACGAGACGTATGTATGCCCCCTCACCCTGGGACATGTATGAGTGGATCCCACTGATGTGGGATGCCCTATAGTACAACCCACCAGACGATTTGGAAGTCTGCGTCGACCGCGATGATTTTCGGAACGCGGCCAAGACTCTGCAAGGTTCTCGCGACGTCGGCGCGCAATTGTACTGCGCCCTCCTCCGCAGCGCAGGGGTCAGAGCGCGCTTGGTATGCTCTCTCCAGCCCCTAGCCTGCGCACCAGGAGCGCCGACTATGCCCAGGCCGAAGGCTGGCAAGGCGTCCTCCAAACAGTCCAAGGAAGAGCAGGTGCGCGCTTCCATGGATAAGTTTAAGGAGATGACGACAGCCGCAAGGGCCTCGCTGTCCGATTCTGTGGGGAGCCCTACGGCCCGTCGTCGGCTGGGTCACCCCAACGCTTCTTCGCACGGGTTCGAGCCAACGCGTGCGCAGAGGGAGTCACGCCCAGCATTCAAGACACCGAAACGTATCAAGGAGTCGACGTATCCGGTCTACTGGGTTGAGATTCTTGACGTTGGCCACCAGAAGTGGCAGCCGGTGGACGCTGTGGTCACACATACTTTCTGGAAACCCAAGGCACTCGAGCCACCTATCACAGACAAGGAAAATTCGCTATCTTATGTCGTCGCGTTCGAGGCAGATGGAACAGCCAAGGATGTTACCCGAAGATATGCCAAGGCGTACACGGCCAAGACGCGACGGTTGCGGATAGAGACGGCCTTGGAAGGGGGCGACAGGTGGTGGCGCAAGGCCATGAAGCCCTTCCGACGGAGACACCCGGAGGACCTGGACCAGATCGAGGACACCGAATTGGCGAGCGCAGAGGCCAGGGAACCGATGCCACGCAATGTGCAAGACTTCAAGGACCACCCCGTCTACGCGCTGGAACGGCACCTGCGGAGACATGAGGTGCTGGTGCCAGGGGCGACGCCGTCGGGAACCGTCAGCGCGGGGAGCAGGGGTCCGCTGGAGAGGATATACCGTCGCAAAGATGTGCGCATTGCGAGAACAGCGGACAAGTGGTATCGGCTAGGACGGGTGGTAAAGCCCAACGAGATACCCGCCAAATGGCTGCCCAAGAGAGCAAAACCCGGAGGGCGGTTCGACGGTGAGGAGGACGACGACGACGTCATGCACGGAGACGCAGGTACACCTATCTACACTCTGGATCAGACTGATCCGTATGAGCCGCCGCCGGTTCGCAGCGGACGTGTGCCAAAGAACAAGTTTGGCAATATCGACGTGTACGTGCCGAGCATGGTTCCGCGCGGGGCGGTTCACATTCAGCACGAGTACGCGGCACGCGCGGCGTTCCTGCTGGGAGTTGACTACGCGCCAGCGTTGACCGGGTTCTCCTTCCGGGGTCGTCAGGGGACCGCGGTACTAAGCGGGATCGTGGTGGCCGAGGAATACGAGGAGGCCATACGAGCGGTGATTGGTGGATTTGGTGATTTACAGCGCGAGGCTGAGGAGGAGCGGCGGCGGCTGAGGGCACTCAAGATGTGGAGACGTCTTATGATGGGCCTGAGGATCCGGGAGCGGGTTTGGAAGGGCGTGGATGAGGAGGAGAGGAGGGAGGCGGAGCGAGAGGCTGAGATGGAGGCGGAGATGAGGGACGCGCCTAGCGATGTGACGGAGGAGTTTGATATGGAAGACGACGGTGGTGGGGGGTTCCTGGTGGAGGATGACAATGATGACGGCGGCGGCGGCGGCGGCGGGTTCTTGCCCGAGTGATCGACATCCATGGAGTTGCGGCTGAGCGGCCTGAAGGAGTTGGACCCTCAGGGCAACTGGCGAGCAGCCCTATCAATGGCTCTATTTATATGATGGGAATATCACTGTCCAAGGACCGGCAGAATCTAGGGTCGAGATGCTCGAGGGCTATCATATGTCTTCATGGCCGTCAGTGCAGCAGAAATGGTCCAACTGAGATGACCTCTCAAGCGGTCACTGTATGGCAATGTCATCCAAGAAGATGAAATGAGCAGAGTATCTGGCAAATGGAATGAGGGCGGGTAGCATCGTCACCTGTGACTATTCATCAACTTCTAAAGGCACAGGAGGTTGAGGCTTATGATGGTCTGTAAAGTAGTCGTCATTCGGGGTTTCGCGTGCGAACCACCCATGAAGCCGCCGAGTTGGGAAATATTAGGGCAACAATACAAGTAGGTACGTACGTCCGTAATGGTAGGTACAATTAACCTCAGCACGGGTCGGGTAACGGCGAGATTTAACCCCCCGGCCACGTTCCATACATGGTGGCTGTGCAGCCGATGGGGGTTGGGAGTCGGACCGTGCCGCCGGGGATAGTTCTGGACTGGCCTGGTTCAGGACGGATACTATTACCTACCGGTATGTATCTGCATTGTAGTACGTACCGATGCCGATACTACTAGTAATATTAACTGATAGTAGGACTCCATAATTACCGGCGTTCTGCATGAATACGCATCGTACGTACGTCGTCGGACAAACGAGGGGCTCCTCCTGATGACGGCAATGGTGATGGTCGTATTCGTCGGGCACGCTACCGAGCATCGAGTGCACCAGGGACAGCGGCGGTGGCATTGGGCATTGTCAAAATCAATAAGCAATATCTGGCGTGACAACCAATCCAGGAGTACGCGTAGACCAGCTTTGGGGCCGCGCTCACAGCCACCAAACGTTGTTCGTTGCCAAGCCCATTGTCGACTTCGATGACGGACGGCGACACGCAAGCGTTCTGGGTACGGATCCCAACCGCCAAGCATTCTGGGCTTTGGGAGGGCGAATGGGCGAATAGGGTGCGGAGTACGGAGTACGGAGCAGCGAAGCTGCCAACATTGGAGGGGGCGCTTGCCAGGGGGAGGGGGGAGATGTTTTGGGGGTGTGTAGGGGTGTTGCTGCGTTGCTGCGTTGCTGCATTGCTCCTCCCTCCTGCTGCGCCCCGGCTGTAGTACCCACCTCAGTCGCGCCTACCTTGCAACTAACGTTAGTACCTAGTCTGTACAGACGTAGTTAGTAGGCTAAAGTTGACTTCCGATGAGTGGCACACGCAGCCAAACACACAGATCGTCATCGACATTCCATCACCACCACCACCACCACACCAGCCGAAGCGGCGGCAGTGTCGACTTCGTTTCTTCATCAACTCTCTTACGTATCTATAGCAATTGCGTCGCACTTCATCGCCCGTCCTTCCCTTCGTCCTTTTGTTTATTCGTCTCGGCTTTCTTCAAGCCACCATCGTCACCTCACCATCCACGCCTCTCTCTCTCTCTCGCTTCCATGGCTGCACGACGGTACACAATCTCTTGAGCCACCACATCGCATCGCATCTCACAGGGAAACAAACATACATACCTTGGCGATTTGTCCCTCTCCTCCCCCCCCCCTCCC
>JPKY01000266.1:0-11424 GCA_000769265.1 Hapsidospora chrysogenum ATCC 11550
ATTAGCTAAAACGCGCCTATCTCCCCGTTCTGTTAGTTCGTTAAATTCTCCCTTTCCTTCCCTTTCCGTGGCTAACCAAAATGCTAGATCGTATCTAAAAACCCTATAGCCATAAAACCGTTAAACGTGAAAACGCCGTTACTTTTATCGCATTAAATAGCGATCGTTCTGAGATGCTATACACTTATTGTTTCCGATATAAGAAATCTTATAAGTTTGCCGCTAGTCGGAAAGACTATAGTGAATATATGCGGAGGGGTCGTAATTATGATGGGGTCCTCGTTAGTAACTCTTATGAGTCTTTTATGGTCTCGCTTCACCCTTAATGACCCTTCCTAACCCCTTTTAGTAAGTCGTTTAATCGAATAGTAGAAAAAGCTAAACTAGGAGGCCGTGGAGGCGGAAGATAACTTAATCGAGCTTTAAGCTAAACTATTTACTATTATGTCTCGCTTAGCTCGTATCTAACGGATACGTAATGGGGTGAAGGCTAAGAGTGAGGAGTTATTCCACCGTGGCATAGATGAACTGAAATAGGAAAGTGAGGTCCTTCCCGCCTTAGATGCCCACGAAAACTAGGTAGTTAACGACCTTTAAAGCCTAAGTGTCCTGGATGAGGTGGATTGGTCCTAATTTGGGCTAGGCAACGAGTTCGGGGATGTTAGCTAGCTAATGACATCTCCCGGCGGACCCTTTAGTGGTACTATTATAGGAGGCGGTGGCAGTTCTTTAGGTGCCTAGCTAGTTCCTATATGTTTTTAGCGTCGTTATATCCTTTCCATTTGACGAGATATTTAATTTCTCTGTCTATAACTTATTTATTAAGTATTCGTTCCGGTTCGTATTCCTCTTCGTGAACTTTAATATATAGTTATTATTTTGCGTTTCTTAGTGCTAATTCGAGGAGTGAAATGTGAAAAATGTTATGCATTTTTATCGTTTAGGGTAGTGATAGTTAGTAGTTAGTGTCTAAGAGTTTCTTTACAATTTTAAATGGTCTAACTTTCTTATAGTTAAGTTTCGAGCTTAGTCGATTCGTTATGAAATTTCGTTAGAGTAGGTAGACTATATCTCCTCTTTTAAAGATCGGTCCCTTCGATCTTTTCTTATTGTAGTAATGTGCCATCCGTTAGCGTACGTACTTAAGTTCTTTTCGCATTTATAAGTGTAATGAGCGTAATTAGTTAACTATAAGTATAGCTTTTTCTATAAGTGGTCCTTCTTTTAGGGTTCAGTAGGCTTCTAGGTTGTATCTATAGTTAACGTATATTAGCGTGAGCTAGGTTGATTCGGCGATCGAGCTGTTATAGGCGAGTTGAGCCGTTAGTAGCTTTAAGACTTAGTTATCTTATTCGTAATTAATATAACACCGTAAGTATTGTTCTAATGTTTGGTTAAGCCTTTCGGTTTGTCCGTCCGTTTGAGGGTAATATGCCGTACTTAATTTATGTTTCAATCCGAGTTATGCTATAAGGGCTTACCAAAATTTAGAGGTAAATGTCATCCCTCTGTCCGAGATGATTTCCTTAGGTAATCCGTAGTTATTAATAATGACTTTAAGGAAAGTGTATACGAGTTCTTCGGAGTTGCTCGCTTCCTTATAGGGAATGAAGTATCTGTACTTTATAAGTCTATCGGTAATAACAAAGATGCTATCGTAAACTGTATCCATTATAGGTTCTCTTAATGGGGGTAGTTTCGTGATGTAATTAAAAGCGATTAATTCCTATAGTTATGTTAGCATTAGTAAAGGTTTGAGCTCTCTATATAGTTTGTGTCGTGCTGCTTTTACTTATGTATAGTCTTTACATTCTTTTATAATGCGTGTGATATTATTCTTAATTCCTTAGTAATCGTAAGTCCTTTAGATCCTTTTGAGGGTTCTTCGAATTCCTTAGTGTCCTAACGTTAGGTGTGTATAGATTTCTTTAATGACCCTTTCTCGTAAGTTTCTTACGTTAGGAATTTATGTTTTTCCGTTATATTCGTTTCCGTTTCCTTTATTAATAACTTTAGGTTCCACTTCGTGTCCTTAACATAATGCATTGGTTTCCTTAATCTCGTTATGCAAATCGTTAGTAACTTCTATCTTATAGGTGATAGTATTTAATGATCGCTATTTAAGGTTTCCTTATTTATTAACTTATAAGAGTTGTCCTATTGCTTTTATCTCTCTTATATCGTAGTTTAGTCATTAGCTAAGAGCGTTAGCTTTGCCGTTCTCTAATCCTTTCCGGTGGATAATCTTAAAGTTAAAGTCAGCTAAGAATTTAGCGTATCTTAGTTATCGCTTACTGAGTTCTTACGTTATAGCGAAGTAAGCGATATTCTTATGGTCGGTGTAAACCTTAACCTTATGTTTGCTTCCTATAAGATAATGTCGGAATTCTTTAAATGCTTAGATAATGGCTAGGAACTCCTTATCGTAGATCGGGTAGTTAAGCTCTGCTCTATAGAGTTTCTTAGAGTAGAAGGCGATTAGCTAGAGTCTTCCTTTATCATCTCGTTGTCCGATTTAGGCTCCGATCGTAAAGTCTAAAGCGTCGGTTTTTAATTCCACTCGTCGTTTAGGGTTAAAGGTCGTTAAGACCACGTTTAAGGTGATTATATCCTTAATCTTATCGAAGGCTTACTAACATTCTCTAGTCCATTCGAATTTTGCTATTCCTTTCGTGAGGTTTATAAGCGGTGCTGTGATTTTACTAAAGTCTCGTACGAAACGTCGATAGTAGTTAATGAGTCCGATGAAGGATTGTATATCCTTCACGTTCTTAAGTGTTAGCTAGTTACGCACTATTTCAATCTTCTTTAGGTCCATTTAGATCTCGTTTAAGGTAATGATATGTCCTAAAAATTCCACTTTCTATACGTGAAAATGGCTCTTTATGGGTTTAACGAGGAGTTTCGCATCTTATAGCTTTTAGAGTACCTTATATATATGATCCTTATGTTCTTTAAGGGTCTCCGAGAAGATTAGGATATCGTTTAGGTATATAATAACGAAGATATTAAGGTATTCTCGTAATACCGTGTTAATCATTCGCTAAAATGATGCTAGGGCATTGGTTAGGCTAAAAGGCATGATTAAGTACTTAAATAGCCTAAACTTAGTTCGAAAGGCTATCTTCTATTCGTCTTTAAGCTTAATGCGGATGAGATTATAAACGTCCTTTAGGTTAAGAGCCGTGAAGTACTTCTTACCGTAAAGCCTATCTCGTAATTTAGAGATAAGCGGTAATGGCGTTCGGTCCTTAATGGTGACATCATTAAGCTACCGGTAATTCATAACTAACCGTAGCTTTCCATTTTTCTTTAGAACGAACATTACTAGGTATCTTACTTCCGATTTGGATGGCTAAATGTAACCTTTAGCGAGTTTATCGTTTAGATATTCCCATAATGTAGTAAGTTACGTCTCGTTAAGGTTATAAATCTTATAGAACTTAGTCGTAGCTCCGTCTTTAAGGTAGATTTCATAATCCCATTAACTATGTTCCAGCAGTCTTATATCGAGTTTTTCTTAGAATAGTTTAGCGTATTTATAATATTCCTTAGGGACGTTCTTCATTTTATCTTCGTTCTTTAAAGGCGTTTCTTTTTGTTAACTAAGTGTCTTATCGACATGACTTAAGTGTCGTTTAAGGAGTGCAATTATCTTCTTGACTCGTTTGTCGTGTTTCCGCGATTGCTTATATCGTAAACTAGGTTATAGGCTCTTCTAAGTCGTTACTATAACTATTATCGTTTCCTTTAACGTTATTACCTAAACGGCTCGCTTATAGCTTCCTTATGAAGCTTCTCTAAAGGCTAAGTCGTCACGAAATTTCGCTTCTTCTAGTCGTAAATGATCGTTACGCGCCGCGATGTCTATCTATCATAGCTAGTTAGTGCGCTAATCGATCATAAGGTTACTTTCCTAAAGCTATAAGTGACTAAGTATTAGATCGTAACCAAATAGGTTCATAATATCGAAACTGACTTGCTTATAGTGTCCTTAGACAGACATGTCGAGATGATCAGTCTTTATGTCGACCTTCCCATTATTATAGTTAAAGGCGTCGCCTTCGATGTTATATAGCCTATAAGGCTCGACTTTCTGATGCTATGGTAGCTAATAGTGATTAACTATAGCTAGGGATATATAGTTACCCATCGCATCACTATCCAATAGTGCTTATATGCGATGTCCTTAGATCTAGACATCTAAGACCGTTTTCATGCTACGATTTACCTATATTGCGTAAAGGGTCCTTAGGGTGTTTAAGTCATTCTATAGCCCTTTCATAGATAACGCTAGTCGTTTTTTGCTTAGTTATTCTTATTTCCGTATACGTATTGTTATGCGTTGCTCGCTTCTTTAAGTTCTTCCCAAACTGTAACGAGTCTTAGGTTGTTCGTCTATTTCGTTACGAAGTTAAAGTTTCTAGCCTAAAGGTAGTACATCTCGTCTATATGTTTCTTTAGGTCTTTCTTCTTATTACATTCCTTATATAGGAAGAGTTCGTAAAGGTAATGCCTAAGTGTCTTAATTCTTAGGTTTGTTAGCTAATAGTACCGTTCTTTTAGATTGAGATCCACTAGTCTTATGTTTCCGTGTCTATCGGAATTGTAAACGCTTTCTTCGTCGTTATTCTCCGATGAGCTTTTATATACGTAAGTTATGGGGAGTTTCTTCCTGATTTCCTCTTATCGTTCCTTCTGTTTTGGTTAGGTTTCTTTATTCCGAAAAAAGTCGAATCCTTCGAAGTATAGGTTGCTTATAGGGTCTAGGATGTTATCATAACGTAGTAGGGCTTCTAAGACGCACTCCTAGCATTTAAGGGCGTGCTTCAGTACCTTCTTAGGATCTTACCTTCCCTTACGTTTCCGCCGTAACATCTCTATTTGTGCTTACTTAAGTCGTTCGTATTGTTCGTCATCTTCGCGATGTTATTAAATTTCCTCTCGTCGTTTTTTATGCCATTATTGTACCTTATATAATATATGCATCTCACAGTCCTCCTGTTTGTAATGGTACCTATCTTTAGGGTCGCTATTTAGGAGACAGACTTCTAGCGAGTTATATTATAAGGCTACCACCTAAGCTTCTTCGCTACGGTGCACAAAACGGAGGTACTTTACTTCTTCCTAAGTGTACGGTTAGTCGATCTTAGTGTTTAGTATTTGTTATGGGAATGTGTTGTTTCGTCCTTTCTGTTTGAGGTGTATCTTATAGTTATGGTAGATATATGAAATCCATCCGATTTCCTCGTGGTCTTAGTGTCCGGGTGCGAGTCGTTCGTTATTACCGAATACCTATCGTGATGTAGGGTTCTTAAGGTTAAATAGTTATCGAATGTTATATATTAGCATGAACACGACTTAGCATCCTCCCATTAGCATTAGTTTCTACCTAGCGCTCGTAACGCATTTCCAGTCGTTTATAATCATACGTGCGAATAGCATAAGGTTCTCGTCCTACCATTCTCTAATTTCTTCCGTTCCCATAAAGTTGGTGTCTTCCTCTCTGTTTTCTCTCTCTATATCCTAGAGTAGCTAGGCTGCTTATTATTCCCATTCCTCGGCTTCGCTAGTCCCTATAGACTCGTCGACTAAGTAATCTCCTTCGTCTTCTTCGATTATGGTTCGTCTGAGCACGGCGACCGTTTGAGTCGTTCTTAGTTTCTTAGGGTACTACCTTCTTACGTCTTTATCGGACTTATAGATCAGGCATATATTATCGTAACATACGGTCCATAAGAGTGAGGCGTGAGTGGCTTTAGTTACCTCGCCCATTCCCGTGATTTCGTATCCTAAGTGGGTTTCGTTCACTAATATGTTAATTTGTCGCTTACTCTTCGGTATGGGGTTCCAATTTGCTTTCCCCTTCTTAAGCGACCGGCACTCTCGTGCGAAGTGTCCTTTCTTCCCGTAATTATGATAGGTGAGGTTCTTCTTATCGCGTTAAACTACGTCTAATTCCATAGGTCTAGGGTTCGTTAAATAAGCTTACGTAGTTCCTACTTAATTTCGCCTTTAGTTAGTTCCTTAGGGTTAGCGTTTCCTACCTTAATTTACGGTGTACGGGATGAATCCAAATCCTTAGTTACGCTTTTACTATCATCACGCGTGTTATTAATTATCAATTCGTATAGCTATAACGATGTACTTAGTTAAGGTGTTAGGTTCTTCGTCTCGGTAAAGTTTATCCTTAACTTCCTCCTTAAGTCCTTCGTAAAAGGCTAACATTAAGGGTTCGTCATCCTAATCTAAGCTTATAGCAATTTGTCTAAACGTGGCTACGTAATTAGCCGTGGATCCTCATTATCTAAGCGTTTTGAGTTTCTTAATGGCTTATCGTTACTTATTAACGGTTCTAAAAGCTTCTTTAATGGCTTCCTTAAAGTTATCAAAGCTAGCGAAGATATTCACTATTTCCTAATCTTAGTCTCGCGGTTCGTTATTAAGGTAGTCCTATAAGATTGGCTCGAACTAAGCGAGAGCGGTTCCTTTTAGGTAAGTTCCCGTATGGAGGACCTTATTGGGGTCGTTCTTAAGTCTTTTGGGGTAGAACCGATAGTAAGCCTTAAGTTAAGTGAGGAATCCTTAAAGCGTTCCTAAAGTTCCATTAAAGAAAGTTAGGTGCTATGGTTTAATGATTTCGTTAATGTCCTTAGTTTCTATCTAAGTGTAAGTCAGAGTGGTTCCGATGTTAGATAAGGTTAGGGTTAGGGTTATACTTAAAGCCATAATGTAAGTGTTAGAGTATTGCTTAGGGATGACATAATAGTCCACTAAATAAGAGCTATCAATATGTGACGTTCAGGTCTAGCTACGAGGTAGATAAAGGTCGGTTTATGTTTAATAGAAAGACTAAGGTGTCGTTTAGGTAGAGTCGGGTTATAGTTTAGTGCGAGACTTAAGAATTAAAGTAAGTTAAGCGTTAACTTCTATATTGATAGCTAAGGAGCTAGAGTAGCTCTTACTGGAGGCGGTTTAAGACCGCGTCTATATACTTAGACGACGTATATTGGAGCGTCGTGATCCCTTATGTGAGGCTCGTCGTGATCCCTCCTAGCTTACGGTAAACCTATATAGGAGCGTTACGAGCCTAGCGGCCTTAAGTGATTGGAGGAAAAAGGTGGGCCCCTCCGGAGCACGTAAGGGCCGCATATCGGGTCGTAACAGAACTCTACCGAGACGAAGAACCCGACACCTTAACTAAGTACATCACTATAACTATACGAATTGATAACTAACAATACGCGTGACGATAGTAAAAGCGTAACCGAGGATTCGGATTCATTCCGTACATTACAAACTAAGGTAGGAAACGCTAACTATAAGGAACTAACTAAAGGCGAAATCAACTAGGAACTACGTGGGCTTACTTAATAAACCTTAGACCTATAAAACTAAACGTAGTTTAACGAGATAAGAAGAACCTCATATACCACAATTATGGAAAGAAAGGACACTTTACACGAGAATGCCGGTCACTTAAGAAGGGGAAAGCAAATTAGAACCCTATACTGGAGAATAAACGACAAATTAATACATTAGTGAATGAAACCCACTTAGGATACGAAACCATAGGAATGGGCGAATCGATTAGGACCACTCACGCCTTACTCTTATGGACCGTATGCTATAACGACGTATATTTAATCCATAAGTCCGATAAAGACGTAAAGGGATAGTACCTTAAGAAACTAAAGGTATCCTAGACGGTCACCGTGCTTAGACGAACTATAATCGAAGAAGATAAAAGAGAATACTTAGCCGATGAGTCCATAGGGACTAGCGAAGCTAAGGAATGGGAATAATAAGCAACTTAACTACTTTAAGACATAAAGAAAGAAAATAACGAAGGAGAAACCACCGATTTAGTAGGAATAGAAGAAATCCGAGAATGGTGGGACGAGAATCTTATACTATTCGCATGAATGACCGTGGACGATTAGAAGTGTATAGCGAGCGTTAAGCAAAATCCCATACTAAAAGGAGGATGCTAAGTCGTGTTCGTTCTAATATATAACATTCGATAACTATTTAACCTTAAAAACCCTACATCACGATAGGTATTCGGTAATGACGAACGATTAGCACTTAGACATTAGGATCACGAAGAGATCGGATAGATCTTATATATCTACCACTATTATGAGATACACTTCGAACAGAAAGGACGACATAACACATTCCCACGATAACTACTAAACACTAAAATCACTTAACCATACACCTAGGAAGAAGTAGAGTACCTCCGTTTCGTGCACCGTAGCGAAGAAGCCTAAGTGGTAGCCTTATAATATAACTTACTAAAAATCTATCTCCTAAATAGCGACCCCAAAGATAAAGATAACTACGAACGAGAGGACTGTGAGATACATATATCGTATAAGGTATAATAATAGTATAAAAAACGACGAGAAGAAATTTAGTGACATCATAAAGACGACAAACAATACGAACGACTCGAATAAGTATAAATAGAGATGTTACGGTAAGAGCGTAAGGGGAGGTAGGATCCTAAGAAGGTATTAGAGCACGCCCTTAAATGCTAGGAATGCGTCCTAAAAGCCTTACTACGCTATAATAACATCTTAGATCCTATAAGTAACCTATACTTTAAAGGATTCGACTTCTTTCGGAATAAAGAAACCTAATTAGGACAAAAGGAACGATAGGAGGAAATCAAGAAGAAACTCCTTATGACTTACGTATATAAAAGCTCATTAAAGAATAATGACGAAGAAAGCGTTTACGATTCCGACGGATATGGAAACACGAGACTAGTAAACCTTAATCTAAGAGAACGGTACTATTAGCTAACAAACCCGGGAACCAAAACACTTAGGCACTACCTTTACGAACTCTTCCTATATAAAGAATGTAACGGGAAGGAAGACCCGAAGAAATATATAGATGAGATGTATTACCTTTAGGCTAGAAACTTTAATTTCGTGATGAAGTAAACGAATAACCTAAGACTCGTTATAGTTTAGGAAGAACTTAAAGAAGTAAGTAACGCATAAAAATGTGTACACAGAAATAAGAACAATTAGGCAAAAAACGATTAGTGTCATTTATAAAAGGGCTATAGAATAACTTAAACACCCTAAGGACCCTCTACGCGATATAGGCAGATCGCGGCATGAAAACGGTCTTAGATGTTTAAATCTAGGGATATCGCATATGAGCACTATTAGACAGTGGTGCGATAGGAAACTATATATCCCTAACTATAATTAACCACTATTAGCTACCATAGCATCAGAAAGTCAAGCCTTATAGGCTATATAATATCGAAGGCGACGCCTTTAACTATAATGGTGGGAAAGTTAATATAGAGACTGATCATCTTAACATATCTGTTTAAGGACACTATAAGTAAGTTAGTTTCGATGTTATGAACCTATCCGGTTACGATCTGATACTTAGTCACCTATGGCTTTGGGAAAGTAACCTTATGATCGATTAGCGTACTAGCTAGCTATGATGGATGGACATCGCGGCGCGTAACGATTATTTACGACTAGAAGAAGCGAAATTTCGTGACGACTTAGCCTTTAGAGAAGCTTTATAAGGAAGCTATAAGCGAGCCGTTTAGGCGATGACATCGAAAGAAACGATAATAGCTATAGTAGCGACTTAAAAGAGCCTATAACCTAGTTTACGATATAAGTAATCACGAAAGCATAACAAACGAGTTAAAAGGATAATTACACTCCTTAAACGGCACCTAAGTTACGTCGATAAGACACTTAGCTAACAAAAAGAAACGCCCTTAGAGAACGAAAACAGAATGAAGAACGTCCTTAAGGAATATTATAAATACGCTAAACTGTTTTAAGAAAAACTCGACATAGGACTGCTAAAATATAGTTAATAGGACCATGAAATCTACCTTAAAGACGGAGTTACGACTAAGTTCTATAAAATATATAACCTTAACGAGACGTAACTTACTACACTATGGGAATATCTAGACGATAAACTCGCTAAAGGTTACATTTAGCTATCTAAATCGGAAGTAAGATACTCGGTAATGTTCGTTCTAAAGAAAAATGGAAAGTTACGGTTAGTCGTGGACTACTAATAGCTTAACGATGTCACCATTAAGGACCGAACACCATTACCGCTCATCTCTGAACTACGAGATAGGCTTTACGGTAAGAAGTACTTCACGGCTCTTAACCTAAAGGACGCTTATAATCTTATCCGCATTAAGCTTAGAGACGAATGGAAGATAGCCTTTCGAACTAAGTTCGGACTATTTGAGTACTTAGTCATGCCTTTTAGCCTAACTAATGCCTTAGCGTCATTTTAGCGAATAATTAACACGGTATTGTAAGAGTACCTTAATATCTTCGTTATTATATATCTAGATGACATCCTAATCTTCTCGGAGACCCTTAAAGAGTATAAGGATTATATATATAAGGTACTATAAACGCTATAAGATGCGAAACTCCTCGTTAAACTAACGAAGAGCCATTTCCACGTTTAGAAAGTGGAATTTCTTAGATATATTATCACCCCGAACGAGATTCGGATGGACCCGAAGAAAATCGAATTAATGCGTGACTAGTTAACACCTAAGAACGTAAAGGATGTATAAGCCTTCATCAAACTCGCTAATTACTACTAACGTTTTGTGTGAGATTTTAATAAGATCGTAACACTACTTATAAACCTTACGAAAGGATCGACGAAATTCGAGTGGATAGAAGGATACTAATAAGCCTTCGATAAAATTAAGGACACGATCACTTTAGACGTGGTCTTAATAACCTTTAACCCTAAACGATAAGTGGAATTGGAAACTAACGCCTCGGACTTCGTAATTAATGCTTAAATTAGATAATGAGATAATAAGGAAAGACTCTAATTAATCGCTTTCTACTCTAAAAAACTTCATGGAGTAGAACTTAATTACTTAATTTACGATAAGGAGTTCCTAGCTATCATCTAAGCATTTAAAGAATTCCGATATTACCTTACGGGAAGTAAATATAAGGTTAAGGTCTACACTAACCATAAGAATATTACATACTTCGTTATAACGTAAGAACTTAGTAAACGATAATTAAGATACGCTAAATTCTTAGTTAACTTCGATTTTAAGATTATTTACCGAAAAGGATTAGAAAACGGTAGAGCTAACGCTCTTAGCTAGCGACCAGATTATAATATAGGAGGAGTAAAGGCAATAGGATAACTCCTATAAGTTAATAAATAAGGAAACCTTAAATAGCAATCATTAAATACTATCACCTATAAGGTAGAAGTCACTAACGATTTACATAATGAGATTAAGTAAACTAATGTATTATGTTAAGGACACGAAGTGGAACTTAAAGTCACTAATAAAGGAAATGGAAACGAATATAACGGAAAAACATAGATTCCTAACGTAAGAAACCTACGAGAAAGGGCCAT
>JPKY01000267.1:0-11283 GCA_000769265.1 Hapsidospora chrysogenum ATCC 11550
GTTGGCATTCTTCTGTCCATTCGAATTTCGCTGTTCCTTTCGTGAGGTTCGTGAGTGGTGTTGCGATCTTGCTAAAATCTCGCATAAAGCGTCGGTAGTAGTTAGCGAGTCCGATGAAGGCTTGTACGTCTTTTACATTCTTGGGTGTTGGCTAGTCGCGCACTGATTCGATTTTCTTCGGGTCTATCCGAATCTCGTTCGGGGTGATGATGTGTCCGAGAAATTCCACTTTCTGAACGTGGAAATGGCTCTTCGTAGGTTTAACGAGGAGTTTCGTATCTTGTAGCGTTTGGAGTACCTTATGCACATAATCCTCATGCTCTTTAAGGGTTTCCGAGAAGATTAGGATGTCGTCTAGATACATAATAACGAAGATATTGAGGTACTCTCGCAATATCGTGTTGATCATTCGCTGAAATGACGCTAGGGCATTGGTTAGGCCAAAAGGCATGACTAAGTACTCGAATAGTCCGAACTTAGTTCGAAAGGCTATCTTCCATTCGTCTCTAGGCTTGATGCGGATGAGATTGTAGGCGTCCTTTAGGTTAAGAGCCGTGAAGTACTTCTTGCTATGGAGCCTGTCTCGTAGTTTAGAGATAAGCGGTAGTGGCGTTCGGTCCTTAATGGTAACATCGTTAAGCTACCGGTAGTTCACGACTAACCGTAGCTTCCTATTTTTCTTTAGAACGAACATTACCGGGTATCCTGCTTCCGATTTGGATGGCTGAATGTAGCCTTTAACGAGTTTGTCGTCTAGATATTCCCGCAGTGTGGTAAGTTGCGTCTCGTTGAGGTTATAGATCTTATGGAACTTAGTCGTAGCTCCGTCTTTGAGGCAGATTTCATGGTCCTATTGACTGTGTTCCGGCAGTCCTGTGTTGAGTTTTTCTTAGAACAGTTTGTTGTACTTATGGTATTCCTTAGGGACGTTCTTCATTCTGTCTTCGTCTTCTAAGGGCGTTTCTTCTTGCTGACTGAGTGTCTTGTCGACATGACTTAAGTGTCGCTTGAGGAGTGCAATTATCCTCTTGACCCGTTTGTCGTGCTTTCGTGATTGCTTGTGTCGTAGACTAGGTTGTAGGCTCTTCTGAGTCGCTACTATGGTTATTGTCGTTTCCTTCGACGTCGTCGCCTAAACGGCTCGCTTGTAGCTTCCTTGTGAAGCTTCTCTAAAGGCTAAGTCGTCGCGAAATTTCGCTTCTTCTAGTCGTAAATGATCGTCGCGCGCCGTGGTGTCCATCCATCGCAGCTAGCTAGTGCGCTAATCGATCATAGGGTTACTCTCCCAAAGCTATGGGTGACCGAGTATCAGATCGTAACCGGATAGGTTCATAACATCGAAACTGACTTACTTATGGTGTCCTTAGACAGACATGTCGAGATGATCAGTCTCCGTGTCGACCTTCCCACCATTATAGTTAAAGGCGTCGCCTTCGATGTTACATAGCCTATAAGGTTCGACTTTCTGATGCTATGGTAGCTGATAGTGGTTAACTATAGCTAGGGATATGTAGTTTCCCATCGCACCACTGTCTAACAGTGCTCGTATGCGATGTCCCTAGATCTGGACATCCAAGACCGTTTTCATGCCGCGATCTGCTTGTGTCGCGCAGAGGGTCCTTAGGGTGTTTAAGTCATTCTGTGGCCCTTTCATAGATGACGCTGGTCGTTTTTTGCCTGGTTGTTCCTGTTCTTATGTGCGTAGTCCTTAGGAATGTCTCTCTTAAGTTCTTCCTAGATTGTCGTGAGTTTGGGGTCTCTCGTTTTCCTTATGGTGAAGTCGAATCTGCCGTGATGGAGTTAGTAAATTTTGCGGTGTATTCTTTTAGCACTCTTTCCCTTATAACATTTCTTATATGGGAAGAGGTCGTTGAAGATTTCTATCGGTGTCTTATGTCCCTTTTTGGTGGCATGTTTTGGGTTCACCGGTATTGGGTGCCTGTCGTTAGAGTCGTAAATGCTTTTACCGTCGTTATTCTCCGATGAGCTTTCGTGTGCGTAAGTCGTGGGGAGTTTCTTCCTGATTTCCTCCTATCGTTCCTTCTGTCCTGGTTGGGTTTCTTTGTTCCTAAAGAAGTCGAATCCTTCGAAGTATAGGTTGCTCATAGGGTCTAGGATGTCGTCGTAGCGTAGTAAGGCTTCCGGGACGCACTCCTAACATTCGAGGATGTGCTCCAGTACCTTCTTGGGATCCTGCCTTCCCTTACGTTTCCGCCGTAGCATCTCTGTCTGTACTTACTTAAGTCGTTCGTATTGTTCGTCGTCTTCGCGATGTCGTTAAATTTCTTCTCGTCGTTTTTTGTGCCATTATTGTACCTTATATGGTATGTGCTTCTCGTAGTCTTCTCGTTCGTAGTCGTATCTATCTTCGGGGTCGCTGTCTAGGAGATAGACTTCTGGTGAGTTATATTGTAAGGCTACCACCCGAGCTTCTTCGCTACGGTGCACGAAACGGAGGTACTCTACTTCTTCCTAGGTGTATGGTTGAGTGATTCTGGTGTCTAGTAGTTATCGTGGGAATGTGTTGTGTCGTCCTTTCTGTTCGAGGTGTATCTCATAATGATGGTAGATGTATGAGATCCATCCGATCTCTTCGTGGTCTTGATGTCTAGGTGCTAGTCGTTCGTCATTACCGAATACCTATTGTGGTGTAGGGTTTTTAAGGTTGAATAGTTGTTGAATGTTGTATGTTAGAACGAACACGACTCGGCATCCTCCTTTTGGTATGGGATTTTGCTTAGCGCTCGCTACACACTTCTAGTCGTCCACGGTCATTCGTGCGAATGGCATGAGGTTCTCGTCCCACCATTCCTGGATTTCTTCTGTTCTCACTAAATCGGTGGTTTCTCCTTTATTGTTTTCTTTCTCTATGTCTTGGAGCAGTTAGGTTGCTTGTTGTTCCCATTCTTTGGCTTCGCTAGTCCTTATGGACTCGTCGATTAAGTATTCTCCTTTATCTTCTTCGATTGTGGTTCGTCTGAGCATGGCGATCGTTTGGGATGCCTTTGGTTTCTTGGGGTACCATCCCTTTGCGTCTTTGTCGGACTTATGGATCAAATATGCGTCGTTATAGCATGCGGTCTATGAGAGTGAGGCGTGAGTGGTCCTGGTCAATTCGCCCATTCCTGTGATTTCGTATCCTGAGCGGGTTTCGTTCACTAGTGTGTTGATTTGCCGTTTGCTCTTCGGTATGGGGTTCCAATTTGCTTTCCCTTTCTTAGGTGACCGGCATTCTCGTGTAAAGTGTCCTTTCTTTCTATAGTTATGGTATGTGAGGTTCTTCTTGTCTCGTTGAATTGCGTCTAGTTCCATGGGTCTGGGGTTTGTTGAGTGAGCCCACGTAGTTCCTGGTTAGTTTCGCCTTTAGTTAGTTCCTCTTGGTTGGCGTTTCCTACCTTGGTTTGTAGTGTACGGAATGAATCCGAATCCTTGGTTGCGCTTCTGCTATCGTCGCGTGTGTTGTTGGTTGTTAATTCGCACAGCCATGGCGATGTACTTAGTTAAGGTGTCTGGTTCTTCGTCTCGGTAGAGTTCGTCCTTAACTTCCTCCTTGAGTCCTTCGTAGAAAGCTGACATTAAGGGTTCGTCGTCCCAATCCAAGCTTGTAGCGATCTGTCTGAACGTGGCTGCGTAGTCGGCCGCGGATCCTCGTTGTCTAAGCGTTTTGAGTTTCTCGATGGCTTGTCGTTGCTTGTTGACGGTTCCAAAAGCTTCCTTGATGGCTTCCTTAAAGTTGTCGAAGCTAGCGAAGATGTTCACTATTTCCTGGTCTTGGTCTCGCGGTTCGTTGTTAAGGTAGTCCCGTAGGATTGGCTCGAACTAGGCGAGAGCGGTTCCTTCTAGGTAAGTTCCCGTATGGAGGACCTTATTGGGGTCGTTCTTGAGTCTTTCGGGGTAGAACCGATGGTAAGCCTTAAGTTGAGTGAGGAATCCTTAGAGTGTTCCTAAAGTTCTATTGAAGGAAGTTGGGTGCTATGGTTTAATGATTTCGCTGATGTCCTTGGTTTCCATCTGAGTGTAAGTCGGAGTGGTTCTAATGTTAGATGAGGTCGGGGTTGGGGTCGTGCTTAGAGCTATGGTGTGGGTGTCGAAGTATTGCCTAGGGATGACATAATAGTCCACTGAATAAGAGCTATTAATGTGTGACGTTCGGGTCTGACTGTAGGGCAGACAGAGGTCGGTTTATGTTTAACAGAAAGACTAGGGTGTCGTCTGGGCAGGTCGGGTCACAGTTTGGTGCGAGACTTGGGAACTGGAGTAAGTCGAGCGTTGACTTCTGTATTGATAGCTAAGGAGCTAGAGTAGCTCTTACTGGAGGCGTTTCAGGACCGCGTCTATATACTTGGACGACGTATGTTGGAGCGTTGTGATCCCTTGTGTGAGGCTCGTCGTGATCCCTCCTGGCTTACGGTGAGCCTGTGTAGGAGCGTTGTGAGCCTAGCGGCCTTGGGTGATTGGAGGAAAAAGGTGGGCCCCTTCGTAGCACGTGAGGGCCGCATATCGGGTCGTAACATCTTATGTGCGTAGTCCTTTAGGATGTCCTTCTTGAGTTCCTCCTAGATTATCGTGAGTTTAGGGTCTCTTGTTTTCTTCGTGGTGAAATCGAATCTACCGTGATGGAGTTAGTAAATTTTACGGTGTATTCTTTCAGCACTCTTTCCCTTATGACATTTCTTATATGGGAAGAGGTCGTTAAAGATCTCTATTGGTGTCTTATGTCCCCTTTTAGTGGCATGTTCTGGATTCACCGGTACTAAGTGCCTATCGCCGGAGTCGTAAATGCTTTCACTATCGTTATTCTCCGATGAGCTTTCGTGTGCGTAAGTTATGGGGAGTTTCTTCCTGATTTCCTCCTATCGTTCCTTCTGTCCTAATTGGGTTTCTTTATTCTGAAAGAAGTCGAATCCTTTAAAGTATAGGTTACTCATAGGGTTTAGGATGTCGTCATAACGTAATAGGGCTTCTAGGACGCATTCCTGACATTTGAGGATATGCTTCAGTACCTTCTTAGGATCTTACCTTCCCTTACGTCTCCGCTATAGCATCTCTGTTTATGCTTATTTAAGTCGTTCGTATTGCTTATCGTCTTCACGATGTCATTAAATTTCTTCTCGTCGTTTTTCGTGCCACTATTATACCTTATACGGCATGTGCATCTCGTAGTCTTCTCATTTATAGTTATATCTATCTTCGGGGTCGCTATCTAGGAGATAGACTTCTAGCGAGTTGTATTGTAAAGCTACCACCCGTGCTTCTTCGCTACGGTGCACGAAACGGAGGTACTCTACTTCTTCCTAGGTGTATGGTTGAGTGATTCTAATGTCTAGTAGTTATCGTGGGAATGTGTTATATCGTCCTTTCTGTTTGAGGTGTATCTCGTAATGGTGGTAAATACATAAGATCCATCCGATCTCTTCGTGGTCCTAATGTTTAGGTGCTAATCGTTCGTCGTTACCGAATACCCATTGTGGTGTAGGGTTTTCAAGGTTGAATAGTTATCGAATGTTATATGCTAGAACGAACACGACTCGGCATCCTCCTTTTGGTATAGGATTTTGCTTAGCGCTTACTGCACACTTCCAGTCGTTCACGGTCATTCATGCGAATAGTATAAGGTTCTCATCCCACCATTCTCGGATTTCTTCTATTCCCACTAAATCGGTGGTTTCTCCTTCGTTATTTTCTTTCTCTATGTCTTAGAGTAGTTAGGTTGCTTATTGTTCCCATTCTTCGGCTTCGTTAGTCCCTATGGACTCGTCGACTAAGTAATCTCTTTCTTCTTCTTTAATTATGGTTCGTTCGAGTACGGCGACCGTTTAGGATGCCTTTGGTTTCTTAGGGTACCATCCCTTTACGTCTTTGTCGGACTTATGGATTAAGCATACGTCGTTATAACATACGGTCCATAAGAGTGAGGCGTGAGCGGTCTTAGTTAATTCGCCTATTCCTATGGTTTCGTATCCTAAGCGAGTTTCGTTCGCTAGTGTGTTAATTTATCGCTTACTCTTCGGTATGGGGTTCCAATTTGCTTTCCCCTTCTTAGGTGACCGGCACTCTTATGCAAAGTGTCCTTTCTTTCCATAATTATAGTATATAAGGTTCTTCTTGTCTCGTTGAACTACGTCTAGTTCTATGGGTCCGGGGTTTATCGAGTGAGCCCACGCAGTTCCTAGTTAATTTCGCCTTTAGTTAGTTCCTTAGGGTTAGCGTTTCCTACCTTAGTTTATAGTGTACGGAATGAATCCGAACCCTTAGTTACGCTTTTACTGTCATCACGTATGTTATCGGTTATCAATTCGCACAGCCATAGCGATGTACTTAGTTAAGGTGTCTAGTTCTTCGTCTCGGTAGAGTTCGTCCTTAACTTCTTCCTTAAGTCCTTTATAGAAGGCTGACATTAAGGGTTCGTCGTCCTAGTCTAAGCTTATAGCAATTTGTCGGAATGTAGCCACGTAATTAGTTGCGGACCCCCGTTATCTAAGCGTTTTGAGTCTCTCGATAGCTTATCGTTATTCGTTAACGGTTCCAAAAGCTTCCTTAATGGCTTCCTTAAAGTTATCGAAGCTAACGAAGATGTTCACTATTTCCTAGTCTTAGTCTCGTGGTTCGTTATTAAGGTAATCCCGTAGGATTGGCTCGAACTAAGCGAGAGCGGTTCCTTTTAGGCAAGTTCCCGCGTGGAGGACCTTATCGGGGTCGTTCTTAAGTCTTTCGGGGTAGAACCGATGGTAAGCCTTAAGTTAAGTGAGGAATCCTTAGAGCGTTCTTAAAGTTCCATTAAAGGAAGTTAGGTGTTATGGTTTGATGATTTCGCCGATGTCCTTAGTTTCCATCTGAGTGTAAATCGGAGTGGTTCCGATGTTAGATGAGGTTAGGGTTAGGGTCGTGCTTAGAGCTATAGTGTGGGTGTCGAAATATTGCTTAGGGATGACACAGTAGTCCACTGAATAAGAGCTATCAATGTGTGACGTTCGGGTCTGACTGTAAGGCAGATAGAGGTCGGTTTATATTTAACAGAAAGACTAGGGTGTCGTCTAGGCAGGTCGGGTCACAGTCTGGTGCGAGACTTGGGAACTGGAGCAAGTTGAGCGTTAACTTCTATATTGATAGCTAAAGAGCTGTGAGTACGTCTATCTAGTAATGAATGTGTTCGTATATATAATAAGGGGATCACGACGAGGTCGTCGTGATCTAGGCTGGATCGTGATGGGATCATGGTGATCTAGGAGCGATCCTCCTTAGATCGTAGTGTGGTGTCGGTGATCCTGTTTGACTGGGTGTGGTTAGAAGGAAAAAGTGGGGTCTCTCTTATGTCACGTGCAGGTCGCATATCGGGTCGTGACACATTAACTATGTTCCGGCAGTCTTATGTCGAGTTTTTCTTAGAACAGTTTATTATACTTATAGTATTCCTTAGGGACGTTCTTCATTCTATCTTCGTCTTCTAAGGGCGTTTCTTCTTACTGACTGAGTGTCTTATCGACATGACTTAGGTGTCGTTTAAGGAGTGTAATTATCCTCTTAACTCGTTTATCATGCTTTCGTGATTGCTTATATCGTATACTAGGTTATAAGCTCTTCTGAGTCGCTATTATAGCTGTTATCGTTTCTCTCGACGTCATTACCTAAACGGCTCGCTTGTAGCTCCCTTATAAAGCTTCTCTAAAGGCTAAGTCGTCGCGAAATTTCGCTTCTTCTAGTCGTAAATAATCGTTACGCGCTACGGTATCTATCCATCGTAGCTAGCCAGTACGCTAATCGATTATAGGGTTACTCTCCTAAAGCCATAGGTGACTAAGTATTAGATCGTACCCAGATAGGTTCATAACATCGAAACTGACTTACTTATAGTGTCCTTAGACAGACATGTCGAGATGATTAGTCTCCGTGTCGACCTTCCCACCATTATAGTTAAAGGCGTTGCCTTTAATATTACATAGCCTATAAGGTTCGACTTTCTGATGCTATGGTAGCTAATAGTGGTTAATTATAGCTAGGGATATGTAGTTTCCTATCGCACCACTATCTAATAGTGCTCGTATATAATGTCCCTAGATCTGGACATCTAAGACCGTTTTCATGCCGCGATCTACTTATGTCACGTAGAGGGTCCTTAGGGTGTTTAAGTCATTCTATAGCCCTTTCATAGATAACGCTAGTCGTTTTTTGCCTAGTTATTCTTATTTCCGTGTGCGTATTGTTATACGTTACTCACTTCTTTGAGTTCTTCCTAAACTGTGGCGAGTCTTAGGTTATTCGTCTATTTCGTCACGAAGTTAAAGTTTCTAGCCTAAAGGTGGTACATCTCGTTTATATGTTTCTTTAGGTCTTCCTTCTCGTTGCATTTTTTATATAGGAAGAGTTCGTAAAGGTAGTGCCTAAGTGTCTTAGTTCCCGGGTTTGTTAGCTAATAGTACCGTTCCCTTAGATTGAGGTCCACTAGTCTTGTGTTTCCATATCCGTCGGAATCATAGACGCTTTCCCCATCGTTATTCTCCGATGAGCTTTTATATACGTAAGTTATGGAAAGTTTCTTCCTAATCTCTTCCTATCATTCCTTCTATCCTGGTTGGGTTTCTTTATTCCGAAAGAAGTCAAACCCTTCGAAGTATAGGTTGCTTATAGGATCTAAGACGTCGTCGTAGCGTAATAGGGCTTTTAAGACGCATTCCTAGCATTCGAGGATGTGCTTTAATACCTTCTTGGGATCCTACCTTTCCTTACGTCTCCGCCGTAACATCTCTGTTTGTGCTTACTTAAGTCGTTCGTATTGCTTATCGTCTTCGCGATGTCGTTAAATTTCTTCTCGTCGTTTTTCGTGCCATTGTTGCACCTTATACGCTATATGCATCTCATAATCCTCTCGTTCGCAGTTATACCTATCTTTAGGGTCGCTATCTAAGAGACAGACTTCTAGCGAGTTATATTGTAGGGTTACCACCCTAGCTTCTTCGTTACGGTGCACGAAACGGAGGTACTCTACTTCTTCCTAAGTGTATGGTTAAGTGATTCTAGTGTCTAGTAGTTATCGTGGGAATGTGTTATGTCGTCCTTTCTATTTGAGGTGTATCTCATAATGGTGGTAGATATATAAGATCCATCCAATCTCTTCGTGGTCTTAATGTCTAGGTGTTAGTCATTCGTCATTACCGAATACCCATCGTGATGTAGGGTTTTTAAGGTTAAATAGTTATCGAATGTTATATACTAGAATGAACATGACTTAGCATCCTCCTTTTAGCATAGGATTTTGCCTAGCGCTTACTGTATACTTCTAGTCGTTTACGGTCATTCGTGCGAACGGTATGAGATTCTCGTCCCACTATTCTCGGATTTCTTCTATTCTTACTAAATCGGTGGTTTCTCCTTCGTTATTTTCCTTCTCTATGCTTTAGAGTAGTTAAGTTGCTTATTGTTCCCATTCCTTAGCTTCGCTAATCCCTATGGACTCGTCGACTAAGTATTCTCCTTCATCTTCTTCGATTATGGTTCGTCTGAGCATAGCGATCGTCTAGGATGCCTTTAGTTTCTTAGGGTACCATCCCTTTACGTCTTTATCGGACTTATAGATTAAATATACGTTATCGTAACATACGGTCCATAAGAGTGAGGCGTAAGTAATCCTAGTCAATTCGCCCATTCCTATAGTTTCGTATCTTAAGCGAGTTTCGTTCGCGAGTGTGTTAATTTATCGCTTACTCTCCGGTATAGGGTTCTAATTTGCTTTCCCTTTCTTAGGTGACTAGCATTCTCGTGTAAAGTGTCCTTTCTTTCTATAATTATAGTATGTAAGGTTCTTCTTATCTCGTTAAACTACGTTTAGTTCCATAGGTCTGGGGTTTGTTAAGTGAGCCCACGTAGTTCCTAGTTGATTTCGCCTTTAGTTAGTTCCTTAGGGTTAGCGTTTCCTACCTTAATTTATAGTATACGGAATGAATCCGAATCCTCGGTTACGCTTTTACTATCATTATATATATTATTGGTTGTCAATTCGCATAACCATAGCGATGTACTTAATTAAGGTGTTTAGTTCTTCGTCTCGGTAGAGTTCGTCCTTAACTTCTTCCTTAAGTCCTTTATAGAAGGCTAACATTAAGGGTTCGTCGTCCTAATCTAAGCTTATAGCAATTTGTCTAAACGTGGCTATGTAATCGGCCGTGGATCCTCGTTATCTAAGCGTTTTGAGTCTCTTGATGGCTTATCGTTACTCGTTAACGGTTCTAAAAGCTTCTTTAATGGCTTCCTTAAAGTTATCGAAGCTAGCGAAGATATTCACTATTTCTTAGTTTTGGTCTCGTGGTTTATTGTTAAGGTAATCCCGTAGGATTGGCTCGAACTAAGCGAGAGCGGTTCCTCCTAGGTAAGTTCCCGTATGGAGGACCTTATTGGGGTCGTTCTTAAGTCTTTCGGGGTAGAACTGATGGTAAGCCTTAAGTTAAGTGAGGAATCCTTAGAGCGTTCCTAAAGTTCCATTAAAGGAAGTTAAGTGCTATAGTTTAATGATTTCGCTAATGTCCTTAGTCTCTATCTAAGTGTAAGTCGGAGTGGTTCCGATATTAGATGAGGTTAGGGTTAGGGTCGTGCTTAGAGCTATGGTGTGGGTATTGAAGTATTGCCTAGGGATGACATAGTAGTCCACTGAATAAGAGCTATTAATATGTGACGTTCGGGTCTAGCTGTAGGGCAGATAGAGGTCGGTTTATGTTTAATAGAAGAACTAAGGTGTCGTTTAGGCAAGTCGGGTTACAGTCTGGTACGAGACTTGGGAACTGGAACAAGTCGAGCGTTGACTTCTGTATTGATAGCTAAGGAGCTAGAGTAGCTCTTACTAGAGGCGGTTTAGGACCGCGTCTATATACTAAGGTGATCACACTGATCGTGTGGGTGTTGCGTAGTGATCGAGGTGAGCGATCTCCTTGATCACGTCCGTGCTGTAAGCGATCAAGGTGATCGGTTCGTGAGTGGGAGGAAAAGGTGGGGCCCTTGGCACCTCACGTGCAGGCCGCAGAACGGGCCGTAACACCGCTAGCGAGACCCTTACAGAAGCCGCGCAGGCGAAGCGGCTAAAGTATAAGTCTCTCGGCGCCTTCTTCCACCCGCTAGTTATCTCGGCCGGCGGGCTAATGGAGAAGGACACGGCGAAGTCTTACAAGGCTATCCAGAAGCTAGTAGGCCCCACGGCAGCTAGCTATATGGACACGTCTATAGGACTAGCGCTTACACGGTCCCGGGCACTAGCTGCCGCCTCTATCGCGAGGCTCACGCCACGGAGGAAGTAAGGAT
>JPKY01000268.1:0-11075 GCA_000769265.1 Hapsidospora chrysogenum ATCC 11550
GAATTCGAAGAACCCTCAAAAGGATTCGAAGGACTTATAACTACTAAGGAATTAAGAACGATATCACACGTATTATAAAAGAATGTGAAGACTATATATAAGTAAAGGCAGCACGACACAAACCATATAGAGAACTCAAACCTCTACTAGTGCCAACACGACTATAAGAATCAATCGCTTTTAATCACATCACGAAACTACCCCCATTAAGAGAACCTATAACGGATATAGTTTATAATAGCATCTTTATTATCACTAATAGACTCATAAAGTATAGATATTTCATTCCCTATAAGGAAGTGAGTAACTCCGAAGAACTTATATACACTTTTCTTAAAGTCATTATTAGTAACTACGGACTACTTAAGGAGATCATCTCGGATAGAGGGACGACATTTACCTTAAAATTCTAGCAAGCCCTTATGACACAACTCGGACTGAAACATAAATTGAGTACGGTATATCATCCTTAAACGGACGGACAAACCGAAAGACTTAACTAAACATTAGAACAATACCTACGGTGTTACATTAACTACGAGTAGGATAACTAAGTCTTAAAGTTACTAACGGCTTAACTCGCTTATAATAGCTTAATCGCCGAATCAACCTAACTCACGCTAATATACGCTAACTATGGGTATAACCTAGAAGCCTATCGAACTCCGAAGGAAGGACCACTTACGGAAAAAGCTATACTCATAGCTAATTAACTACGCTCATTACACTCACGGATACGAAAAGAACTTAAGTACGTACGCTAACGGATAGCACACTACTATAATAAGAAAAGATCGAAGGGACCGATCTTTAAAAGAGGAGATATAATTTACCTATTCCGACGAAATTTCATAACGAATCGACTAAGCTCGAAACTTAATCATAAGAAAATTGGACCATTTAAAATCGTAGAAAAACTTTTAGACACTAATTACTAACTGTTATTACCCAAAACGATAAAAATGCATAACATCTTCTACATTTCACTCCTCGAACCAGCACTAAAAAACGCGAAATAATAACTATATATTAAAGTTCACAAAGAGGAATACGAACCAAAACGAATACTCGATAAATAAGTTATGGACGGAGAAGTTAAATACCTTATTAAATGGAAAGGATATAGCGACGCTAAAAATACATAGGAACCGGTCAGACACCTAAAGAACTACCATCGCCTCTTACGATAGTTTCACTAACGGTTAGCTCTAAGGAGGGCGCAAACAGACCTAAATTTATAGGACCGTTAAGAATAGCGTTTTAGTTAACCACACCGAAACCCCTAAAAGACTAAACGTCCATTATAGCCGCTAATTCCGCTCGATCCACCTCCTTTAGGTTATCTAAAGAACGGAGACCGTGACGCACTATTTAATGGCCCTTCTTCATAACCTCATGACGTTAATAACGGAGTCGGCGAAGACGCGCCTAACATTCATTCACTTTTTGCTAAAGTGCCTTAAGCTCGTCCTCCGCTTTCTCCTCTTAGGACTTAAGACGCTTTTTCTTAGTAATGATGTGGGAAACTATAAGATAATAAGTTAAGAAGGAGAAAGGAACACCATACGCTTAGGAAACAAAACTCACCTAAGGCATGGGGCACGCTTCATACATCATAAGAACGACCATAACGAACACATTTAGCGTAACGATCGAAACCATCTATCATTTTGTAACGGTCCTCTTAGCTATGCGATTCGTAAAAGGAATAAGCCATGATGATGACGCTTAGCTCGGATATTAACAAATATAGATCATAGCGACGCTACGAAGAGCTATAGCCTATAGTGTTAATATAACGAAAAAACTAGAGGGAAAAGGGAAGAGAGATTTAACGAATCAATAGGATAGAGGGAGAGACGCGGTTTTAATTAATCTTAGGATAAGATCTGAAGAGAGGAGACATTATGTTACGGCCCGTTCTGCGGCCTACACGTAAGGTGCTAAGGGCCCCACTTTTTCCTCCCACTCACGAACCGATCACCTTAATCACTTACAACACAGACGTGATTAAGGAGATCGCTCACCTTAATCATTACGTAACATATACACGATTAGTGCGATCACCCTAGTATATAGACGCGGTCTTAAACCGCCTCCAGTAAGAACTACTCCAGCTCCTTAGCTATCAATATAGAAGTTAACGCTTAACTTACTCTAGTTCCTAAGTCTCGCACCAGACTATAACCTAACCTGCCTAAACGACACCCTAGTCTTCCTGCTAAACATAAACCGACCTCTATCTGCCCTACAGTCAGACCCGAACGTCATACGAAGGGACCGATCTTTAAGAGAGTGTTACGACCCGATATGCGGCCCTCACGTGCTCCGGAGGGGCCCACCTTTTTCCCCTAATCACCTAAGGCCGCTAGGCTCGCGGCGCTCCTACATAAGTTCACCGTGAGCCAGGAGGGATCACGACGAGCCTCACGTAAGGGATCACGACGCTCTAACATACGTCACCTAAGTATATAGACGCGGTCTTAAACCGCCTCCAGTAAGAGCTACTCCAGCTCCTTAGCTATCAATACAGAAGTTAACGCTCGACTTACTCCAGTTCCTAAGTCTCGCCCCAAACTGTGACCTAACCTACCTAAACGACACCCTAGTCTTTCTGTTAAACATAAATCGACCTCTATCTACCTTACAGTCAGACCCGAACGTCATATATTAATAGCTCTTATTTAGTAGACTACTATGTCATCCCTAAGCAATACTTCGACACCCACACTATAGCTCTAAGCACGACCCTAACCCTAACCTCATCTAACATTAAAACCACTCTAACTTACACTTAGATGGAAACTAAGGATATTAACGAAATCATTAAACCATAGTACCTAACTTCCTTTAATGAAACTCTAGGAACGCTCTAAGGATTCCTCACTTAACTTAAGGCTTACCATCAGTTCTACCCTAAAAGACTTAAGAACGACCCCGATAAGGTCCTCCATACGGGAACTTACTTAAAAGGAACCGCTCTCACTTAGTTTAAGCCAATCCTACGGGACTACCTTAATAACGAACCGCGAGACCAAGACTAGGAAATAGTGAATATCTTCGCTAACTTCGATAACTTTAAGGAAGCCATTAAGGAAGCTTTTAGAACCGTTAATGAGTAACGATAAGCCATTAAGAGACTCAAAACGTTTAGACAACGAGGATCCACGGCTAATTACATAGCCACGTTTAGACAAATTGCTATAAGCTTGGATTAGGACGACGAACCCTTAATGTCAGCCTTTTATGAAGGACTTAAGGAAGAAGTTAAGGACGAACTCTACCGAGACGAAGAACTAGACACCTTAATTAAGTACATTACTATAGCTATGCGAATTGACAACTAATAACACACGTGATGATAGTAAAAGCGTAACCGAGGGTTCGGATTCATTCCGTATATCGCAAACTAAGGTAGGAAACGCCAACCTTAAGGAACTAACTAAAGGCGAAATTAACTAAGAACTATATGGGCTTACTTAACAAACCCCAGACCCATAGAACTAGACGTAATGTAACGAGACAAGAAGAACCTTATATACCATAACTATGGAAAGAAAGGACACTTTACACGAGAATGCTAATCACCTAAGAAAGGGAAAGCAAATTAGAACCCCATACCGGAGAGTAAGCGATAAATCAACACACTCACGAACGAAACTCGCTTAGGATACGAAACCATAGGAATGGGCGAATTAACTAGGACCACTCACGCCTCACTCTTATGGACCGTATGCTATAATAACGTATATTTAATCCATAAGTCCGATAAAGACGCAAAGGGATGGTACCCTAAGAAACTAAAGGCATCCCGAACGATCGTTATGCTTAGACGAACCATAATCGGAGAAGATAAAGGAGAATACTTAGTTAACGAGTCTATAGGGATTAGCGAAGCTAAGGAATGGGAATAATAAGCAACCTAACTGCTTTAAGACATGGAAAATAACGAAGGAGAAACCACCGACTTAGTGGAAATAAAGGAAATTTAGGAATGGTAGGATGAAAATCTCGTGCCGTTCGCACGAATGACCGTAAACGACTAGAAGTGTATAGTAAGCGTTAGGCAAAATCCCATGCCAAAAGGAGGATACCGAGTCGTGTTCGTTCTAGCATATAACATTCGATAACTATTCAACCTTAAAAACCCTACATCACGATGGGTATTTAGTAACGACGAACGACTGGCACCTAAACATTAGGATCATGAAGAAATCGGATGGATCTCGTGTATTTACCACCATTATGAGATACACCTCGAACAGAAAGGACGACATAACACATTCCCACGATAACTACTAGACACTAGAATCACTTAACCATACACCTAGGAAGAAGCAAAGTACCTCCATTTCGTACACCGTAGCGAAGAAGCTCGAGTGGTAGCCTTATAATATAACTCACTAGAAGTCTATCTCCTAGATAGCGACCCTAAAGATGGATATAACTACGAACGAGAGGACTGCGAGATGCATATAGCGTATAAGGTGTAATAATAGCACGAAAAACGACGAGAAGAAATTCAACGACATCGCGAAGACGATAAGCAATACGAACGACTTAAGTAAGCACAAATAGAGATGCTATAGCGGAAACGTAAGGGAAGGCAGGACCCTAAGAAGGTACTAGAGCACGTCCTTAAATGCTAGGAGTGCGCCCTAAAAGCCCTACTACGTTATGATGACATCCTAGACCCTATAAGCAACCTATACTTCGAAGGATTCGACTTCTTTCGAAATAAGGAAACCTAACTAGGATAATAAGAACGATAGGTAGAGATCAGAAAAAGACTCCTTATGACTTATATACACAGAAGCTCGTCGGAAAACGATAATGGCGAAAGTATCTACGACTCTAACGACGGGCACCTAATACCGGTGAACCTAGAACACGCCACCAAAAAGAAATATAAGACACCGATAGAGATCTTCGACGACCTCTTCCCATATAAGAAATGTTATAAGGGAAGGAGTGCTGAAAGAATACACTATAAAATTTACTAACTCCATTATGGTAGATTCGATTTCATTACGAAGAAAATAAGAGACCCTAAACTCGTGACAATTTAGGAAGAACTCGAGAAAGACATTCCTAAGGACTGTACATATAAGAATAAGAATAATTAGGCAAAAAACTACCTACGTTATCTATGAAAGGGCCATAGAATGACTCGAACACCCTAAGGACCCTCTACGCGATACAGGCAGATCGCGGCATGAAAACGGTCTTAGATGTCCAGATCTAGGGACATTACATACGAGCACTGTTAGACAGTGGTGCGATAGGAAACTACATATCCCCAGCTATAGTTAACCACTATTAGCTACTATAACATCAGAAAGTCGAACCTTATAGGCTATGTAACATCGAAGGCGACGCCTTTAACTATAATGGTGGGAAGGTCGACACGGAGACTAATCATCTTAACATATCTGTCTAAGGACATTATAAGTAAGTCAGTTTCGATGTTATGAACCTATCCGGTTACGATCTGATACTTAGTCACCCATAGCTTTAGGAAAGTAACCCTATAATCGATTGGCGTACTAGCTAGCTATGATGGATAGACACCACGGCGCGTGACGATCATTTACGACTAGAAGAAGCGAAATTTCGTGACGACTTAGCCTTTAGAGAAGCTTCATAAGGAAGCCATAAACGAGCCGTTTAGGCGACGACGTTAAAGGAAACGATAATAGCTATAGTAGCGACTTAGAAGAGCCTACAACTTAGTTTACGATATAAGCAATCACGAAAGCACGACAAACGAGTTAAGAGGATAATTACACTCCTTAAGCGACACTTAAGTCATGTCAACAAGACACTTAGTTAGCAAGAAGAAACGCCCCTAGAAGACGAAGACAGAATGAAGAACGTCCTTAAGGAATACCATAAGTATAACAAACTGTTCTAAGAAAAACTTAATACAGGACTGCCGGAATATAGTCAATAGGACCACGAAATCTGCCTTAAAGACGGAGCTACGACTAAGTTCCACAAAATATATAACCTTAACGAGACGTAACTTGCCACATTATGGGAATATCTAGACGATAAACTCGCTAAAAGTTACATTCGACCATCCAAATTAGAAGTAGGATACTTAGTAATGTTCGTTCTAAAGAAAAATGGAAAGCTACAGTTAGTTATGGACTACCGGTAGCTTAATGATATCACTATTAAGGATCGAACGCCGTTACCGCTTATCTCTAAATTACAGGACCGGCTCTATAGCAAGAAGTACTTCACGGCTCTTAACCTAAAGGATGCTTACAATCTTATCCGCATTAAGCTTGGAGACGAATGGAAGACAGCTTTTCGAACTAAGTTCGGACTATTTGAGTACCTAATTATGCCTTTTGGCTTAACCAATGCCCTAGCATCGTTTTAACGAATAATTAACACGGTATTATAGGAATACCTCGACATCTTCGTTATTATGTATCTAAACGACATCCTAATCTTCTCGGAGACCCTTAAAGAACATAAGGATTATATACATAAGGTACTACAAACGCTATAAGATGCGAAACTCCTCGTTAAACTTACGAAAAGCCACTTCCACGTTTAGAAAGTGGAATTTCTTAGATATATCATCACTCCGAATGAGATTCGGATAGACCTAAAGAAGATCGAATCAATACGCGACTAGCTAACGCCCAAAAATGTAAAGGACGTACAAGCCTTCGTCGGACTCGCTAATTACTATTGACGTTTTGTGCGAAACTTTAGCAAAATCGTAACACCACTCACTAACCTCACGAAAGGATCGACGAAGTTCGAATAGACAGAAGAATGCCAATAAGCTTTCGATAAGATTAAAGACACGATCACTTTAGATATAGTCTTAATAACCTTCAACCCTAAACGATAAGTGGAATTGGAAACCGACGCTTTAGACTTCGCAATTAGCGCTTAAATCGGATAACGAGATAATGAGGGAAGACTCTAATTAATCGCCTTTTACTCTAAGAAACTTTATGGAGCAGAACTTAACTACCTAATCTACGATAAGGAGTTCCTAGCCATCATCTAAGCATTTAAAGAATTCCGACATTACCTTATGGGAAGCAAACATAAGGTTAAGGTCTACACTAATCATAAGAATATTGCATACTTCGCCATGACGTAAGAACTTAGCAAACGATAATTAAGATACGCTAAATTCTTAGCTAACTTCGATTTCGAGATCATCCACCGAAAGGGATTAGAAAACGGCAGAGCTGACGCTCTTAGCTAACGACCAGACTACGACATAGGAGAAGTAAAGGCAACGGGACAACTCCTATAAGTTAACAAATAAGGAAACCTTAAATAGCGATCATTAAGTACCGTCACCTATAAGGTAGAAGTCACTAACGATTTGCATAATGAGATTAAGGAAACCAGTACACTATGTTAGGGACACGAAGTGGAACCTAAAGTCATTAACTAAGGAAACGGAAACGAATATAACGGAAAAACATAGATTCCTAACGTAAGAAACCTACGAGAAAGGACTATTAAAGAAATCCATGCATATACTTAACGTTAGGACACTAAGGAATTCGAAAAACCCTCAAAAGGATTCGAAGGACTTACGACTACTAAGGAATTAAGAACGATATCACACACATTATAAAAGAATGTGAAGACTATATATAAGTAAAGGCAGCATAACACAAACCATATAGAGAGCTCAAACCTTTATTAGTGCCAACACGACTATAGGAATCAATTGCCTTCAACCACATCACGAAACTACCACTATCGAAAGAACCTATAACGGATATAATCTACGATAGCATCTTCGTTATCACCGATAGGCTTATAAAGTACGGATATTTCATTCCCTATAAGGAAGCGAGCAACTCCGAAGAACTTACATACACTTTTCTTAAAATCATTATTAGCAATTATGGACTGCCTAAGGAAATCATCTCAGATAGAGGAACGATATTTACCTCGAAATTTTAGCAAGCCCTTATAGCATAACTCGGACTGAAACACAAACTAAGTACAGCATATTATCCTTAAACGGACGGACAAACTGAAAGGCTTAACCAAACGTTAGAACAATACCTACGATGCTACATTAACCACGAACAAGACGATTGGGTTTCAAAGCTACTAACGGCTCAACTCGCTTATAACAGCTCGATCGCTAAATCAACCTAGCTCACGCTAATATACGCTAACTATGGATATAACCTAGAAGCCTACCAAACCTTAAAAGAAGGACCACTTACGGAAAAAGCTATACTTATAGCCGACTAACTACGCTTATTACACTTATAGATATAAAAAGAACTTAAGTACATACGCTAGCGGATAGCACACTACCATAATAAGAAAAGATCGAGGGGACCGATCTTTAAGAGAGGAGATATAGTTTACCTACTCTAACGAAATTTCATAACGAATCGACTAAGCTCGAAACTTAACTATAAGAAAGTTAGACCATTCAAAATTGTAGAGAAACTTTTAGACACTAACTACTAACTGTCACTACCCTAAACGATGAAAATGTATAACATTTTTCACATTTCACTCCTCGAACTAGTACTAAAAAACGCAAAACAATAACTATATATCGAAGTTCACGAAGAGGAATACGAACCGGAACGAATACTCGACAAACAAGCTATGGACGGAGAAATCAAATACCTCATTAAATGGAAAGGATATAACGACGCTAAAAACACATAGGAACCAGTTAGGCACCTAAAGAACTGCCACCGCCTCTTACGATAGTACCACTAGAGGGTCCGCTAGGAGATGTCACTAGCTAGTTAACATCCCCGAACTCGTTGCCTAGCCCGAATTGGGACTAATTCACCTCGTCCGGGACACCTAGGCTTTAGAGGTCGTTAACTACTTAGTTCTTATGGGCATTTAGGGCGGGAAGAACCTCGTTTTCCTATTCCAGTTTATCTATGCTATGGTGGAACAACTCCTCGCTTTTAGCCTTCACCTCATTACGTATCCGTTAGATACGAGCTAGACGAGACACGGTAGTAAACAGTTTAGCTTAGAGCTCGATTAAGTTATCTTCCGCCTTTATGGCCTCCTAGTCTAACTTTTTCTGCTATTCGATTAAACGACTCATTAGAAGAAGTTAGGAAGGGTCACCGGGGGTGGAGCGAGACTAGGAAAGACTCATGAGAGTTACTAATGAGGACCCTATCATAATTACGACCCCTCCGTATACATTCACTATAGTCTTTCCGACTAGCGGTAAACTTATAGGATTTCTTATGTTGGAAACAATAGGTGCACGGCATCTCAGAACGATCGCCGTTTAACGCGATAAAAGTAGCGGCGTTTTCACGTTTAACGGTTTTGCGGCTATAGGGTTTTTAGATACGATCTAGCATTTTGGTTAGCTACGGAAGGGGAAGGAAAGGGAGAATTTAACGAACTAACAGAACGGGGAGATAGGCGCGTTTTGGCTGATCTTAGGATAAGATCTGGAGAGGGGAGACATTATGTTACGACCCAATATGCGGCCCTTACGTGCTCCGGAGGGGCCCACCTTTTTCCCCTAATCACTTAAGGCCGCTAGGCTCGCGGCGCTCCTATATAGGTTCACCGTGAGCTAGGAGGGATCACGACGAGCCTCACGTAAGGGATCATGACGCTCTAATATGTGTCGTCTAAGTATATAGACGCGGTCTTAAACCGCCTCCAGTAAGAGCTACTCTAGCTCCTTAGCTATCAATACAGAAGTTAACGCTCGACTTGCTTTAGTTCCTAAGTCTCGCCCTAGACTGTGACCCAACCTGCCTAGACGACACCCTAGTCTTTCTGTTAAACATAAATCGACCTCTATCTGCCCTACAGTCAGACCTGAACGTCATAGAGAGGAGACATAGTCTACTTACTCTAACGAAATTTCACGACAAAACGATTAAGTTCGAAACTCGATTATAAGAAAGTTAGACTATTTAAGATTATAGAAAAACTTTTAGACACTAACTACTAACTGTCATTACCCAAAACGATAAAAATACACGATATCTTTTACATTTCACTCCTCAAACTAACACTTAGAAACGCGAAGTAATAACTACATATTAAAGTTCACGAAAAGGAATACGAACCTAAACGAATACTTAACAAACAAATCATAGATGGAGAAATCAAATATCTCGTTAAATAGAAGGGATATAGTAACGCTAAAAATACATAGGAGCCCGCTAAACACCTAATGGGTTGCTAACGCCTTCTACGCTAATATCACCAAAAAGAATTGGTTCGCTTAATAACGAAGACTAGTCAATAAGGCTAAACGCACTTAAGGATTGGGCGTCCCCCACCGCCTATTACTCCAATAGGATGGCCTCCTCCTAAGAGCGGACACTATCCTCCTTATTTAGCTCCCTTATACTATAAGAAAATAGCTTAGAGGTGCGACTACGTAAGAAGTCACGTTGTTTTCGTAGCCTCGATAACCTAGCTAAAGCCTCTTAGAGCTCGTTCTCCGATTTTTCGATCTCGGACTTAATACGTTTTTACTTAGCGGCTATGCGCGTTACTAAAACCGTTAGAAGAACATCCCGAAAAAAACGAACCTACGAGACTAAACCTATAAGCTAAAGCCACGTTAACGCCATTATAAGAACGACCCCGCTTCACACACTCTAAATAGCGAGAAGAGCCGTCACCAACACGGCACACCTTTTTCTACTTAAAGCAATACGAACACGGCATGACTTCCTTACCGGTTTCGGCGATAAGGGCGACGAGAGTAAAGCGTTACGTAGATTTTTTCGATAAACGTTTTTGGACGCGGTCTAACATTTTGGTTAGCTACGGAAGAGGAAGGAAAGGGGGAAATTTAACGAACTAACAGAACGGGGAGATAGGCGCGTTTTAGCTAATCTTAGGATAAGATCTAAATAGGGGAGACATTATGTCACGACTCGGTATGCGACCTACACGTAACGTAAGGAGGGCCCCGCTTTTTCCTTCCACCACGCTTAGCTAGACTAAGATCACTCACATAACGCTACGATCCAGGACGGATCACTCCTAAATGTTACGACCCAAGTGTCACGACGGCCTTCTGCCATGCGGCCGCGGTCACGTGAGGG
>JPKY01000027.1:0-62500 GCA_000769265.1 Hapsidospora chrysogenum ATCC 11550
GGGGGGGGGGTGTTGAAGAACGTACGTTAGACAGTGGGGAGAGAAACTGGGAGTGCAGGTAGCCGTGCGCGCCGTGGATCTCAATGACATCAAAGCCCGCCTCGATGGCCCTCCTGGCCGAAGTCGCAAACGCCTCGACGAGCCCCTTGATCTCCTGCACGGTGAGCTCCTTGGGCGTGGCGTACTGGTCGGCAAAGGGTATAGCGCTGGGTGCGATCACGTCGTGGGGCCAGCCGCCCACGCTCTCGTCGGCAAGCGTCTTGTTGGCCGTGCCGCCGATCCATGGAGCGACGGTGCTCGCTTTGCGGCCCGCGTGACCGATCTGGATGGCCGCCTTGGTGCCCTGGCTGTGGATGTAGTCGGCGATGCGGCGCAGCATCGGGACCTGCGAGTCGGCCCACAGGCCCGAGTCCTCGGGGGAGATGCGGCCGCGGGCCTCGACGGCGGTGGCCTCGACCATGACGAGGCCGGCGCCGGCGAGGGCGAACTGGCCGAGGTGGACGAGGTGCCAGTCGGACAGGTGGCCGTCGCGGGCGCTGTAGGTGCACATGGGCGAGACCACGAAGCGGTTGTGCTGGGTGACGCCGCGGGTGGTGAGCGGCTGGAAGAGCGTCGGCGCCGAGGCCGGGTCCAGGGCCGTGCCGGCCGGCGGGTTCTGCGCCGGGGTGAAGTAGGGCACGCCCGGGGCGCCGGTGTTGGCGATGGGCGGAGACATGGCGGGCGAGGTGGCCGGGCTTGATCTGGAGTTTCTCTCGGAGGGCGCCTTTCGGTTGGTGAGTGAGGGTGAAGGAGTGAGCGGATGGGTCCCGAAGCAGCCCGAGTCGAGTCGATGGCCTGCGGGATGTGAACGAGTACGAGTACCGCCTGGTGCCTTTATAGTCTACTGGTGTGTGTCGCCCCCTGTCTGGCCGGAGTCCCGTATGCGTCGGACCCAACGTCCGACTTCCCCCACACGGAATCACGGAGGATTGTCAAATTATTGATAAGCAGGCATCACTCATCCCGCCGCCTTCACCCTTCCGGTGACGGGGGATGGCGACATTCTCGGGTTCCTGGCAAAAAGAAGCCGAATTATTATGGAGCTGTTGAGCCACCGCTTGGGTCATGATTGGCCCGGTCATGTCACTGGGGCTCGATTTTGCCTTGCCGCCCCATCAGTGCCGATGCCCGTCAGTCTCCGCATCAATCCAGGTCTTTTGGTCTCGGCTGATTGTGTCGGTCTTGGGGATTCTGGGTTTGTGGTCTGATAGAAAGACGTCGCATGGCGCTGGCCCGAGGACGCCGAGTTGGACCGCCCGCTTATTACTCGCAGTCACTGGCATGCCAAGTTCCCCGCGCCGGGGCGGGCAAAAGGCTTGTCTTGCCAGTTGAATTGGGCCAAGCCGGAGAGTACTACGTAGTAGAAGGTGAAAGGTGCTACGAGCACAGAGTACTCGTAATGATCAGGTACTCAATAAGCCGTGAGCAGCCTCATGGATGCGGATGAGGTCGCACACCGGTCCAGCCAACTGCCTCGGCTAGATGTCCATCTCGATGAGTGTTACTACTAATTACCCGTACACGTACTAGTCGGATACTGCTAGGAACTCCCAGTTCGTTCATCATATGCGGTCGGCCAACTCTTGCAACGCCCACCTGCATGTCTCTCCCCGCAGGTGAGTGATTGGGTGTCATCAGGTCGAGTGCCAGCCCCTTCATTCGCATCGGGGGTGGGTGGTCATTCTCCTAAGCCGCTTGCTCGTCACGCACGGGTATCCTGCCGAGTGTAGTAGACTATGGTCCGTGGGGAGCGAGAACAGGGCCGGACGCCTTCTTGTTTAACCCGAGAGAGATGCAGGCGTAAGCCGCCGCCCCGTGCTTCCCCGTGTTGTACAAGGACACGGTGACTCGGTGGGTTACAAGGGCAATCGCATGGCATGATGGCAGACTCCATGGCTGCGCGTCATCCTCATGCCATGCCAGTCGAGACGTCTGCGCGGGGATTGACCCGTCCTGGTGCGACCTTTTTCTGCGGCGGCGTGATGCGAACGGCAGCATGTCATGAGGACCACCAAGGCGAGGTCGAGAACATACCAGGAATGACGAGTTGGAAGGGGGGTGGGGGGGGTGTGGACGGCACAGGAAGAGACTCCAGGGCTATCAAGTTGTGAGTAGGAGGAGGACAAGGAGGAGGAGGAGGGCGCACGCATGCACCAGGGAGATGCAGAGAGGAGGAAGTGAGCGAGATGCACACTGCACGCTGCACACACCACACCATGCGCCATGAGCGAAAAGCAAGAAACTGATAATGCTGGATTGCTGGCGCGTGTACGTAGTCTGGTCCCAAGGCACGTAGACTTAGTCACCTTACTAATGGGCGGGATGGATTTTGGGAGGGAAGGAGGGGGTTGGAGTGGGCACCTTCTACGACGTAGCACAGTCTGGAACAGTGCGGCGTGCATCTTAGTTGCATGGTGTGCTAGTGCCAGGGATGGTGTGAGGTGATTGGCTCTCAGGGCCCCCGTTCTCCGCTTTATCACACTCGCTGCAGTTGACCAGTTGACTTGCCATGACTCTTGAAACATGGGGGGGGGGGNGGGGGGGGGGGGGGGGGTTCTCTGACTAGACGTACTGTGCCCACTGTGACACCACCCCACTGAACGGGTGCCCTGCTGCTGCCAGCCGCAGTGGCGGCGTCCACTGTGCTTCCGTGGCACCGTGCTACTCACCTCCACGACCTCCCATCCATCGTGAATTGAGTGGAATCGAGGTTGTGCACCGCCCGCTCTGCTCGCCCCGAAACCTCGTTTCTCTCTCGTCCATCCCGTTTCCCGCCTCCCGGAGATTGCAGGCCCTGACAGATCCTCATCGCGCCATCTGAGTCCTCGAAGCGGGTATCGTCCACGCCGAGCATCCTGCCGCCGGCCTCACCATCTGGCCAACTCGGTCATACTGCGTCCTTCGTCTTCTCCCCAAGGCGTGTGCAGTCCTCGTGCGTGCGTGCGAGCTACCGAGCGAGCGAGTCAGCGTTTCTCTGCGACAAGTACTTACCGATCAGTCCTCGATCACCATCTCGACCGACCTCGCTCTCTCGAACCACCTCGCTCTCACACGACAAACCTACCTCTATCGCCGTCCCCCTCCGAACGCTTGGATCATTCGACAGCCAGGTCATCACCAGTCATGTATCGGGGTCTCGCGGGTTTGTAGTCCTGGCGCCCCTGGCCAGACCCCCGAGTCTATTTTCCGAGTCGACAGCTCTCGATCGCCTTCTGAGCGTCGAGTCCCCTCATCTGAGGCTATACTCCAGCGTTGGACTGAACGACCGTCCGCTTGCTCCCCTGGTCCGGTGTGACAGATAATCCCGCCGCCATGGACCAGCCGTCTCCTTCCCTGGCCCCCCCGGCCGTGTCTGCCCTCCGGGCGGCCCAAGCGGGGCCGATGGAGAGGTCTCTGAGCCAAGACATTCGAGAGGAGCGTGAGGAGCTGCGTGAGGCTGCCGAGTCTACGCTCAACGCCATCGTCGACCTCAACCTGGATGGAACTATAAGGTGGGCGAGTCCATCCTGGACCGACGTCGTTGGCACCCGGCACGAGACGCTGGAGAGCCTCCCCATGTCTGACCTCGTCGTCGGCGAGAACAAGACTGTCTTCACCGACGTTGTCGAGTCCATGAAGCGCGATGACTCCAAGAGCCACAGAGTCCGCTTCGCTGTGCAGCTTGGACCGCTCTCCAAACTCCGATCTCTCGAGGATATCCAGGATCCTGGCGCTCCCGAACAGGAGCCACAGCTGGTGGACCTGGAGGCCCAGGGTATCATGGTGTACGACAGCGTCTCGGGAGGTGAAAGCCATGTGAGTATTTATCCCAAATTTCCTCCGCGTGAGTGAGCGCTTTGGCCGCTAACCATGCACAACGCAGACCATGTGGATGATCCGTCCCTGGACTGCACCTCACGAGATCCAAATCGACCTTCCCGATGTCATTGTCGACTCCCTTGGGTCCGGTGCCGAGGTCCTCGCAAGCTTCCTGAACCAGCTTGCCGAGATTGGCGGTGAGGATATCGACCGCAATGTGAAGCCCCCGCCGCCTGTGCTGTGCCGCATCTGCGAGCGCCAGATACAACCTTGGTGGTTCGAGAAACACACCGATCTGTGTCTCCAGGAACACCGTGCAGAGATGGATGTGCAGATGGCGCAGGAGAATCTTTCGGAGCACCGCCACGCCATTGTCAAGGTCCTTGACGCCCTCGAAGCTCGCCAGAGCCGTCCTACATCGGGGGACCAGCAGTCAGCATTGGCCATGGCCGAGTACAAGGGCATGCCCATCGGGCCTCCTCCCTCGACGCAATCCTCCCCTGGCACCTCGCTGGCTGGGTCTCGGGATCGCTCGGGCGGCTTTGGACATACTAGGACACGCTCCTTCGCCGTTCGACGACCCCAAGCTCGCATCGTCGAGCTGCTGATGGACCTGTGCGACACTGCCATAGAGATCAGCACGCCTTCGCTCAAGGAGTCACCCAGCCAGCAGGACGGCGATCTTCGCACCCAATCCCCACAGTCGGAGTCGAGGATCTCCCAGGTCCTTCAGTGGCAGTCCCCGAGCACCAACACACTTGAGCAGGAGCAGGGACTCGCCCAGCTCTGTGCTGACACCGAAAAGGTGGCCCGGACCAAAGTCGACGCCGTCTTTCGCCACCGAAAGATCATTGAGTATTCCGAGCGCATCCGCATCGAGCTGGCTGTCCTGGTCCAGGATTGCATCGACGAGGCCATGCGCAAGGCTGCGCGCATCGCCGCTGGTCGTTTCACCGACTCGGGCGAAAGTGATGAGGAAGACTGGCGGGGAGAGTATGCCGACGATGGCGGGAGGGAATCTCAGGATCCCGCCGGGAGTGAAAGTGCGGGCACGGAAAGCCGGACGGGGCAGACGGAAGACACGGACGAGCCCCGTGGCCGTAAAGACGAAGAAGACATGGTGAAGCCGCTGAACAGCCCATCAGCTCTAGCCAAGGCCCTCCGACAGGTGGACCTATCCTCTCGTTCCCGCGCCTCCAGGCCGACCTCATACGTCGCCTCGACGAGGTCCAGCAGTCCCAGGGAGTGCCTCACGCCACGATCCCATGCTGGCGGACACGGCCCCGGTGCGCAGACTCGGGATCTTCCGAGGGAACACTCCACACTCTCTGAGAGCGAGACCGTCGAAAGCGAGGGAAGCCTACGCTCGTCGTCACTTGCTTCGAGGAATGCTGCTAGGACAGAGTCCCCCATCTCCGAGTTTGGCGACCTGAGGCGGGCTGCCAGCTCTCGGCAGCACCATCGGCGGAGCTTGGTTCTCCCTGGCACCTCGTCCCCGCGCCGTCAAGAATCTCCCTCTAGACCGCCGCCTCCGCCGTCTCCCTTGCGGATCAAGCCGCGGGGCCTGCCGGGGTCACAGGAAGGAGTTGCGTCCCCAGAAGGCTCCCCAATGCTTGGTGGTAGCGAATTCAACTCGCCAATCACTCACCCTATTCGCCACCATCGCAGGCAGTCGTCAGCGGCTATATCAGACTTCGTCATGAAGCCGCCGCCTTCTCCAAGATTGAATGCCAATCAGGCACCGCCGCAGACCCGGTCGACCCAGCCGTCGATTAAGGATTTCGAGATTATCAAGCCCATCAGCAAGGGAGCCTTTGGCAGCGTCTACCTCTCGAAGAAGAAGTCTACCGGCGAGTACTTTGCCATCAAGGTGCTAAAGAAGGCGGACATGGTCGCCAAGAACCAGGTCGGCAATGTCAAGGCTGAGCGAGCCATCATGATGTGGCAGGGTCAGAGTGAGTTTGTCGCAAAGCTATACTGGACATTCTCTAGCAAGGACTATCTCTACTTGGTCATGGAATACCTCAATGGTGGCGACTGCGCCTCGCTGATCAAGGTCCTGGGTGGCCTTCCCGAGGACTGGGTCAAGAAGTACCTCGGCGAGGTTGTGCTGGGCGTTGAGCATCTCCATAGCCGGGGCATCATCCATCGAGACCTGAAGCCTGACAACCTTCTCATTGATCAGAAGGGCCATCTCAAGTTGACCGATTTCGGTCTCTCACGCATGGGTTTGGTCGGTCGACAGAAGCGTGCACTGAACAGCGGCACCAACGACACGACACCGGATTTGCTCAAGCAGGGTCCATTTGTCCGTTCAACATCGTTAGCATCATCTCGCTCCACCTCCCTCGACCTGCACGGCCACGCGGTCCACTCGCCGGGGAACACTCCTCAGATAACTCCAGAGGTGGGGAGCTTGGGTCAGCCATCGTACTTCAGCTTGGGAGGACCGACGACGTCGGAGCCGAGACGAGTCTCCAACAGCCACCGCAGCGACAGTGGTGGCAGCGAGACTCTGACACACATGCTCGGGACCTTCTCTCTGAACGACTCTCCGGAAGTCGGCCACCATCCCGCCGCTGCCAAGTCGCCCACCGAAGATGAAGGCCCCCTCTCGGGGTCACCGGAGCTGGCGTCCCTGGCGCCCGGATCGCGCGTGAGCGTAGATGCTAGATACGCGCCAGGACCAAGCATGATGCCTCCAGCTATGGCCCTCTTCGACCCGGAAGATACGAACCGCCGATTTGTGGGCACCCCCGACTACCTGGCCCCAGAAACCGTCAAGGGCGACAAGCAGGACGAGACCAGCGATTGGTGGTCGGTCGGATGTATCCTGTTCGAGTTCCTGTACGGTATTCCGCCATTCCACGCGAGCGAGGCTGAGCACGTATTTGAGAATATCCTTGCCCGCAAGATCCAGTGGCCCCCGGACGATCCCGAGGAGCCCGTCTCCGACGAGGCCAAGGATCTGATCAACAAGCTCCTCTGCATGGACCCCCCGCAGCGCCTAGGGTCCAACCGCGATGACAAGTTCTCGTCGGGCGGTGAGGAGATTCGGAACCACCCTTGGTTCCAGGGTGTCAACTGGGACACGCTGCTGGAGGACGAGCCGCAGTTTGTGCCGCAGCCCGAGAACCCGGAAGATACCGAGTACTTCGATGCGCGGGGTGCTGTCCTGCAACCCTTCACCGAGGAGATGGAGGAGCACATGTCTTCGCACTCCTCGGGCGGTGGTCCAGAGTACGCAGACAGGCCGCACGACGCTCTGTCGAGGGTACGCTCGCAGGTGAACTCGATGCACCGGAAGCTGATGCCCCTCCACATCCCCCCTCACGTTAGAGACTCGAAGTCTAGGAGACTCAGTGAACCGCTGGCCAACGACGACTTTGGCTCCTTCGCCTTCAAGAACCTGTCCGTACTGGAGAAGGCCAACAAGGACCTCATCCAGAAGCTCAGGGCGGAAGCCCTGGCGACGCAAAGCAAGGGCTCTTCCGTGAGCCCCGGGGCGGCCATGGCCCAGTCGCAAGCGCCATCCCTCGAGGGGAGCCCGGTGCTCACAAACCCGCTGCAACGAACCATCTCCAACGCCAAGGCTAGTAATCGACCGCAGTCGCCATCAGGCTACGGCCACTCCAACGCGTCGCCCAGTCGTGCGTCGCAGCCATCCTCGCCACTTCTGGTATCGTTTGTGGCGGGCCAGGGGACGGAGGGACGCCGCAAGGCGTCGAACACCTCGTCCAACCGGTCCCAGCAGTCGAGCGCATCCCTTCACCCACCGACGGCGATTGACATACCCAAGGTCCCGCCGACCCTTCAGAAGGCGGCGACGTCGGCGGCCGCCTCGCCGGTCAAGGGCCGGGGGACCGCACCGCCGCCCCTGGCTCTGTCGCCGCAGAAGGCGGTGACAGTCACGCCCAAACCGGCCAGCGAGTCTTCTACGGGTCGGTCGAGGTCTCTGACGGTAGGGTCTCAGGAGGGCAGCCCGGTCGCGGCCAATGCCCTGCACCGACACCGCAGTCGCAGGAGCCAGGTCTTCGACATGTCGCCGTCGTCGTCCGACAACGAGGGCGACAAGCACAGCGCCCTGCTCCGCGTCCAGAGACGGCGGCAGAGCTCCCGGCGCCTCTCGCAGATTGCATTCGACGGTGGCCCAACGTTCCGGCCTCTGGATGTGCTGATATGTGAGGACCATCCCGTGGCTCGCATGGTCATGGAGAAGCTGCTGGAGAAGCTCCGGTGCCGGACCATCTCGGTACCTAACGGGTCAGAGGCGGTGCGGTACTCGATGAGCGAGATCAAGTTCGACGTCATCTTCCTCGAGTACAAGCTGCCGCAGATCAGCGGCACGGACGTGGCGCGGATGATCCGCGAGACCAAGAACACCAACTCACACACGCCCATCATCGCCATCACGGCGTACCTCAAGGAGCTGCAGGCGCCGCACTACTTCGATTCGCTCATCGAGAAGCCCATCAGCTCGTCGAAGCTGACCGAGGTCCTCCGCGGCCTCTGCCACTGGCGGCCCGAGTCCCCAGGGCAGAGCTCGTCGCCGATGACGATGCCGCCCGGGTCGGAGGGCCAGCAGGTCGCGCCGCCGTCCGGGCTCAGGAAGTCCAACACTCAGGCAGACGACAGCCCCGTGTCGGTCTCGTCTACATTTGCCGGGCGACAGGGATCGTCTGTGCTGTCAAGTCGCGAGGACTCCATCACGTCGAGCATGTTTGGTGACTCGGAGTCGGTGACTACGGACGAGATAGCCTTTGTGGTCAGCCGCAAGGCCACGGGGGAATGGGAGGAAGGTGGTCTGGGCATCTCGGATGCGGATACCATGGCTCCGGGGCCGGAAGGGCCAGCGAAGGTGATACCCCACCTCTCGTTGCAGCGGTCGGCCCCACCTCAGTTGGAGCGAGGGGGCAGTCGGCCGGTGGAGAAGCTGAGGAGCAGGCGGGAAGGGACGGAGAGGAGAGGGTCGGAGAGTACCGAGTCGGCGGACGATGAGGATGAGGAGCTGGGACTGGGCCGGGAGAGGCAGCCGAGACGGAGCACCGGCCCACTGGGCAAGCCACCACTGCCGAGCTCGAAGCTGGGAGTCGAGATGATGCGGGCCAACAGCCACGACAGCGCGGTGGGGTCCGAGAGCACTCCAGAGGCAGTGACGCAGGTGGCGACCACACCCGCGCAGGAAGCCGAAGAAGGCTCCATGGTGGGATCTACAGGGGCCGCTGCCACCGGAGAAGAGGCTCGCACGCCTCCGGAGGGCGGCGACGCGACAGCCGCCACCAAGGAGGGTGGGCGGGCGAGCGTGGATGCTACGCCGCGGCCGGCGCAGGGTGCGTCCAACCGGCTGCTTGGCAGCTCGGAGGAGGAGGAAGCTACGCCGAGACCTGCGGGGAAGTGAATGAACTGATATGAGACTGGGGAGGAAAGAATATGGCGTATGATATTTTTCCTTTGTCTGTTTGAATGGAAGCGAGGCGTTTTGCAGGCAACATTGACTGATGACTGGGGAGAGCGGCAGATGGGGTTGGGGGAACAAGCACTGGGTCAGTGGTATACGATGACGGGTGAGGGGCAACGAGAGGACCATGCAAGACAGTCATACTCCAACCCCGGCCCATGGAAACAATCTAGCTACCCAGGACTCTTTGGGCATTCTTCAACTTGTATTATTCCTTTGGGTGGGGAGGAGGAGGAGGAGGAGGTGGAGGAGGAGGAGAAGAAGAAGAGGCAAGCTGGGGGAGCTTTTCCCTGGTTGGATGAGGGTGCGGAGGAGCGGGGTCTTAGAGTGATGTGTGTATGATGAGGGTAGTTACGGAGTATCATGGGAATGGTTATTATGCATAGGGACATACATGGGGCTGTACCTGGTTTTTATTTATATTTCTTTACTTACGACTTTTGTGCCGTTGTGAGGGATATGTCCAGCGTGTTCGGATACGTGTGTTCGATGACGGGCCAGGTTTTGCAGAAGTGCCAAGTTGGTGCAATGTAGTATGTACTATGTACAGTGTTGTGTGGGGAATGGCGATGGGCAGGCTGCGGTACGACGCTGAGTTGTCTCACGAGAGGCGATGATCTCGGCCAGCAGCGGAGGTTCAGTAATGTAGGTAATAAGGGACCAGCAGACTGATGGTCGGCGGACATGACTTGAGGTTCTGGAACGGGGGGGGGGGGGGGNGGGGGGGGGGGGGAGGAGAGCCAAGAACTGATTGCTGCGAGGGGCCGGGGCCCGTGCTTGGCGACCCGGGACCACGGCAGAATATGCGGGTCGCTCGTGTGAGCAATTTCCTAATCGGGCACCTCTCAGAGCTGTCATATAAAAACCTCAGGTCAATCATCCTGGGCACCCACCCACCCATTGACATATCAATCAACATCAGCGACCCATGTCGCAATCGGATAGTCCGGGAAAAGAGGAGAAAGTACCTATATTCTAGGCACGCGGAAATGCCTCGGGTAGCTGAAAGAACAACAGAAGCCAAAAAAAAAAAAAAAAGGTTTATAGCTGAGCTTCGCACTAGACGTAGTGACAGATCCGACGACGGGCGGCACCAAGATGGAGCTCGAGATGCCGTCCGATCCGGGTGGCCCAGCACCGGCCGCCGCCAACCCAACGCGACAGGGTCACGACTGACCTGCAGCAAAAAGACTGTTCGAAGGCGGGAGACGCTGAGCCACTGAGTGCGACACGCGGTTCGGATGGGAGCTGTGAGTGGCTGTTTGTTCCCCCGTCGTCGGCATCCCGACTGCTTCGATTCGGGGGGGTTTTGGTTTGAAGAGGAGAATCTGCTCTGCGGCTTTGGCAGTGTTCTTGAGAGGCGCGTATATATTTATATATATGTATATATTGAAAGTCTTCTGCTGCTGCTGATGCTTTCCTGGCTCTGGAATGCTCGGCGTCATCTGTTGCACAATCGGCTCGAGTCGCACCCGCTCAGGTTTGTTGTTCGGAGTTCCAGACTACTACCAGTACTTAACACCAGATCATCCATCGTCTTTGGAAAGGGAAAGGACGACGAAGAAGCTGGTGCAGCATTTTCTTCCTTCCCTTCCCTCCTTCGTCTCCCCCCCCCNCCCCCCCCCGGTCTCTCTTCCCCGGGTGCGACTTCCCTCTCAACAAGCCTCTCGGGATATTTGGCAGGAGGCAACACCAACTTCGCCAACCAAGTGCAGCAACTACTAAGTTAATACTCGGCAGGGCAGGCGCCACCCTCTCCCACCCAGTACGGGATCAGCAGGGCTGCTCCCGCGGTGCCAGCCAAAGCACCCACCCACCAGGCCACCACCAGCAGCACACCACACACAGCCAAGCCGTACCTGAGTGCCATGGCTGACCACCAGGAGAATTTCGAACACCAACACCAACACCACCAACACCAACATCATCATCATCACCATCACCACCGCCATCGCAGTGCCATCCCCGGCGAGATTCCCGTTCCCCATGGACCCGTCGAAGACGACAGCTCCAGCACCTGCAGCCAGGATGGCCATGTCGATGATACTACGGTCGGCACCACCTCGCACGAACGCCGCATCTTCAGCCATGTCACCCGCCCGGACGACTCGTACACCAGCGATGGCGTGTATTGGGCAGATCTGCCCTGGCAGAGGCGCATGCGTTTCGTCTCCCGCGTTGATGCCCAGGCCGCGAGGCAGGAGCTCTCCACCATCGGAGCCATGATGAAAAAGGACCCCCTCAGCCCACTGACTTGGTATTTTCGCAATGCCGTCATCCCCGGTGCTGGCCTCGGCCTCGAGGGATATGTCCTCTTCTCCATCGGTAATCTGGAGCCGCTGTTTGCCAAGGTCTGGCCCGAGTGCTGGGAGCACAATGCTGTCTGCAGCAAGAACTGGGTCGCCAGTGTGACGTATCTTGAGATTATCGGCATCATGGTCGGCCAGGCTGGCGTTGGTGTACGTTGGCCCCCCTCTCTTCCCCCCTCTCCGCACAGCCCCCTTTCCCCGTTCATCCTTACTGACATGGACTTTCAATCGAAAAAAAAAACAACAGGTCCTTGGTGACTGGATAGGCCGCCGATGGGGTCTTATTCAAGATGCCCTCATCATGCTCATCGGCCTCGTCATGCTCACCGCCAGCTGGGGCCTCACCCTCGAGGGCTGGGTCATCTGCTACGCCTGGTCCCTCTTCTTCTACTCCCTCGGCGTCGGCGGCGAGTACCCCATCACCGCCACCTCGTCCCTCGAGAGCACCATAACCGCCGGCAAGCTGTCCACTCGCGAGGACCGTCTGCACCGTGGCCGCCGCGTCACCATGGCCTTCCTTATGCAGGGCTGGGGCCAGTTCGTCAACCAGGTCCTCCTCATCGTCCTTCTCGTCATCTTCAACCGTGGCTCCGGCGCACCCCCCTACTCCCACTCCGCCGCCCAGTATGCCTTCCGTCTCTCCTTCGCCTTCCCTGCCATCGGCACCGCCTGGCTTGCCTACTACCGTACCTGGAGGATGCCAAACGCCTCCAAGAAGCTCACCGAGGCCAAGTCGCGCAGCCAGGTCACCGGCTACGACGTCAATGCCCTGCGCTACTGCATCAAGCACTTTGGCGGCCGCCTCCTCGCCACTGCCGGCACATGGTTCTGCAACGACGTCTTCTTCTACGGCAACAAGCTCTTCCAGGGCCAGTTCATCAAGGTCATCTCGGACAACCCCGACTCCCTCATGTCCACCTGGACCTGGAACCTCGTCAACATCACCGTCTCCCTTTGTGGCTACTACCTCGCCGCCCTCCTCATCGACAACAAGCTCTACGGCCGCAAGATGATGCAGCAGGTCGGCTTCTTCTTCTGCTTCCTCATGTTCGTTATCCCCGCCTTCGCCTACCAGCACTACACCTCTCCCGCCAACATCCGCTCCTTCCAGGCCATGTACTTCCTCTCCTCCTTCTTCAACCAGTTCGGCCCCAACTCGGTCACCTTCCTCGTCGCCGGCGAGGTCTTCCCCACCCCCGTCCGCGCCACAGCCCATGGCTTCTCCGCCTGCATCGGCAAGTCGGGCGCTCTTCTCGCCAGCGTACTCTACAATTACATCGACGACCAGACCAAATTCTATGTTGTCCCTTGGTTTGGCCTCGTCGGCATGCTCCTCACTTGGCTCTTCCTCCCAGACACCACCGGCCTCGACCTCAAGGAGCAGGAGCGTCGCTGGGGCTACCTCCGCGCCGGCAAGGGGGACGAGTACCACGGCGTTGCCGTCCACCCGCGCCACCTCAGCTTGTGGGAGCGCCTGCGGGGCACCGGCAAGAACTACGACCCGAATCTGGACTGGCGTCAGAAGATTGACGACATGCGCAGCGAGTGGGAGCACGCCCAGGCCTCACTCGGTCCCAAGGAGCGCGAGGGGCAGCAGAGCAGCGACACCCACGCCACTCACCACGGCATGCCCGACGATGGCGAGTTCTCCCCCGAGATCCACCGGTACTTCCTCCGGTCGGCCCCCGGTGCGGCCTCGCGCGACGACGGTGTCCTCACGGCCGAGGCATCGGGGGCCAATGGCAAGACGTTCAATGAGAAGATGAACCTGGGACTCCCGTCAGAAGGGTCAGGTTCCACCACGTGAAGCGAAGGGGGACTTCGTTGTCCATACAACCTACCTTTTATGTTCTCGGGATCAGGAGTCTCGGGACTTATAATTATGATGTAAAATCGTTATGGATTACGAGCAGCCAAGGGGGTGTCTCAAGACCAAGTTCCGTGTCGTCATGTGTCAATCCCCGCCGGACCCAGTGTGCGTTATACCAGGAACATGTTGGACTTGTGCCAAGGAGCGGTCGTAATGGTCATGATGTGGAAGCCTTGCTCGTTTCTTTATCGAATATCCATCGAAATTACCCAAAGCACGACGAAAAGAACAATTCCAAAAGACCATGAGCGGAAGGGATGGGTACATATGATCCGTCGACTCCCGGTTGGGAGGATGATGCAGGCAAACCTCTAAAACGCCGTCATATATCTATACGTGCGAGAAGCGAGACGAGGGGGTCTCTTGTCCCAGCGTGTCAACACTTGTAATTCGATTTCGATTCTTTTTTTTTGTATCTGCATCAGGCTGGCCACCCTCACGAGCCAGCGCCACCACAAGAGTCATCACGGGTATGGCGCCCATGGTTGCCAGAGGCAGCAGGGAATGATATGGGCTGGTTCTGCTGCATGGAAGGCATATGCTGAGGTGTAGGCGCCGACCGGCTCGGTTGCCCCTGCCCCCGTCCTTGTGGTACTATGACGCTGAGCACACAGTCGTCGAGATGCTCATAAAAGTCCTGCGCGGTGCTGAACCGGACGTGGCAGATGGAGCACTCTGCGCCGGCACCCTGCTGCACGCGCGCGCCGCTGCCCGCGCCACTATGGAGAGAGTGCATCTCGCCGACGAACAACTTCCGGCTGTTGGACGGCGTCTGCTCGACGTTGTGGACCGACGTGAGATGCCGCTTGAACACGTCGGCGCGGTTGAACGTCTTCTCGAACGCGGTGCCGGCACCAGGGCAGAAGGGACATACCATAATTCCTTTGTAGTGGGTGAGTGCGTGCCTGTTCTTGTCATACTTGCGAGCGAACCCCTTGGTGTGGTACTCGCACGACTCGATGGGACATTTCTCTGGACGCTCTTCCTGGTGCGTGAGCATGTGCGACGCTAGGTCCTTGAAGATACGACCGCAGTCCGGATGTGGGCATCGATTGCGGTTGTCACCGCCAGCGGCAGAGCGGTATGTCGGGCTCTCCTGGGCTGCGCTCCAGGGACCTTCTGTTGCAGGGGATACCATCTGCTGACCAGACGACGAGGGCATGCTCACGCTGGACATGTCGAGCATCGACGTTCCTCCTGGGCCGTAGAAATCCGACCTTGAGGCCTTGGGTTCCTGATCCTCCCCACCACTGGAGGACGCATCGCCTTGGGGTATGTCAACAGCTTGCCGGACCTCCTGCATCCAATCCTTGAGGACACTCATGGGCGGCCAATCACCACTAGCTTTGCCACCTCTGTGAGGGTTAAAATGCGCCCGCCTCAAGTGCGCAGCAGCATTGTAGTACGCGCCATAGTGCTTCTGTGTCAGGCACGCCTTGCATTTGGACAGGGCGATCACTGGCTGGGGCGCTGTCGAGGCCTGACTCTCCGGCTCCTTGCACACCCAACGTTTCACCAGCGCCGCGTGTTTGGCCTCTGTGTGCCTTCGGAGCTCATGTTCACCCCTGAAACCTTCCGGGTACTCACCGCATTTGGTGCAGTACACACGTCTCAGCGGTACCCTAGGATAGGCCTTGAATCTCGAGGGAGACTGGGGTGAACTTGAAGGGTGCTGTGGTCCCTGTAAATATGCTGGTGCCTCTCCCAACGTATGCCGTCGGGATCGAGAGAGTTGTGGCTGCTGTGACTTTGACGAGCCTCCCGCGTGGGGCTCTACATTGGTGCTCCAGGGGGTCTCCGTGAACGGAAAGGAGTCGTCTGAGCGTCCAGCTTCTCCGCCCGGCCGGGTAGTCGATGACAATTGTGCTGGGAGGCGCCTACTCACCTCACCACTCCGGCGCTGCCTGATGAAGCCGTTGAAAACAAGTTCGCCGGGTGAACTATCCCCAAGAGACATCAGAAAGTCGGAGCTCGAGATAATATTATTTGCTGTCCAGGTGTCGCGTTTGGTGACCTGGCTGGCGGCATCGAGGAATGAGAGCTCTTCCGCAGAGACATCGGCTTTTAAGCTGTCCAACGGCGATGGACCAGACGCGGAAAAGAACTCTACCATGGCCTTGTAGGCGCTATGCATTGTGCGGGCATCACTTTCCATGGAGGAGCCATCAGCCTGCCGCAGAACTGGCATCTGAGCTGACGAGATGGCCATGTCGACAAGGAGCGTGCGCACAACGCTGAAGATGCACAGTGAGTAGAATGCGGCAAGCCATTCCCTTACAGGAAGACTGCTCTTGAGAGATATGGTGGCCTCGAATACCTGGAGATAGCGCGACAGGCAGTCCTGGACGAGGCGCAGGTGTTCGTCGGAATCGATCTCCTCCGGAGGTGTTCGCCGCGATTTGCTCTGCTCGATGCGAATAGCAGGGTCGGGCAGCGTGACATCGTAGAAAGCGACCTCGCGCAACAGCAGCTTTGCCCGGTACAGGACCGGGTACGTTGCTTCCTCAGTTGTCCGTGATGAAGACAGGAACCCTGTGATGTTCAGAAGCTCCAGAAGATCATAGCACGTGTCCTGACAATTGCGACTCGACGCTAGGGCAACTAGGATAGGAGGCGCTGGATAGGGGGCATCGCGAGTGGCTTGGGACGCGCTGAGAACCGAGTTTGGTCTTTGGTCCAGCTGGCCAGACCACCAGAAGCTGTCCTTGAAGTCGAGGACATCTCGTACCACGTGCATGGTGTTATCGGGAAAATCATATATTCGCTGCAAATAATCGTTGACGTTCCGTCGGTATGCTAGTGGTGTGATCGGGGTGCGTGCTTGCCTCGGTGAAACCGGCGCTACCAAAAGTTAGCCAGCCCGTCTTCACGTTACGACTGGCACCATGCATACCCGGAATGAATATGTCTACAAAAGACGCGATTGGGCCTCGGTAGCAGCCCAGCACTTTCCAATGTTCTTCTTGTCCCGTGGCAGGGTGTTCCAGGCAAAAGGAGCAGAGGTGATTTGAGTCGCACTAAAAGCTGTTGTTAGTCCATTGCAACACGAGGTCCGTAGTGATGCAAGAGTTTCCTCACGGCCTTATGTGACACCTTGCAGCGAAGACATGGGTCGTTGTCACGTAGGAGCTGAAGCTCTCCTATAGACTCTAGGCGAGAGTGACCAACGCGGCTCCTCTTCAGGGGCGGCAGGAGGGGTTCATTTTCGGAGTCGACAGAGTCTCTCCTGCTGGTGAAATGCCGGCCACTGGGCCGGCTGAAGCCGACAGAGGATCCTCGTCTGTGGCGAGACTGAGTCTGCAGACTCAACGCTGGTGGGTTGGTAGGCACAGTAAGTCGTGGTAGTGTCACTGGCGCAACAGGTCCGACTGTCCCGGCCGAGGACGATATGAGGGTTGAACGGCTCTTTTGTGCTTTCAGGGATGGCGTGGCTGGGACGGAAAGCCCCGAGTCCCTCTGGGAAGAGCTCACCGAATGCGTGCTCATATGGGCGTCTCTGTCCAGCTGATTCGTGAAACCGTACACATAGTGGACGCAGCGTTCATTCCAGCATCGATACAGCGGCAACGCGCTAGATCCAGGTTGAGTTGGCGACGTGGCGGTTGAAGCTTCGGGCTCATGGCGCAGCGGCACAGAGGGGCCAACGTCGCGGATGATGGAGTCGTGCTGTCCAATGTGTCTCTCAAGCCAGTGGGCAAAGCCATCGGGCCCGTCACCCGAGGACTGTCGCAGGACTGCAATGGGATCAATCGCCACTAGCAACAATGGCACGCGGTCAGCACAGGCCTGGGAGTAATACGGTACTGGGGGGTAAAGAATAAGCTTACAATCCTGCCAACAGGCGGCTTCCAGACACTCGCACCGATATTGCAATGCACGCGCTTCCTCGGCATCTGACAGGATGGGGATACGTGAGGTCAGTCCTAGTGATTGATGAGCACATGTATTGCACGGCTACGCTGGCTGGGTGGTTGGGTAATAAAGCAAATGGCCATAAATCGCATTACGCGCTTATGAGGTTAAACCGGGCTCGGGACTGTTTGAAACCTACCCTGCTGATGGATGAGGCCCTCGAGGACGCGGCACTTGTGCTGGAGCATCCGAAGCTCTTGGGCGTGGTCGAAGCCATGGCGGGCAGTCAAGAGGGCAGACAGCTGGGATCGGATATCGGCCTGTTGGGCGAGGAGTTGGGCGATGGCGGCATCGCGGTCCTGATACTCGGTAGCGTCGCCAGTTGTCGCGGCAGATGCGGCAGATACAGATGTGGCATTGCTGGTGGTGGTGGTCCGGTGGTGGGTGGTGGGTTGGCTTGAAGGCGGAAGAGGTGGTGGGAGTGCTGGTGGCGGAAGAAGTGGCGGTTGTGGTGGTTGTGGTGGTGGTGGTGGTTGTTGTTGTTGTTGTTGTTGTTGTCGTTGTGATGGTGCCGGAATTGACGAGGAAGGCGATACTAACGGCGGTGGTTGTTGTGGTGATGGCGCTGGGATTGACGGGGAAGGCGCTACCGACGGTGGTTGTCGTTGTTGTTGTTGTTGTTGTTGTTGTTGTTGTGATGGTACTGGAATTGACGAGGAAGGTGCTACCAACGGTGGTGGTGGAGCTTCGGCTGGGGTTCGTGGTGATGGCTCGACCAGCACTGGCGTTCCTGCTCCTTGTTCTGTTGTTGTTGATGCTGTTGATGCTGCTGCTGCTGCTGCCGACGCAAGAATGACAGGGTTGACGGCTTCGCCAGAGGACATGCTCACACTCGCCCTTCCTTCAGCTATATTACTAGGCTGTCGTGCTGACGCTGCTGACGGTACCCTGGGCAAGGATTGCATTTATTATGAAATAGATGCTGCCCACTCTCGTCCTTTCCCCGAAACATACGACGCCTTCCTCCTCCTTGTATCCGAAAGCACCGACTCGTCGCAAGCAGATTTCTGTCGGATATTGTCGAGCTCGGGTTGCCGTATTGGCAGGCAGGCCTGGGAAGCGAGGAGGCGCTCTGGGAAGTTCCGTTGCCTGTGGTGTGCCGCCGTGGCCGGTCGAACGACCCTGTCATGGCCAACTTCGTCTAGTATATGTTCGACCTGCTCCTCGTTGGGCCCAGGGCCAGGGAGCGGCTGCAGCGGAGGAGCCGTGTCCATCTGGCCGTTCCGGAACCCGGAACGGCGTCGAGAGACGGGAAGAGCAACAGCAGGCGGGCGACGGGGGGATGGGGGGCTGCGCTCAAGAGGATGGCTGACCAGCTGCCGTTGTCGTCGAGAGATCGACTCTGAGCTCGGCTCGAGCAGAAGGGAAGGGTCCTGACGGTGGCAGACGCCGACAGGTGTGGTGCCGTCTATCGGTGGGAGCACGAGCTATATCTGTCTTTGACAGAAGAGGTACCTACCTGTCCAGAAGGCGAATCGCATATTCAGGATACAGTACTACTACTAGTACTAGTAGTACAGGTAGACGCGCCTTACACTACTTCTCCCACTTGCCTATATCATCGCGTTGGCTAATACATCCAAGTAGGTACCCTTGTTCCCTTTGCCCTCGAACCCACAGTCGCTCTGGGTTGGGGCGCCTCTCATTGCTTCTTCTGGCCAGTCGATGCAACGACGTTCTCCTCACCGACCACGGGGCCGATTCGCCTCTGGAGCTCTGGGGACACACTATGTACAGTGCAAGATTACGAGACCAGTCTCCCAGTCCGGCGGCTCTCGAAGCAAAGAGTCGCCGCCCCCGCTTCCCTACAGATGGGCCCGGCGGCCACGGGGAGCCCCTGCTTGCTCGCGCCGCCTCTTGTCATTTGGATTCTCTGATCAAATACTCTATATATGGGCACATGGGCACCTATATCCGACTACTGCCAATCCTCTCAGCATATATGTGTGCTGGCCCTGCCTCGAGTTTAGATAGACGTATATACGGGTACAGCAACTCGACGCTGAGTAACTCTAGCCCGACCGGGTAGGGCAGGTAGCGCAGAACAGGGCAAACGGGCGGGCAGCGTTGCAGCGCATGACGAGGCCAGATTTACGAGCCAGTGCGGCCTGTCTAGTACTTACACTCGGACCATAAATAGTATAGAGTGTGGAAGTACTGTACGTTGCGGCTGCGTGCTGATCGCCCAAAGGCCGGTGTGGTGTGCGAGTGAGCTGTCGGGAATCGTCCAAGGCCGACTGTCTATCACCGGGAGGTGTCGCCAGCCGAACTGTTGTCAAGCGAGTCCACCCACAGCTGCCCGGGTGCGTGGAACCAAGCACCGCGCATTCACATGTGCCACTTCAGTGCATGTCTGCAGGTATTGTACATGCATACGTACAGACTAATATCAGCTGTACAGTACCTGGTACGTACGCGCGATGTTTATGACGACGGCCAGGAGGATCCCCTATGAGGGTATCCGTCTCTGTGCCGTACGTATCTACGTTCGTTCCCACGACGCTAGCCAGAGGCAGCGCGCCGACGACAATCAGCGGGGAGCCTTAGGATACGGACGGAAAGGCGGGAATCCGTGCAGCAATGCAGCTGCACATCATTGCCCTGCGCGGTGTTCAGCGGCAAGGTCACACAGGTCAGCAGGTCGACAACGTTCTGCCGAGAGCGGCGTCGCACTCGTACGGAGGAGGGCGGATGAGCAGGTTCGATCTTAGACGGGTGGGCGGAAGACGTTGGTTTGGTTGGACCCTTGAAGTTATGCTGGTGGGTCGAGGTCCCATAGTAGGTAGGTACTAATAAGTAAGTACTACGGTAGGTACCGTGTTGTGTTGAGGTCGCGGAGATGGGACACTAAAGCTTGAAAGGGCATCGGAACTTCCCTCTTGGCCACTGCGACGGATGGCCTACAGTACGTAGGTAGGTACTGTCACAGTGGAGTGCTGGTGGGCAGCACCTGCCCGCTGGCGATTGAGGCGCAAATTCGGGCAGCTGAGTGGGGTCCAGCGCTGGTCGCGCCTTCCACCACGTTTCTTCTTGCCGGTTGGAATGGATCGATCGCGACTTCCTCCTCTTCCTCCAATACTAGTACCTACCTGAAGATGGTACTAGGTAGTACTTCAGTACCTAGTACACAGGTACCAGTAGGTTGGTACCTGAGGTTACCAGGTAGTACCTGACGGCGGGGTGACGTCCTTAGCCACAGTCATTCAACGTGAACCTCTTGCAACTTTCTTCCTCTAGAATCCTCACCTGTCTTCCAACGCGTCTCCTGGACATGCTTCGTGCCGACATAGGTACAGCTACAGCATCGTGGTACCCATCTCCAATGGACTCCAACGACCAGCACGATTCGTCGCCGACTCGGTGCCCCGTAACAACGCAGGGGTGTCAGGCAACCAGGTTATCTGCCCGAGCTCGACCCCACACCCGCCACCGGCAGCGCTGCCATGACTGGCTGGATCACCGAGGAGCCCGGCACTTGAGCCCCAAAGTGGCCGGCCCCCGAGCTGGCAAGCGGCCCGAAGCTCATGATCCTTCTGGCCCGCCCTGCTCGTCCGCCGCCGGCGCTCCGCTTGTCCCCTGCCGGCGCCCCGTCATGTCCGCTCCCAATCTCCGTCCTCGGGACGTGCGACCGGCACTCAACGGGGAGCAACAACCCCGCAACGGAAGGTGTATCGACAAACCCAGGTAGATGGCTTAGGCAGTGAGTGGGACTCAGATCCTACGATGGGATATCGGGATACATCTTCACTACGTTCGTGCGGCGCCTGCCCACTGAGTGGGTTCCTCGTGGCTCGTGGCTCCCGTCGCTTGGAATCGAGGATATTTTCCTCGGTGCTCCTTCGCTGGATCCCACGGAAGGATTCATCGCCCGAGCCCCCCATAAGACGGGGGCCCGCGAAGCTTAGAAATCCTCACCTTCCAAGCAAGCAGGCAAAGAGCGCGACAGTGCAATGGCATCTGCGACATTGTTGGGTCCAGCTTCGGCGGCGCCACTCGACGATCTCTTATCAATGGCTGGCTACTACTACCTCCGCCTATGTACGTACGACCACAGGACTTACATCTCGAATGACGACTACGAGTACCAGTCCGCCGCTTTTGCGAATTTTTGCGGAACGTCACGCCTAGGGGCTGGCGGCTCCCTTGTGGCCCGTATCGACTGTAACAGTTGTGGTTCGATCTGGGCTTCGAATTGAAGCTCTAGCCTGTTGCCGCTTCGGCCCCTCGCCATTCCCATGCGTCACACAGCCTCCACGTGAGTGTCCGACACGGGACAGTTTGCTGTAGGTTTACACGGCAGGAGACGAAGACATCCGGTCACAGATATTGGCGGTGCGCGCCCCAGCTCGGCAACGGGACTTCAGCTCTCGACTCACCCAACGGCATCTTGATCTTTCCGCTCCGTTAAAGGCCAAGATCTCGGGGTCTCATGCAATTGACCGACCACTCAGTGGCTTTGGAATGTCCGCTTTGGCCATACGGAGCCTCCATCACATGAGGACCATTTTCCGTTGGCCCCGACCTCCGCCGTTGCTGAGCGGCAAACACATCACGAAAGGAAATGCAACCCTGCGTCACCACTACACCAGAACCTCTTCAATTCTGCGGGGTATGTCTATCGCTTTCCTCCCCTTACCCTCCCTGCATAACCCCCCTTTGCTTCTCACCTGCGGACTTCCGTCGCGGGCACCTGCTTCGATAATTACATGCGCCTCGGCATAGGGATTGCAGAGAACTCTACTACATCTGTCCCCAGCCGGCCACTGGCCAACGGTCTCTATATGCAATAGGCGGACGGCGGCCGTATGTCACGGACGATACTCTGCCTCCCTCGTGGAAGAGGGCGTAGATGTGTAGCACCACGTGGTGCCATGCGGTTCACAGCGGCCTTGTCCAGTCATATTCTCCCTCCCGCCAGCCCTGAACAGCAGACAGGAGAAAATGGCGGCTACACAACGCTCCCCTCGTGGCACATACATGTAATACATGCTGTGCAATGCCACTCCTCAGGAGTGGGCTTCATGTGGACGAGGGGGCCGCATCAGGGTTGTCTCGTCCTACCATGACCAACCCGCCTACAGCTTCCACTTCCCAGCGCTGTCTATCTCGTTTCTGCCGCTGCGGCTCTGTCTGGATCTTCTCTGAGAGAAGATTAGTCTCTCCTTTGGTTCTCTTTTCTACCGGTGTGCTGTACGTACTTGTGCGGTTGTGCCTCGCCCTGGCTCTCCGGGCGCCACAAACATATTACGTTCCGCGTCTCAGCACAGCCAGGGTATGAGCAAGTAGCCGCCCGACCCTTCTCCGCCCTCCCCCCTATCTGTCTGATTTATGAATCTTTGGTTTATTCGCCCTTCTCTTTTCTCTATCCCTGTTGTATGCGCATGTTGAATGGCGGAAGCCCTACTTCCGTCTCTCCCCAATCTTTCCCTGGAGTTGAGCTTGCTGCCTTTCCCACATGTCCTGACTCACTCTCTTGTTCCACGAAAATTCCGTCAGCGGCCCGTGTGACAAAAGTCCGGTCCCGTTTCGTCGGCCGTAAAGTAAGCAATGCTCTAAACAAAAATGACGGCTCATGAGAATAAAATAGGGTGACCGCTGATAAAAAAGGAGGCCCCAACGCCCACACCGTCTTTAACACCTCGCGGGTTCATTGACCTGTCAACTCTACTCCTCTCCCACACACCCCCTGCTTGCGCCGGCTCCTCTCGGGAAATTTCCAAGAGGGGGGCGCTCGCCCCCTTGTTCGACGCAGGTGCGTTGTTTTTGGGTCGTGCCGCGTCTCTTTAACTCCGGCATTTCGCGCCAGATGGCTCGAGCCACAGTGACCCGGCCACAGTGACCCGGCAGAGATCGTATACTCGCTCCGTCACACATGGACTTCTCTTCTCCCCCCACCGGCCGTGGTGCGTATTGTTCATCACTCGCTCCGCGCCCACGTCCTCTCTCGGAGAGGCATCTCGCGTCCCTCAGCCTTCCGGCTGCCGTCCTCCTCCGCCTTGAAGGCCCAGTACTCGCCGAGGCGCGACTCCGAGTACGTAGCGTAGTCGAAGTCGATATCCGAGATCATGGCCTGTATCGCCGCCCAGATGCCCCAGTAGAAGCCCGGCACGCCGCGGTAGGCGTCGACCTCGTCCATGAGCCTGCGGGCCTCCTCGTCGACGTCGAGGTCGGACTCGCCGGACAGGGCCACGTACGTCTTCATGTACTCGCAGATGAATGCGCGGCGCTGGGACACGGTGGGCACGGCCGAGTAGTCGCAGTCGTAGCCAGCCCACTCGGCAAAGTGGTTGGCCACGTCGAAGGCGGCGGGGGACGGCGTGGCGTACTCGTAGTCGATGAAGCTTACGGTGGTGTCGTCGCCGTCGCGCTCGGGGCGGTGGATGATGACGTTTGCGCAGAGGAGGTCACAGTGGGCGAATACCAGCTACAATATTTTGGGATTCCACGATTAGCAAATGGTTCTCTGCTACGCGGCAAGAGGGAGGGAGGTAAGAGGCGACAAAACAGAAAGGGCTGGTGGTTCCGTACTCCGTTATGGCCGAGACCGCGCCGTTGGCTGAGCTTCTCGACCATCTCGTTCATCTCACGCTGCAGCAAGGCCTGCCTCTGGCGTTTCTCCTCGGTATCCGTGGGCAGGGCGAGGATCCACTTCTGCATGGTTGTCCACAAGTTGGGGAAGGGTTTCCCGGGGGCGGCATTGGCGATGAGCTCCTGCTTGGCGGCGTCGAAACCGGCGTCGTCGCCGTTCTGCTTGTTGCCGTTGGGCGGCACGATGGATGGGCCGTGGAGGCAGGGCAGGCGCGCGTGCCACTCGGCGAGCCTCCGGGCAATGGCGGTTAGGATGGCGGGGTCACCGAGGTCCTGCGGTGAGGCGACGGCGCCGGGGATGTAGCGGTAGAGCATGCCATTCTCGAAGCGGGCGAGCAGCTCGGGCGCGAGGCCGTGGCGCATGAGCAGCTCATGGTTGGCGGCCTCGCGCTCGCGGTCGATGAGGATGGCGGTGCCGCTGCCGTAGGCGCGGAGGAGGACGGCGTGGCGGTCGATGTCGGCCTTGGAGAGGCCCGGGCGGCGGTTGACGGCCTTAAGGAGGGTGTTGGTGATGCCGTCGGTGAAGCGGACGAACTCGACGCAGGAGTCGCCGCCGGCCCAGTCGGGCATGAGGGTGAGGATGAGCTTCAGGGCCGAGGCCTGCGAGTCCTGGCTGTCGTACCTCAGGGGGATGTACCTTGTGCGCCCGAGGTCGAGCTGTGTTGCTGCCGGCGACATGGTTACGGAGACAAATGAGTGGATGATGGGAACAAGAAGGTCAAAGGGCGTTCAGGAGTAGGTCATTGCCAAAGAGAAAGTGGGTTGGGCCTTTTTTTTTTCTCCCCTGGTCTGGTATTGTTCTTTTTCCTTTTTTGTTCCCCTCGGGAGATTGGATTGAGCGAGGCAATCGCAAGTCTTGCTTGGAAACGCGGCAAGCGAAGGTAGCCCTGCTGTGGCTTCGTTGTTGGGCCTCCCCTAAGTAGCGGCGGCTCCTACTCGTGTCGGTTGGGGGGTAGGCGGACAAGCAATCGAAGCGGAGGGCGGTGCCTGGAATTATCGTTGATATCGATTGGAGCGCGGGGGTATCGATAAAGGGTCTACTCGTAGTAGCGCAAGAAGAAAGCGTGGATGAGGGGTAAATACCTAATTGGGGTGATTGTGAATACCTGAGTAGGTACCCACGTCGCGATAGGGTCGCAAGGATCAGTACTAGGTAGGCTGCGATGGGGGGTTTGTCGACACGCGACCTGCTGCCAATTCGGGGGTTGAGTAAAAAAAAAATAGAGGATAAGAAACTAGGCCTCAACAGAGGCAGCGCAGGACGAAGCGGCGAGGCTTTTGTGCGGTCGCAAATCTGGATGAAGAGGAGAGAGTGGGCCAGCAGAAACCCCGGGTGGCCCAGCAGCAAATGATGGGTTGGGTCGCGCAGGCGGAAAGCACATGTGAAGACGGACCCCAGGTACCTTACGTGGTGGGTACATGCCAGTGTGTATGTACGTGGGTTGAGATGGGGGAAGTCGCGCTACTGGGCTGTTCCTGCCTGGCCTTGCCGAATTTACGTTAGTATTAATGCCAGTACGAGTACTTCCCGCTGGGGGGCAGGTTAGTACAGCACAGCACACAGGTACCTTAGGTCCCGCAAGGTACTACCTACAGGGACCTTGCAGCCACTGACACTTGGCGGCGGGCCCTTGTTCGACTCTGATTGCGAGTCAAGTCAGGTAATAGTACCTGAGTAGTAGCTACCGCACCATCTATTATCCTTTTGTGTGTGTGTGTGGTGCCGACGCGTGTGTGATTCGATCTCTGGACCGGGTTTGGTGATCTAACCAGTGACGTCGCCTCGACATCTCCCCCGCACCCTCGGCTGCAGGTCAAAAAACCTCAACAAAGCGGTCCAAAAAGCCGCAGGGAACCCGGTCCCCTCTCCGGGGACGATCAGTAGTAGTGGCATGTACGGCTGGCAATTAATTACTGGAAGCCCGCCAAAACGCGCAGCGACAGCGGCGTGTCTCATTTGATAAATAAACCACCACCCTGGTGCTTGGCAGCAGAGTGGATTGTGACATACCAGTAATTACTTAGTACATATACATAGCCGTGGGGGGACATCTTGCGATGTGCGCCTCCCGCGACCAAGGACTGACTGACTTTTGGACTGCGAGCTCATCTTCGAGCGCCCCCTGAGCCGGCTGGCGCCCAATGGAACGCGGGTTCCTGAACTTTGTTCTAGGCGTTGTTGTTTATAGTCTGCCGCGGGAGCTTAACTCGAACAGATCGTTCCTTCTCCCCCCCCGCGCCGTGGTCCACTGCACTTTTAGAAGGGACAATTACTAACGCAGCCGCGCTGCGCGGGACATGGTAATTACTACTAGTAGTATAGTACTTAGGTCCAAGGATTTGCCCCTCCTTCGCAAGACCCCGCACCCGGAGCACCCACCGACGAGCAAAAGCGCCATTGGTCCGACTATTGGAGGGGCACTGGCAGCCACACGAGGAGCCTGGCTGAAGTCCTGAACATCTGTACTCAGCCACATGTGGCGCAGCACCACGGACTACATACAGCCTCGCTCAATGGCCCACTGACCGACTGACCTCATCTCACACTCCTCCAGCTGTTATCGACAGCCAGCTCAAGTCACCCTCTGGCCTGGGCGACTCACCACCCTGTTGAGCCAGCAGGACTACAACGAACCGGCTCATATAAAGCCGCTATTGCCATCCGAGGCTGCACCACGGCTAGAGACCCCGACGCGCCAGCACCAGCCATGCCTTGAATCCGGCGTCGGGACACCGTGACCATGTCCTTTGTCAACAGCGACAACTTCCTCGCCGTCGCCCTCATCATCAACCGTTCCCGCGATGGCCCGGCCTTTGTCTTCCACTACCCACCCCACGTCCGCGCCGTCTCCCGCGGTGACGGTGAGGGTCGTGACGCCGCCGATCTGCAGGATATCCTCCTGGAGCGTCTGTCCCAGCCCGCCAACCGCGATGCCGTCGCCGGACCCGCGGGCAGCGACGCGCTGCCCCGCCAGTGGGACCACGACGAGCACATCTTCACCGAGTCCGGCTCCCAGATAGTCCCCTGGGAGCACGTTGCCGGCTTCCCCGCCCGCGACCTCGCCGGCATCCTCACTCCGGCCCGCTCCTACCACAAGACGCTCTTCCAGCTCTCTCTCGACCCTCTTCTCTGCGTCTCGTACCCCATCCACGTGCCCGAGGACGGCAAGTGGACGAGGCCCAAGAAGACCGCTGCCAAGGAGGACAAGGCCGACGAGCAGAGCGCGTCAAACGAGCAGCCAGACTCCTCCTCCGGGAAGCCGGTGGACGTGCCCAAGGACAAGGTTGATGTTAAGAAGGACGACACCGATGAGGAGAAGCGCAGCTCCATGACCATGTTCAACCTCGTCTTCATCCTCAACCCGACCCAGTTCGAGGTCAAAGAGCTCGTCGATTCGCTCTACGTCCACATTGTTAAGAAGGCCAACAAGGCCTACAAGTACAGCCAGCAGCACAGCGGCTTCATCTGGAAGGAGTCGAAGCGCATACTGGCCGCCAAGGACAAGGCCCGTGAAGAACGTGAGTCCCCTCTCTCTTTTCCGCTTTTATACTCCCGCGAATAGTATCCAAGAAGGGCCACCCCCACCTGACCAAGAGTAGACAAGAAGATGAGCGTCCTCTGGAAGGAGATTCTCCAGAGCTCATCCCTCGCCGCCTCCATGCGGGACATCTACAACGCCGTCTCGCAGAACAAGATCGCCGCCCTGCATCTAGAGACCGCCGCCGGCGTGCTCACCCCGTCCCTGCAGATCCCTGTTCCTTTCTACCTCGCCGACATACCCCAGGATTCGGAGAGCGACCAGCGCGGGCTGTGGCTCACCACTGCCAACGCCTTCCTGAGCCAGGACACCCTCGAGGAGCCTGGTTTCCTCGACCGCAACTTTGCCCTGTTGCTGATGGACGATGAGAAAAAGATCATCGCAGAACTCCAAGCTGACCCGGACCCGACAACGGTATCCATGGTTGAGTTTGTCCGTCTGTCGAAGCCCACCATGTCGTGAGTATCCATCAGCCTGATATCCCCATTCCGCTCCAGTCGAAATCTCACATGTATCCAGCTTCCACCAAGTGGCCCAGAGCAACGTCCTCACCCTCGGCCAGGTCCGCAAATACGCCCAGCACTTCATTTACTGGCGCCGCGCCATCGCCATCCCGCCTCTCCACGCTCGCGACGTCTACATCGTGTCCCCCAACTGCGACCAGCGCCGCTTGGCCCAGGACAGCCAGGACTGGCAGCGCCTCTTCCCCGTCGCGCCCCCGCTGCCCAACTTCCTCGGCGAGCTCTCCCAGAGCCCGCGGCCGTACAAGCACTTCTGCCCCAGCAAGGCCCACCGCCCATCCTACCTCCACATGCTCGCGTGGCTGATGCGTCGCGGCTGGGTCACACAGCTGTGCACCTTCGCCTACGTCATCGTCTGGCCCGAGATCCTCTACGAGGTCGACTACGAGATGGAGGCCGAGCAGCTTGCGGCCCTGGAGCAGGATCGTGACACGACCGCCGCCGCTGACGAGGAATCGCCAATCTCACCCACGTCGACACCCGCCTCTGCGGGCGCCACTTCATCCGGCGTCCCTGCACCTTCCTCCGCCTCCTCCGTCGGCGGCGGCGGCGACCCCGCTCCCACCACCTCACCCGACGCGTCACCTCCCCGCTCCACCGCAACAGAGCACGCCGCCGAGCGCGCCCGGCTCGAACGGATAGCCAGCCGAGCCCACCGCGAGGCCGCCGAGCGCGCCACCACGCACGCCCGCCGCGTCGCCCCCGTCGCCACGGCGCACCCCTCACTCAACGACGCGCCGCACCTCAAGGGCCTGACGCCGCACCTCATCCTCGACGCCAAGAAGGCCACGGGAAAGGAGGCGCGCTACCTGTCCGCCATCGCGCGCCGGCTCCAGGATGACCGCGTGCGCAGCGCCTGGCAGTTGTTCTGTAGGTACTTTGATGGGCGGTGCGCGCTGGAGAGGATTGCGCTGCAGGAGGAGATGAAGCGGAAGGAGGTGTGGAATCTGTTGACGTCTATGGCGGAGTATCTCTTGACTACGAGGCATTGGTGACGGCGAGACATGTTCCTCGGTACTACTTTGAAAAAAAGAAAAGAAAACATCTAATGAGAAGCCAGACCTGAATTATACCGATGTAAACCGTAGCTACCGCAAATATGACAAAACTAAAATCATAATCTATTGGCTTTTATTATTTACCTGTGTTTTTTTTTTTTTTTTTTTTTTTTTTTTTTTTTTTTTTTTTTTTTTTTTTTTTTTTTTTTNTTTTTTTTTCATTTCCTCTTCTCCGCCAGGTAGGCCTGGTAGCCCACCTCCTCCAATTTGGCCGCCTTGCCCTCGACCTCAACCTTCATCGTCTCCTGGTACGCGGCCATCTTGTCCCTGAACTCGGGGTAGTACGAGCCCAGGATGCGGATCGCCAGCAGGGCGGCGTTGGTCGAGTTGTTGATGCCGACCGTGGCTACGGGGATTCCCCTCTGCAGATGATGGTCGTCAGTGCTTCCGTTCCTCGAGGTAGTAGTAGTACGTATCAAAAGAAAGATAGGGATGTGAAAAGGGGGTGGTGGGTGTTTGAGAGACACATACCGGCATCTGCACAATACTAAGCAAGCTATCATTGCCGTCGAGGTGCGTTGCCTTGATAGGCACACCAATAACAGGAACCGTCGTCTCCGACGCGAGCATACCGGGGAGGTGAGCGGCTCCTCCCGCCGCGGCGATGAGCACCTTGATACCCCGCGCGGCGGCGCCGTGAGCCAAGGCCGTCATGCGCGCGGGCGTGCGGTGGGCAGACGTGATGGTGCAGTCGTAGGGCACGCCGAACTTCTCGAGGATGTCGAGACCCGCTGAGAGGACCCCGAGGTCGGAGTCGGAGCCCATTGTGACCTGCACGAGGGGCGCGTCAGGGTTGCGCGAGGAGATCTGCTGCTGGCCCTTGTTCTCGGCTGTTTCCTGCCCTGAGGGTCGCAGTTGCGCGGCTGACGAGTCGAGGCGCTCCCGACGCATCTGATCAACCTCGTCCACAAAGGGAGCAATAGTCCCCGTGATATCCACACCCTCCGATGCCGTAAACGTAATGTGCCCAATCTTACGGCCCGGCTTGGATGCCTTGCCGTAGAGATGCAGGTACACATCCGTGTCCCCCGTGTAAGAGGTCCTGGCAAGGTCGACGAGACGGTCATGGGATTCCGGTCTGGCGCCGCCCAGGATGTTGAGCATGACGGCCTGGGAGACGCGCGGCTCCAGGCGGAGCTGGTGGGGGATGAAGTTCATGATGGCGTGGAGCTGGGCCTTGTACTGCGATAGGTAGGGTACGGCTTCGATGGTGTAGTGGCCCGAGTTGTGTGGTCGGGGGGCGACTTCGTTGACCATGATGGACCCTGCTCGTCGTCAGCTCTATCTATCCTTATCCTTTCGTGGAGAATGGAGTTGGAGAGATCGGGTTGCGAAACTCACCGTCTTGGAGCAGAAACATCTCAACGGCAAAGACACCCCTCCCCCAGAGGCTCTTGACAACCTCCTCGGCCACACGACGAGCCTCCGCGCACGCGGCCTCATCCACACGGCGAGGTGGCATGAAGACCGTCTTGCACACATCATCCTCGTGCACAGTCTCAACAACAGGATACGAGTACACGCCCTCCAGGTTCCCCTCGTCATCCTCGGTCCTGACCACCATGACGGCCAGCTCCATGACGAAGGGCACAAACTTCTCCGCGTACAGGGGCAGTCCCGCGAGCGCCTCAGCAGCGGCATCCAAATCCCCCGCACCCCGGACCTTGAAATTCCCGCGTCCATCGTAGGACCCCTTCCGGGCCTTGACCATGAACGGGAAGCCCAACTCCCGAGATGCCCCCCGCAGCGCAACCATCACATCGTCATCACCCAACGCCACCTGCTGGGCAATCGGCACCCCCCTGGCCCCGAAATGCTCCTTCTGCGCAAACTTATCCTGCACAAGCCTCAGGGTGCGCCAGCTCGGATGGACAGGCACCCTCCTGACGTCACCCGTCTCCGGGTCCGTCACGCCGCGCGTGGCCACCTCCTCGAGCACATCGGTGTTGACGTGCTCGATCTCGACGGTGAGCACGTCGCACCGGCGGGCCAGCTCGCGCACTTTCTCGGGGTCCTTGAAGGAGCCCGTGACGTGGCGCGGGTGCGCGTTGATCTGCCGGGTTGGGCAGTCGGCGGCGTCGAGGACGATTACTTCGTAGCCCAGGGGCCCGGCGGCTTCGCAGAGCATGCGGCCGAGTTGGCCGCCGCCTAGGAGGCCGATGACGGGGGGTTTGGTCATCCTTGCGGGGGGTGGTGGTCGGCAGTCAATGTGTCCTCGGTGTGGTGATTACCAGGTTGTTGTTTGATGTTGTTGCGGTGATGGTGGGGCCGCATTCGGACGGAGGAGGTGACTTTATTTTTTTTTGTTGGGTTTTCTTTTTTCCCACCCAGACTCACAATCATCGTGCACTCACACTTCTGGCGTTAAATTGGCCTGGCAAGGAGTCACCACCAGCAGCGACCACGACAAAATAATGCATATATTAGATATCCAGTCGGCGTTGGGGTTCAATACACAATTATAGGATCCATCTAAAAGTAATCGTCATACCATAATTCTGAGTAAGGTCCGTGAATCTTTAGCAGGCCCCCTGGTAAGGCACTCATCTGGCACGTCATCCTCTGTACGACCGACGACGATACTAAGCTAGATGATAGCTGGAGATCTGCAGTGATAGAGTGATTCACAATCCCTACTACTCAGTACATCGACAGTGGAAGAACGCACAGACATAGAATGTTCAACGAGTAATAATGGTGTATGAAAATAATTAACAACTAATAGAGGCTACGTCCGGCAATGGGTATAGGCCCGGCCCAAGACGCCTGTCACCAAACCCTCGGTGGGTGGATGGAGCCCGGCCAGGGTGAATGCAAGAATGGAGAAATAAAAAGAAACCCCCCAAGTACAATGATGATGAAAAAGACAAATGCCTGAAACCAGCAGACTGAGCCGCCCGTCCGTCGCAAGGTCGAGACAAGGACAAACTCCCCACCGAGACCAAGCGCAACGGAGCGGATGGATGGGAGAAATCGACAACCCAAAAAGACTAAGGATGAGTAATAAAAAGAGATAAGAATGAAGAAGCGAGAAACCGAAAAAGAAGAGAAGATGAGACATATGACGGGCCCTCTCCCCAAAGAGCCTCAAGGTATCGCAAAGGGAGGATGAAAAAGAAAATGAAAGAAAAAAAGGTGGGAAAAAAAAAAGGAAACCGAAGCCTGAGTCTGAGAAACATTCCCCGTGAAACCGGAAGAAACCCTCAAGCGCTGTGTATAATCCACTCCCCATTGTATATGTGACCCCGCTGCCATGCAAATGCCTACTACTCCGGGCTTCGTTTTCCCCGACGAGCCGCTGGTCAAAGTATCCATGGTCCCAAACGCCGCAGAAAACCGGAGCCAGAGGTGGTTGCCTTTGAAAAATAAATGAAAACACGTAGATGGGATGGAGGGATGAAGCCGATGCGGGAGAAGCCGATGCAAGAAAGTCGCCTCAAAACGCCAATGATAAGAAATAGCGAGCATATTCTCCGGACGAGATGGTGCGAGGTGGGCGCCAAACAACTAGTGGGTGAGATCCATGCCGTAGTCGTCCTCGTCCTTAAAGTTGAGAGACGCATGGCCGCTTCCATTGTCATTCGGGTCCCAGAACTGATCCGCGTCGACGAGATCATCGGCAATAGCAGAGTCTCCATTCTCCGGCGGCGTGATGCCGACCGAGTCGAGACTGGCCGCGGGCACGTCGGAGTTGGGGTTGCCGCGGACGTCGGTGTAGTTGGGCACGCGCAGGCCGGATCCGTTGGTCCTAGAGTAGGAGAAGGTGCCGGCATCATTCTTGGACATGGCGTCGAGGAGTTCCGACTGCATCCGACGCTCGTCGTCGGTGATCTCGAAGGGGAAGGGATGACCGAGGTCGGCAAGGGTGTTCATAAGCTCTTCCTGCTGTTGAAGCTTGAGGTGCAGCATCCACATCAGGTCGCGAGTCCAGCTGACGGAGCCGTTGAGGATGTCGCCTTTGTTGGGGCCCTTGTCCTTCTCCTCTACGGGAAGACCCGTGGTGATGTTTCCCGCCGTGCCGCCCGCTGCTCTCCTCGCGCCGGGGCCGGCCAGTCCCGACGTCGCCTGCGCCGGGTTGGAGATGCCCGAGAGGGTTGGGGACAAAGGGGTGCCATTCTGGATGAGCTTACGGATCTTCTCATCCTCCAGCCGATGCATCGGCACCAGCTTGCTGAGGTCCTGGATCCTCTCGTTGATATTGTCTCGACGGCGACGCTCCACCAGATTGTGCGACTCTCGCCGGCGTTTCCTCTTGGCCTCCTGCGACGCCAAGGCGCTGTTGGTAGTGGCGCCACTGTTCACGCCGAGCTTGGCCGGCATCGAGGTGCCGCCCTTGATCATGACCTCCTCGATGGGTGGGACCATGGCCTGCTGCATCGGAGATGAGAAGCCGGAGTTGTACGAGGTGGGGAAGCTCCCCGTGGGCGTATTGAGCCACTGCCCGGAGGGGGACTTCTCGTGAGAGCCGACTGAGCGGATCGTCTGAGGCCCAAAGTTGGGGGATTCGTTGGAACCCAAGGACAGCCCGTGAATGGCGTTTGTCTTTGGGGTCATCGGACTCCGGGCGTTGTTGTTGGATGGCTTCCGCTGCATCTGCTGCGACATGCGCGAAGCCCTGGCGCGAGCGTTCAGGAAGTTCTGCTCGGTGCCATCGCCTCCCATGTCGCCGGGAAATGACATGGCTGAATGGAGGGTTGTGTTGAGGGACGGGTGGTTCTGCATCTGCTGATGGCGGAAGTTGGCACTGAAAGTAGCCGCATACGGGCTGGGAATGGGGTCACCGTCTGGTGTGCTCGAGTAGCCGTTGACTTGATTCGCATCCAGCCGGAGTCCAGAGCTTGGGCGATGTGAGTGGTAGGAGGAGGCGTCATGGGAGAAGGCCATGTTCATCCCCGAAAATTCTTGGCCGCTGGTCGGCATCGCATGGCCAGAGTCGCCGCTTAGGCCATCAAGGAGGTCTTCGTCGGCGATGAGGGAACCGCCGGTTGCGAAGGCGTTTGATCCATTGCCGGAGTTGCCATGGGCGCCGTAGTTGTCACTTGGAGAGTAATTCTGGTTGTAGCTGCCACCCATGGCCAGGTCGTTGGGATCTATGCTACCGCCGTGATGGGCGGAGCCGAAATGATTGAAGCCGTGCTGGGCCATCGCGAAGTCGAAGCGACCTTTGTGGGTGCGGAGATGTGTGGTTGGCAGGGCTGCGGTTGGGGGGGTTCGAGTCGGCAGCTGCCTCCGGAAGGCGTTCGGGGATCTTGCAGTCGTGCGCAGTGCAGATAAATGAATCCGGAAGCGTTTATGACTGGATGCGGCTGTCAGCGAGAGCGACGGAGCAAAGCTTGACAGTTGACTCCGTATAAGGGGTCAAAAAAAGAACCTGGCTAGGTGGACGGGGCGCAATGCAGAAGTATGATCACACAGGGCGGCAGCCCCATGCATGACTCCCAGCACAAATGAGGAAAGACAAAAAGACAGGCACGCGCGATGTGCGCAAGGAGTGGAGTGGCAATACTTACGTATAAAGGTGGTTATAAAATCGATAAGTGACCAAAAGCTATCGGATGGCCATCTAAAGGCCCGAGGGTGGTTGTCGGAGGGGGACAGTTGAGGTAGGACGGAAATGACGATGATGGGGGAAGAAGGGCAGCGGAGGATGGGATGCGACGTCGGCGTGGAGGGGTTCGTTTATTGGGAAAGGGTGTTTGGTGGTTGGCAGTGTGGCACTCGTAGGTCGCACCGTCCAGCTGGCGTGTGTAGTGAAAAGACGGGGCGCTCGCTACCTTCCAGGTTGTTGTACTTTGCTGGGTGCTCGGGCTACGGAGGTACCTAGCAGAGGCGCCAGAAAAAGCCACTTTGTCGCGCGGGCGGTGAGAGAGCCCTGGCCTGAGGGTTCGGCGGGTTTCGGCGGGTTCGGGAGGATTCCACCTACAGAACCCGAAGTTTATGGCAAAGTCCTAGGCCTCGCTGGCGGAAAATGAAAATAAGAATAAAATAATGACAACAAGAGTTCAAGTTGAGCAGCGCGTATATATCGTGGCAAACGAGAAAAGGGCGGGTCCGCGAGCGATTCCTTTGATATTTATTATTAGACAATGGTCTGAAAGCGAAGCACCCTGTTGTCTGAGGGGGTATTGAGGAATGGGGAAGCAACGATGAGGAGGAGGAAGAGGAGGAGGAGGAGGAGGATCTGCAGGCCTTATTGCCCACCATCGACGGGATAGCCGCGCGATGGCTCCCCGCTCTTCCCGTACCGTGCACAACGAGTTCTATAGCTTGGGGCGGCTGCATGCACCTTGCCCAAAATGAGGCCAAGGGCAACGGAGCGGCTCACCTGTAGGAAAGCAGTCTTGGTCAACGACCCTGCTTGGCCCCTTGGCTTTCCTGTGGTTGGGTGTTGCACAGGAACGGGGCGGGCAAATACGACAGGCCAGTTGGAGGTCGCACTGTCAGAAAGGAGCCAATGCTGCCGACAGACAACGTAGGTGCGTGCGTCGCAGGACAATACGGATGCGTGTGGCGGTGACGGGCGGTGGTGGTGGTGGTGGAGGGTGGGTGTGGGTGGGAGGGTGCGGTTGCTGGTCTCAGACTCTTTGTCCGTCTCGACTTGGCGGGACAGGCTTGGTGAGGATGGGAGCGGTGGTACTCGTACTAGCAGTCGGTATGTCGGTGTTCCGAATACACAAGTCCTGGTGGCTGACAGCTCTGGTGTTCTTAGTGGTATGTATGGTGGGGTGGTGGCGGTGCCGACGTAGCTGCATGGGACGCGATGTCGGTGGTCGTGATGATGACGATGATGATGAAGATAGGAAAAGAATGATTTGAGACACGGAAGGTGAGCTATCGATTAAATAGCTGCGCCTTCTTGCACCAAAGGCGGGCAAAAATGACCGAGTTGATGATGGTGAGGCGACGAGGCGGAGCAAGTAGTAGCACGTAGTAGGGAGTAATTCGGTGGTGTGCGGAACGTGAGTTGATATAAAGGTGTAAAAGTCCAGTAGAGTTCAGATAGGTGGGTGTGTCCCTGGAGTAGTTCCCGACAAGGCAACAGGCAGTAGCCAAAAAGGCGGTAACTGGCTTCGAATAAGTGCAGAGTCTCCTAGTATTTCTCGAGAGAGAGTCTGGAAACAAGCAAACGTAGTTCGTAGGGGCTTTGTTCCTTCGAATGCCTGCTTCGGCTTCCACGGGAAAGTGCGGGGAATGGTTGGTGGTGAGAAAGCGAGCTGGTTGGTGTAAGCCAGATAAAGTAGATCCGAGGTGGTGGTGGTGGCCTGTCTGCAAGTCGGATAGCTGACAACCACAGAATATTAGAAGCAGCGTCAAACGGAGAGCGAGCCAGAGAGAGAGACGACGGGAACTTCTACACGTTCCATCCGCACGCGGCACATTCATTTTATACTCAGAAACTCGTATTAAGCTAAAAATAATGCGCCCATCCATCCCATCCAGCCCCCATCTGCCTACCTACCCATAGCATCATCTGTCCTACTCTCGCGCCTTCGTCGTCGCGGTATGGGGGCGTGTATGGCTGGCTGGTGGTCCGTCGTCTCCTGACTTGCTAATCCGAGCCACCATGAGAAGTGATGGTCGCATTGCCCCCCTTCCCTCCTTGCCCTGGCCTCACCTCCACCTCGCCATGAAGGAGGGGAGGCCGGGGGGGTGCGCGCGAGGGAAGGGGGAAGCCTCCAGCTCCCAACGTGACTCTGGATTTAAGACACCCGCAAGACCACCCCATCGCCGCCCATCGCCGCCAATCGCCCGCCTCTCCTCCCAGCGCAGCTCGATCCTGGACGCTCGTAGTAAAAGGTGCCCCCCATCGTCCACTGCCTCCCAGTCGGGCGGTCATGGGTCGACTCTCTGACCCTCGATATATTCCATCACGTCTCATCAGCCTTGTCCACGCGGACTTGCGACCCAGGCTGAGCATGAGGCATAGCAGTGAGTCCCAGTGGTCAGCTTCACAGTGTCCTCCCCGTGGCCTCCGAGCTCTGAACATGCACCCACTTCCCATCCTTGTCGGTGACGTCGTTCCTCTGATTCTTCTTGGATGCCTCGCCCAAGACGGCCCCCCCAGTCCTGTTAGCCTCGCATATCGCGGGCACGCAGAGCGCCAAAGAGGTTGAGAGGCTTGGTCTGCGCCTGGGAGCGTTGCAATGATAGGCGGCAGGCCCCTTGGCCTGGCATCTGCGCGACGAGTGCACCCCTCCCTCTCCCCCGTCCTCCTCTCCACCCTTGCGTTCATGCATGACTCCCGCACCGCACCGCATCGCAGCCGCTCTTATCTCGGGTCGGGATGGCAGCGGTGCAAGCAATAGTCCAGTCGAGCCTCCATGGACATTGGATTCTTGCCGCCCCCCTGCCGTCTTTGAAGTTTGACCCATCGGCCATCGTGCCTTCCGCAGTGGGGCCCTGTCGCTTTCCTTAGCAGCAGAACACCAGTGCCCCACCCAGGCGTGACCGGCCTAGAGCTGCCAATCATGTGGTCCCCTCCATCGAGGTACGTACCCCCTTACGGACCATCACCCCCGACCTCATGTCATCTCTCCCCCCATCTCCCAGACTCCCACACGGGCCATACCCACCTTGTACTCGTACGCCTCCCCAAACCTCGTCTCGTCTTGGTGCGGTGCCAGATGCCAAGCTCCATCCTGGTTGGTCACGCCCTCCACCATCCGCATTACTGTACCTACTTCACCACGGCATTGCAGCTTCAACCTCTCTTTCCAACCCCCCCCCCCCCCCCCCCCCCCCTACGAGCTGAGCTGCGAACACGCGCCCGGATTCACACCGTCTGCTAGGCACTAGCCTCCGCGCTCTATTTTCTGAGCGGTACGCGCGGTCCTCGCGATCCGTCCCATCGCCCTAGCCTTCTCCGCCATCTTAAGCTCCGGCCGCTAGCGAACACGGCAGCCTGGTGAGTCCTGTCTCGTCATCGCGCCTCCCCATACTGCCTTGCCTGCCCACCCTTACTACTCTCCCTCGACGCTCTCGACCCCCCTCCTTCCCCGACTGCCCAGCAGGCCCGCGCCGTGGGCCGCCCGAGTCTTCCGCCTAGCGCCCAAGGCGCCCTACTGTGTATATCATGTAACATCCTCGAACTGACCTCGTCCTAAGTGGAGTAGATTTGTCGTCGTTGGTCCCCGCCCTTGCTGCAGCCCATCCACCTTTCTACCACGAACCGCGCCGATCGACTTTGCGTTGCCCGCTTGCGATCCGACTCGCTCCTCGACGTCTGCCCAGCATGGCCTCCCAGTCGCTGCGCGAGTCCTTCAACTCCCTGGGCTGGAGCCGTCGTGATGCCGAGCCCGCGACCACAGCACCGCAGCAGACGGGGCTGATGGATTCCATCAGGAGCATGAACCCCTTCCAGCGGTCTGGATACGTGAGCCTGCCGACACACGAGAACCAAGGCGCGCCCCTACCAGCCCCAACCCGACAGGAGGAGGAAGAAGGCTGGTTCGTACGTGAGTCATCCCACTATCGCCTTGCTTCCTTCGACTCCCGCTTCGTGCGGGTCCCCTGCGTCGGGAAGACTGCATTGCATCGCGCACCCACGCGTTCGATGATGCATGTGATACAGACGACAGCCCCCCCCCCACTTCCTTCTTACTTTCCTGTGGTGGCTGAAGGCGTCTTGGCTGACTCGAGAGCGTTGCAGTCAGTAGATGGGACCGGTTGATGATCTTTGGGGCCTGCAACCTTGCCGCCCTTGCCTGTTTCGTCATATGTTTTACCTTGTTTCCAGTCCTCTCGATGAGACCACGCAAGTTTGTGATTCTGTAAGTGAGAAAGGGCCACCCCAACATGGGATTGTCGTTAGTGTCCTCTGCTTTCCCATCCCCATGTGATCAACCCGCATGATGGGCACCCCAAGTGCCGTGACACACACCACCCAAGTTCCCAGTTTCGGGACACCTCCCCTATCCCCATATGCCCCCAACACTCAAGGCTCTCCTTCACCCACGGCCGGAGCTAATATTCAGTAGATGGTCTGTCGGTTCCATGATGTTCTTGGCATCCTTCGCTGCCGTCATGGGCCCTATGAACTACGTCTATCATCTTCTCTCGACCCCGAGGCTTCCGTTCACTGCGGCTTACTTTGGCTCCATCATCTTGACGCTTGTCTTTGCTATCAAGGTTGGTTGTCACGCATTCTGCGCTCTCACCAGGGGAATAAGACGGATGTTTGGCTGACAACCCAAATAGCTTCACAGTACTATCCTCACGTTGCTTGGTGCCTTGGTCCAGATTGCCTGCTTGATCTGGTATCTTGTCAGCTATTTCCCCATGGGCTCGACAGGTTTACGTTTTGCTACCACCTACGGCGCAAGACAGGCGGCTTCTTGGATGAATTAAGTAAAGGGGCGAGCGGGGCAGATTCAGACAGCCTTTGGCGCCCATACGTCCCCAGGACTACGATAACGACGTTGTATACTAAGAAAAGATTGTACAGTATCCTAAGTACTAGCAGTTCGGCGCCGGTGTTCTGCTGTGGAGTCACGGGTTCGGGTGGGATCAGCCATCTACGAGAAAGATTCCTGCACCTGGTCGGCAGCATGGGGTCGCAATACGACCCTAGGCTGGCACATCACCCCTCAAACCGCATCGGATTTAACGAGAGCGGGCAAGTAGTATCTAGACTCAGTGCTCAGCAGTATTGCATCATCAGAGTTTTTTTATAATAGCAGGATAGAAGACAGCTATGGGTAGTCTGGTGGGCATGCGGTTGCATCTGGTGCCAACGGGTGCCAACGGCTTTCGGAAGAACCTGCGTCGGCAGATTGACATGTACTACCGGTATTGACTGTTGCCGCAGGTCATGTAGATACTTCCGCACTACCCATGCAAAAGGACCAGTCTTTGGATGTGAGCCTTGTTGAATAGCGAGACCCAGACCACACCTGGAGGTCTACATACTCCTCGTCCAACTCGGCAAAAGGCAGCCGACAGGTGCGCATATATGTTTCTGCCGGCCGGGCGCGTGCATAGGGTCCCTACTGTTGAGCCGCCGATACGACAGAAGATACTCTATTCTATTCTGCGAGACGAGTGGTGAGGAAGGAAAGGGCAGGTCCGGGTTGTTGAGAGGAGGATCGGGGATCTGTTTCGCACGAGGGCAAAGTCCCCATCCCCCATGTGACGAGTGAGTCTTCCGGATGGTCTGGTCGCGAGGAGGGTGTCTTTGGCGGCAGGGCGCGGTTAGGTGAGACAGATGTCCGGACGGATCGATCAGCTACGGCACGGAAGGGGAGGACGTCCTGCTGAACCACATGTATCCATGGCGGCTTCTGGGTGAAGATGTTACCGGGCCACTTGTAAATGCTAGGTATAGGTCTGTGTAACGTCAGCATAGGATGGAAGATCCAAGTGCCTCCTTTATTCAGACGTGCGTGTGTCCTGTCGGTAGCCTATGATGTATACCTTATGTACCTTGGTTGCCGCGGACGGAAAGGAGCGAGATGGAGAGGGCCTGTGAATGCCTACAAGAGATGGGAATGCTCCCATAGCATGCCCAGTCTTATAAGAGGACGGGTACCTATATTCAAGGTTCACCACGAGGTTTAAAGCTGGATGTACGTATCTCGTACGGTAGGTACGTATCGTAAGTCAGGCCCTCAGCGCCGTACCGGAGGCAGCTAGCTGCGTATTACGCACCTCGAGCGATTATACCACTATACTTTAGGACTGCTATTGGCTTATAGTCGGTAGCCTGAGATGGTGATCTAATGGCCTGCTTCACTCAGATAGGAGCCAGCTTCTTCTTTGCTGGGAGCTGCTGCATACAAGAATACATGTAAACTCTGGCACCGGGATATCGGCGGCAGCCCGGGGATGGAGCTGAAGGTGTAGTTGGAAGTCTTTATTACAACCTGGGGATATACTTGGTAGTACGAGTAGTGGGCGGTAATACCCTCTTCATACGTGCACTTTCCTGGGTAGAATGTCGTCCATGTCAATGTTGTCAGAGTCGCGGAGGACGATGTCGCCGTTCAACATCGGGAAGCCAGGCAGATCATCCCGAGGGAACTCACTCCCGCTGTGCCTCCAGAGCCTGTCTTTCTTGTTCAGACGTCTAGACCATGGCGCCCGATACTTGATATATTCTCTTGCTCGCGCCTGAACGGTACAGTCGCTGGCAATAGCTGTCTTGACGAATGAGAGGCTTCGCAGCCGGGACCGTCACTCTTCTCTGAGAAGCACGCCACTGGCTCCGAAGACTTCTAACGTTAGATATGACATGTAGATTCTGGGACTTGGTCGAGGTCGTGGGTCCCTTGAACTCTGGCGCTCGTATAAATGCATTCTTGAGTTCTGGAAATTAAATATGCCCCGGCTGACGCAGGGCGACAGCCAGGAGGAAGCGGACGGCGCTCCGGCATCGAGAATAAGTTGTCAAACTCCCATCTCCTCCACCTCGGGATATTTGAGCAGAGACGCCTTTGGTGGGTACTTGAATGCTAATCGTCACGAGCTAGTACTTGGGCAGATAGCCTAGAGGTACAGATTGAGGGCACCGAGAACGAGGTTCGACGATCAGGTATATCACCGTAAGTACCCGGACAGGAAAAGTACATGCTCGCCGTTGCCCATGCCGTTCTTCCGGGGGGCCGCGGGTAGGAGAAGCACGGAGAGACAGCCGCACCTCTTCATATTGGCAAGTTAGCGTTCGTTTAAGCTCAGAAGTAAAAGCGATCTGGACCCACGCCCGCCTTTATGAAGAGTCCGAACGCCCGAGATCCCGGGCTGGTCAGTACCGTCACGTGACCCTCCACGACAAAACCCTCTTAACATCGAATCCGCCCAGACTTCTGCCGAGGTCGGTGGGTGCCAACTGCGCAATTTTCGGGATTTTCGGTGATCGAAAAGATGGATTTGCGAATGGGAGGATTTCACTGGCCTTTTTAAGGAGCGAATGGGTCCACCTGCAGGCTTGATGATGGCAGACTTGCAGAGTCGGGGGTGGTTGCTCTGCGTCAGTGCCTGAGGTATTTGCTTCGTTTATGGATGAGTTCATACCGTACCAGGTACGCAGTTCATACCGACGAGTAAGGTACTACGTACCTAGCCTGAAGGACCTCTCCGGGACTAGCCGACTTTCTGGGAAGGCGCGAGGTCGCCCTTCAGAACACCCGTGATGGAAATCAGGCCATTCGTAGTAATATCCAGGCCATCAATCATGTACACATACGTTGCGCAGTTCGTACCTACCTACCTAAGTATGCGCAAGACCTGACAGATGTTTGTGCACGCGTAGATTTGTGCAGGCTACGCCCACTGAAGGCAAGCTCAGTCGCTGGGCTCAGGAATCAGAATACTGTCTGTACCTGTATCAATTGATACTGCGTCCGCGTCGGGCTCAGTTTGGGTCGGCACTACAGACCTACTACTTGATAATAAAAGCCCAACCAACTCTGGGGCTGTCTTTGCGAAGTGGCAGGTGGTGTCAAGAATAAATTTTTTCCAGGCATGCATGCGGCATTCCCTCCCCTCTTTGCCCTGGGCCTGGAGACATAAAAATTCAGGCAGTGCAAATCGAGCAGGTCCGCAGAGGGGCTCCGGGCTCCAGGCTCCTCTCAGGGCCAGGATATTGCTAATTCACGAGCTGCCAGCCACAGTGCCAGCCGCGGAGATCAGTCTGTGTCTGTCCTTCGCAACGGTCGATGCAGTGACCGGCTCAGGTGGCCGGGACCCTGCCACTGCCGAGAGAGAGTGCGTCGGCCGGGCGCGAGGGCGAAAGAAAAAGCTAGGGCAGATGGTGGGTACCTCTGCACCGGATAATCGGCGAGGTGGTACCTTGGCTATGACTCGAATATTTTTTGACCACCCAGCAAGCGGCCCAGCGACCACCCAAGTGGGCCACTGCCGCGCAGAGTGAGGGCAAACCCAGTGGCCCAAGCCGCCTCCCACTGGCCGTTGAAACGACGGGAGTGACTCGCACTGAAGGAACTGGGTCTTTGCGGGACCTCGGTGCTGTTAGGTGGTCGTAGGTGGTCGTCACAGGGCCCTCTCTTCACTGAACACAGGCAGGTGCGGAGGGCGGACCTTCGGTCCCTCCTGCTGTTAGACTTTTGAGGGTTACAGGAATTTTTTTTTCTTCTACCTTACGATTATTAGTGCACCGCACACAACCTCCGGTCACCTTATGCCCTGGAGTGACCCTTCCTTTTTCTTTCCTCAGCCCTGACGGCATCGTTCCCTTTCGTACTTTGTCCTCAACCCCAGGCTTGCGATCCTCGCACATCGTTTGGGCCTGTCAATCTCCCTACCCCCGATTGCCACTCGCGTGTTTCTCGCCGCTTGCCCCTCGGCCCCATTCGGACCCTTCACACGGCTTCGAGAACCTCGTCCCCCAACGAGCGCGGCCAGTTTGACATCTCTTCTTGCCTTTGCGTCGACCGTCACTCGTCACTCGTCACTCGTCACCCGTCATCCGTCATCCGTCACTCCTCCCGCTTGCATAGCCCTTGTGCAGCTTGTGGCAGCATTTGTTACCCGCAGAATTCTGCCTAGACACGGGTGTCGCCTGACCTTGCGTTGATACTTCATCCCCAGGATTCCTTCTCCCCTGCTTTACATACCTCTCCTCGACCACCACCTCCGAGAACGCGACAGAAATACATACCTTGATTGGTTGTATTTTTTTCCCGCCGTCGATTGTGCCCGCAACGACGCCCGCCCGAGACCAACTGGCTTGCAAGGTCTACATCCACCCAGACTTGAGTTGATTAGGCTCGCGTATCCACGCACAGCAAACCGTGACGGCCTCTGTGGTCATATCCAGAACCTGAGCTCGAACCCTCGTACGGGCACTCGAGCTCTCTGCTGGTAGGCGCCACCACTTATTCTCACTTCTCAGGGATTCGATTCCTCGTCGAAACCCCCGACGTCTTCATAGGACATCCGAATCACTTTGCACCGACCTTGGCCCCGCTAGGCGATACGCTCACATTCTCTCTGGGGTGGCGGCGTCATTCTAGACATACCGCATCTACCCCATTCACCATCGTTCTCTAAGGCCACCGCTACGTGGGCCGACCGAGTCACCAGCCGGGTCTAGACGCCCCGTCACATTTCTAAAATGGCCACTGCCTCCACCTTTTCCTATGCCCAGGCCGCCAAGGGCCAGGGCACTTCCACCCAAACATCAACATCCAGCCAGAACTCGCAATCCGAGAACGGTGCCGCCGCTCCCGCGGCCGACAAGTCTGCCGAGCCGCAGACAAATGCGACCGAGACTTCGCCGCAATACACGAAACCCGATGCTCCCTCGGCCATCTCCGAGAAGCAAGATATCGAGAGTGTTTCCGCCCGAGGTGGCGGCGAATCGAGGCCCGAGTCTGTCCAGGACAGGCGCCCCGAATCGAGGCGCGACGATGACGCTGGGAGGTTAGACCGCCCTTGGCGACGAAATGACAAGGGGACCAGGTCATCTAGCACCACCACGCGCTCCGCGGAGGAGCAAGACTCAAGACGACCCCGAAAGGGGAAGAAGGGCAGATCCTCAGAGAAGCAGTCTGCGGAGGGCTCCTCCGTCACAACAGACCAGGACCAGAAGGAGGAGCCAGAAGCGCCCAAGATTCAGCTGGCTGAGGCGCCTATCCCTGCTGTCAACATCTGGCAGCAGCGCAAACAGTCCCAGCAGTCCAAGGTTGTTACTGAGCCAGCCACCAACGGTACTTCGGAGCATGCACACAAGGAGCAGGCGGAGGTGAAGCCGGCCAGCAATTCGACTGCCTCTCCAGTCATCGTGAACGGCGGCGGAAAGGCCTACCAAAAGGCGACTGACAAGCCCGAGCGGAATGGGAGCCGGGGAAACAGGACAGCAGGACGTGAAACCCGGGAGGCAAAGCCGGAGGTCCCTCCGCCCGTAGATGATGCAGCATCTTGGCCAACACCCGAGACTGCCATCAAAGAAGAGAAGAAGAAGCCAGCCGATAAGCCCGAGCCTATCGAGAATTCTCAGCAGGAGAGCGCGCCAGCGAAGCCCCGGCACAAGAAGGAGTGGCGCACGTACGACTATGTTCCCAGCGTCGCTTTCGAAACGCCGCTGGCACCCATGCGTGGCTCAAAGCCGCGTGGAGGAGCGAAGGGGGCCAGCGGCTCCCGCTCGGTTGCCGGTGCCCAGAACGGCGAGAAGACTGCTGCTACTGCCCCGACCAAGAATGAGTCTAGGGATCGTCACAGGGAGGCCTCGAACGGCACGACCAGGACCACTTCGCTGCCGCCGGTCAACAAGCGAGCGTCCATTGACGGGTCCAACGCGAGAGGCGAGCAGAAGAAGCCCGCTCACCATGCAGGCGCTGAGAAGGTCAAGGATGCAGCTGCCGGACAAGGAGTCAGTCGGATCCGTTCTGGGAAGCAGTCTTCACAACACATGCTAAAACCCTCACAGGACCAGCAGCAGCACCACCACCACCACTCAGCTCGCGAGGGGCGAACCGAGCGTGGGCGAGGGGGATACCGGGGTCGCGGCGGTCACCACACCCTCAACTCTCATTCTCAGCACCAGCACACCGCACCGTCGATGAACGCCCCGGCCTTCCAACCCAACGGCTCCCTCCCGCTGCGGCAAGGGCCGCACAGCTCACCGCCCAGGCAAGGCCACGGCCAAGTGTACATGCCCGCGTCCCAACGTGGAGGACGAGGTGGCCGCAACGGAGGAAACAACTACCAGCGCATGTCTCTTCCAAACGCATCTTCTCGACTTCCTCCAGTACAGACTCAATTCGCTCCATTTGAGTACCCTGTCGGTCCCATGACTGCTATGCCCTTCTCACAGCAGCAGCAGCAGCAGCAGCAGCAGCAGCCCTACTGGGATGACGGCTTCATGAAGCTGGTGAATGCGCTGCGAGACCAGATCGAATACTACTTCTCGTTCAACGCCCTGTTGGGGGACACGTACATGCGTGAGCACATGGATTCGCAAGGCTTTGTTCACTTGACGCTCGTCGCCGGCTTCAACCGTCTAAAGTCGATATCGACTGATTTGTCGCTCGTCCGCAGAGCGTGCGAGGAGTCGAATGAGATTGACTACGTTGTCGGCGAGGACAGCGTAGAGCGACTACGTCCCCGGAAGGACTGGGCCAAGTTGGTGCTGGACTGGGACAAGCGCAGGGAGCCCGGCAAGTCTCATGGCCCGATGCAACTGACTTGGAAGAGCCGGCACTACTTCTTCAATTTGCAGTTCAACGGCATGCCTCCATCGCCCTATGGTATGATGGCCTCTCCGCCGGCGTACACCCCTCAGGGCTACTACCCTGGCTTCTCGGGCGAGAGCCATGGCCTGAACGGATTCGTAAACGGCTACGGAGGCGCAAGCCAGCTCTCTGCCGATGTTCCCGACTTTGCACCCTCCCTGCCGGTGGCGGAATCGGGCAACCTGGTCGATGGTCACGCCCCTGTGGCAGCTGTGAACGGCATGACAAACGGCGATCACTCTCAGGATGCTGGGCAGTCGTGAGCCACTCTTACGCGTCAAGGCCAGGTCCCCATGATCGCTAGGAACGCTGTGTTCTTCCGCCAGGGAGTCCTCGGTCTCGCCGAAGGGACGTCGCCGTGAAACGATGGGGCTGGTGGGTGAACGGTATGAATGAGTCGCCGTTACCAGCCTGGTTCGCAGAGAAAATCAAGGAGTTTGGTGTTTGATAAAAATCGCGCCCGAGCTTCCGTTTCTCGGGCAGCATCCCAGCGCGGTCGGGCCTCGACTGAGCGGGTTCCTTATGTGGGTAGGGGCTTTCACTTCATTTTTGGTTCACGAGGGCGATGTTTGTGGCGGTCGGATCTTGAGGGCACCTTTGATGCGAGATTTTCCAGCGTGTGGCAACAATTGGACACTACGTCGTTCACGAGGCCGGCCTGGCGACTACTAGTACTTCGGGCAGCAATTTCAGAAGCCTGCACCGAGTTGGCGCTTGGCACGGCGGCCCGCCGGACGGTGTTTGGATTCATCGTGGGCCCGTACTGGAGATGGAAAGAGATGGCCGACATGGTGGGCATCATGCTCTGTGTTTGTCGGCTCGGTCAGGCTCGCCGGCGCTCTAACATCTAACATCCAACTCCACGTGTGGCGGGTCCTGGCCGATGGTGCTCGACGATGGAGACAAGCCAGCACATCGTGGCTCAGGGGACATGATGGATTGAGAATGACTCACAAGCCGTGGGATAAGGGGAATATTGTTTTACGCTGCGGAGCATGAGGGTTCCCAGCACGGAGTTCAGACACCGCTAGCCAAAAGCCCCCCTGCTTTACTTGAGTTTCTTTTTTTTTTTTTTCCCGCACGAACATAACAAAAGCATACGACGACACTGTTGCTAGATTTGGTTTTCTTTTCTTTCTCTTCCTCCTTTTCTTTCTCCTTTTCGTTCTTCTCTTCACATTTCGATAAGAGCCTTCGGGGTAATGTGGGTTTAGGACAGAGTTGAGGGTACTTGCAGGAAGCAAGAGCCGGAGGGGTTTTCGGGCGATAGATGGGGAAAACCAGGAGTCTTGCATGCCCATGAGCCACAGAAGAGAGAGGGGGGGATGGTGTTGAAGGGATCTCTCATTGCATCTGCGGGTTTTTTTTTCTTTTTTCCCCTTCTCCTTTTGCCCGTCCTTTTTTCCATCTCTCATTGCAGGCAGCATGTTGTTCATCTGCGTCTTACATTCTCTGAGGGATTTTGATTTTTCCTGCTTTTGCTTTTCCATTTCGAGTTGTGGCTAAAAGTGGTTATTTTTGCTACAGTGGGGCAAAACAGGTTGAGATTTCGACACCTAGACGGATGGGAAGAATCCTTTTACTCTTTTTTTTTCCCTTTGCTTTATTGGCCTTCTCTCTTCTCTGTGTAATTGTACGATAGGAATTGCGATGAAAATAAAATAGCAAAAAAAGAAAAGGGACAACTACTGTGTGTACACGCATGAAATCAGTAAAGACGGTGTGGGAATGAGGAGTGTTCCTTCTGATGATGTGTGATATGTATGTGTACCTTAATACTTGGTAGCGTTTTGTTACGGTAGTTGGGTGATGCGCCGGCGATCTAACACCAGGCAATAAATGAATGTGCTTTGATATTCCTGATCCGTGCTCCATAATGAATTTGATTCTGGTATTGTGTTAAAAAGAAAACCCCCCATTTCAATCTCGTTCTCTCATGCCTAGCTTAGAAGATCTTTCATCTCCTTGCATACCAAAGCACACATTGTAACATGCATCATCATTACGTTCCTGCCCTCCTCCCCTCCTAGATATACCACTCGAAACCCCACAGGAAAGAGAGAATCGCCTCATGTAAGTCTCAACATGGTACTTAGAGAGCCATGGCCATGCCGACGGCGGCAATGAGGCCGACGGCGCCGGCGAAGGGGGTTTGCATGGCAGCGAGGTCGTCGGAGCCGGTGGTGGTGGTGGCACCGGCGTCGTCGGTGTTGGTCTCTTCCGGGGGAGCGTCCTCGGTCCTAGTGGAGGTGACGACGACGCCGTCGTCGCCGGTGCTGACGATGGTGGTGGTGGACTCGCTGTCGTCGTCGTTGTCGTCGTCGGTGGAGGTGGAGGTGGGCGCGGGGGTGGAGGTCTCCTCGGGGGTGGTGGTTGGGGTGTTGCCGCTGGTGGGACGGGTTTTAGCACGTGGTAGGGAAGGGTGATGGCCGTGGGTTTGGGGAGGATGATGGGTGTTGGGGACTTACCCGGACGTGGGCGAGGGCACCATGCCGGAGGTGAAGGAGCTGAAGGGGTTATGAGTGAAGGTGGTGCCGTCGATGACGGTGGTCTTGTCCTCGACGGGCAGGGAGAACTGGCGCCTGGGAAGTGAGGAGGGTTTGGTTAGCTACCTATCACGGCCACACGTGGAAGCCATGTGAAGGCGTGGAGATGGGAGGTGAGGCTAGTACTAACTTGTTGTTGGCGGCCGAGGCCACGGCGGCGAGGGAGACGACGAAGGCGGAGTAGCGCATTTTGACGTTTGGTAGTAGCGGCAAGCTGTATCAGATTGGTTCTATAGCGACAGTATAGACTGGTAGGCAGATAGTAATATAGATGAATCAATTGCAGCAACGAAAGACTGACTGGATGGGTATAATGGGGATGCAGTACGTAGGGAGGAAGACGGAGGGGCGGGAGCCAAGAAAAAAAGAGGCGGCAGTTGGGGGGGGTTCAAGTACTGATACGAGTGTGCCGCAGAAGAAGCGCTACCTAGCCCAACAGCCTGCGAATTACGGAGAATACCTAGGGTACTGTAGACTGGCACAGTGGCAGCCAGGGAATCCTACCCCGAGCCAATGTAACGGTACAGGAGGCGGCGGCCCCAGCGCCTGGTGATCGGCGCGCGGATGACGGTCGGGTTGCGTGTCTGATGGCCTTGGGGCGATGTTTACAGTACCATTGCCCGGGCTACCGTAAGTACAGACTAGTACTGTAGGTAAAGAGTGATCAGACAGCGGCTAAGGTGGTAGGTACAGTAACACTGTACAGTGTTACGCGCGCGCACGCACACGAGAGGCATTGATGGAGAGTACGTGTACAGGATGGACCTTGGAAAAGATGGGAGGCGCAGCTGGTGGTGGGGGATGGAATGGCGTGAGCTGTGACACACTGTTGGCCCTACCTGCTCTACTGCACTGCACAGTACCTGCCCTGCCGAGAAGGGGGCCTCTTGAATTGTTTCCCGTGCTATTTCTGGGAGCCCGCGCTGGAAGGTAGGTTGTACGGAGTATGTAGTGCCAGGATACGAAATGCCGGCCGGGGGAGGCGCGCGTTGGCTGGTGAGTGAGTGGTGATCTGGTGAGGCCGATGGAATGGGGGTCTGTTTCATGGCGACATGTACGAGTACATGTGTGGCCGCCGTGAGGCCTCGGCCTGCTGTAGGCTACGAGGAATACTAAATTTACCTGACGGCCGGCCGGCCGGGCACTGCAGTGTTTCGTGACGGAAGAGGTCGGGTTCGTGTGATTGGCGCCTTGGCGGAGGACTCTGATGAATGAGGAAGCTGTTAGGTTAATTACCAGGTAGTCTGTATCCGTACCTACAGTAGGTGAGGATCGGCAGCTGGTGACATATGCTCCTCTGGGAGGCTGGAGTGTGGCGTGGAGGCGGGAGCTGTGACATCATTGTCCCTACCTACAGTGCGTAGTCGGTAGTACTGTATGAGGGTAATAAGGTGGCTGTGCTCGTGGCGTGGCTTCGTGTTCCCCGCCAGCTGCTGACGGTGACCACGGGAGCCGCATGAATGTCGGCAAGTGGTGCCCAACTGGCACCGAAGACCGACGAGAGGTGACAAGTACTACCAGGTAGCGTTAGTACTCTGCTTGCCCTACTGGACTACTAGTACTACTACTAAGTACTGTACCATAGCAGAGTATTCTACCTGAGTAAGTAGAGAAATGCTGGAAGAAACTGGACCTCCGGGCCCCCCTCGTCGGGAAAGGCAACCACGCCCCGATACTGTACAGTCGGTCGGCCACCAGGCACCAGACACCGAATACCGGGGCACTAATAACTCGCGACTCGGAGTGGCCGGCATATCATGTCGCTGTCGCTGCAAGAACGGCGGGCGCAGTACAGCGAGGCAGTGCCCGCCCATCTACCTACTAATAATTCGTACCCTGCGGTGCATTACGTCTGCGGGTGGTGCGCATGGTGCGCATAATAGTGCGCAAGTTGCAAGCTGCAACCACTTGACTGACGTGAGGTGGGTAGCGACTGCCCCGCCTGTCCTCCCTTGTGCTCCTTGTGACGGGGTTTGGGAGGGACAAAGATCTCGGCCGTTGTGTGCGCTTTGCCTCGTGGCCAGTTACTAACGTTAGTAGTCTGTACCGTAGTCCCAGGTTGTCTTGCCTCCCATGTCAGCCCGCCAATAAGCCGGGCCCGCACCTGCCTGCATCCCTGATTGATGCCCTTGACCTCATCACCCGGGCCGGGCCCATCAAATCCACCATCTCTCTCACCATCTCAGCAAAGAGGGGCGACAATCTCTCTTGTCCTACATCTCATCCATTTCGTTTTTCGTTCCATCCCATCATCTTTGATCGCTTTGCGTCATCTTAGCAAGCGTCCGTCATACGTCTTGTTTGCCTTCGTGTGTGCTGTGTGTCTTTTGTGCATCTGCATCTGACAGCAACCACCACCCCGCGCCCGTCGCCGCCTCACAAGTGATCCCCGCCCCTCCCATGTCCAGCTACGAACCGTACGAGCGGGATTACTCCCGCCGCTACGTGCGAGAGGAACGCCGCGAAGAGCGTGACCCTCGTTTCCTCGACGTCCGCGACTACAGGACGCACACCTCGCGCGATCTCGTCCCCCGCGACCTGGCCCCTCCCCGCCGCGAGGACAGCGAGCTCTCCGTCGAGGAGATCCGCAGGGACTTTCCCCCGCCCAGCGGCAGGGAGATCCGCCGCGCCAGGTCCGCCGAGGCCCCCGGCCACTACTACTACGACGACGACGACGACTACTACTATGATGACCACCGCCGCCCCCGCGACCGCGACTACGATCGCCGCCCCCGCAGGGGCGCCGACTCCCGCTCCAACTCGTACTACGAGGAGGAGCGCGAGCGCAAGACCAAGCCCAAGATGTCCAAGGAGGAGAAGATCATAGCCGCCGTCGCCGGCGCCGCCCTCCTCGCCGGTGGCAAGGAGTTCTACGACCGCCGCGAGGCCAAGCAGGAGGGCAGCGATGTCCACCGCAACGTGCTCTCATCCGTCGCCCTCGCCGGCGCCGGTGCCCTGGCCGCCTACCAGGGTGCCGAGTATTACAACAAGTGGCAGGCAAAGAAGGACCAGAAGGCCACCTACATTCTGCACCGCGGCCGCGACGGCCACATCAACGAGTACTACTCCGACGACGAGGACGACGGCAAGGAGAAGAAGAGCAACAAGAATTTCCTCGAGGCCGCCATCGCCGCCACTGGCCTCGGCGCCGCCGTCAAGTCCTTCACCGGCGGTGGCGACAAGGACGATGGCCGCTCCGACACCCGCAGTCGCCGGGGCTCACCCACCCGCTCCAATTCCGGCAAGAGCACCGGCGCTAACAAGATGCAGAAGGCCGCCATGGCCTCGCTGCTCGCTGGCGCCACCGAGGCTTTCCGCGTGGCCAAGGAGCCCGGAGGCTGGAAGGGGGAGAAGACGAAGCGTATCCTGACGGCCGCCGCCGGTGCTGCCACCGTCGACGCCGCCCAGGGCAAGGAATCCGGCAAGCTTAGCATGGCCGAGTCTGTCATCGGTGGTCTCGTGGGTAACAGGCTTATCAACGGCTCTAAGCACGACATCGAGGAGGACAAGAAGACGGGCCGGAGCCGGTCTCGCTCCCGTGCCCGCTCCCAGAGCAGCGGCGGTGGCGGTACCGGACTTGCTGCCCTGGCCACTGCAGGCCTGGGTGCCTTTGGCGCGAAGAAGGCGTACGACGCCCATCAGGAGAGGTCCCGCAGCCGCCGCCCACGGAGCGTCGACTCCCAGGATGAGTCTCCCGATCGTCGCCGCCGCAGCCGCAGCCGCAGTGTGGTTGACAGGGCTCGCAACAGCCTGGCCAAGCTCGGTATCGGCAGCGGAGCGGCCGCAGCGGCAGACGACGACGACGACGACGATCGCCGCCGCAACCAGGATGACTTTGATGACCGGGGTTCGTCCCGTCGGCATAGGCGCTACTCGGACGACATGTATGACGACGACTACCGATCGAGCCGGGGTGGCCGAGACCGGGATGGAGGACGGGACTACTACGACGAGGAGCGCTCGTACCGCGGCAGCGGCCGTCGTGACCGCTCCAGGCGGAGGGGAGGCCGTTCCGACTACGGCTCCGACACGGACCTCGGGGACTCCTCCGAGGATGAGAAGCGACACAGGAAAATGAAAGGTAAGCAACTCTTGACTACCGGCCTCGCGGCCGTCGCCACTATCCACGCAGCGCACGGGGTCTACCAGAGCGTGGAGAAGAGGGCAGCACGGCAGAAGGCCGTCAAGGAGGGACGCCTGAGTCCCGCCGAGGCCAAGAAGCTCAAGACCAAGGCCATGATGCAGGACGCCGCGTCGGTGGGCATCGCCGCCCTGGGCGTCAAGGGCGCCATCGACGAGTTCAAGCAGGTCCGCAACATCAGCCACGAGTGCAGCGAGTTCCAGCTCGCCAAGGCCTTGCGCCACCAGAAGCGCGAGGAGAAGCGCAAGCTGCTACTCGAGGGCGGTTCCTCCGAGGGTGCTTCTTCCTCCGGGCGGCGACGGGCTGGCAGCTGGGCTGCTCCACGTCGTCGTCCGTATGATGATGACGATGATGATGGCTACGAACGCGACGACGACAATGATGATAATGATTATGATGATGATCTCGACGACCCTGCCTACCACCGCCGACCACGCTACATGGACGGAAACCCGTACCGCTCCAACACCCTGCCCGCGCCGCCTATGGGTGGCCGCGGCAGGTGATGGGGGTGGGAGGGACATTGTACGTTTTGTACTACCTACCATGAGAGCAAACACAAACGACAATTTTTTATGAGAAACGGCACACACAAAAACACACGGAAAGCGAAACTCTTTTTTTTGGGATACCATTTACTTGAGCGTCTGTCGTTACAGCCAGAGAATAAACAAACAAAAAGATCTCTCTCATCACATCGTCCAGAAAGAAAAGGCCCTGGGAAGAGGAGGATGGGAAGCTGACTGGGAAGATCTTGCTGTGCCTGCTGCTGCTGCTGCTGCTGCTGCTGCTGCTGCGTGGATGAGATATAGACCCTGAACCTCTGCCCTCTTACGCTACCCTCTTGACCCCGTTGCGCCGTGGTTATCTTTCACGACATACACACTCATCCACACGCTTGCGTTTGTACTTTCAGGGGAAAACGGATAACTAATGAGGAATGAATGGACTACAGATCGCCGCTACTAAGAGGCCAACCACTCTCGTCTCTCTCTGAACCCAACACCTTCCGCACCGGGAAGGGTCCCTAGGTACATCAAAGGCACAGGGCACCGACTAGTGGGACAGGATGATGATGCATCGAGCAAACAACGATCTTGCCAAGCCAACACCCACCACCACCACCACCACCACCACGACACAGTACCACGTTTCGCAAACGTGCGGGCGCCGGGGGGCGGAACAGTGGGGGAATGAAACGGATTATGGGGAGGGAAGTGGAAAGGTATATCCAAATGCTATCATTGGGGCGAGTTTTCGGGAGATTTATGGGCAGCTCGGTCGGAGCGAAGTTGAGGGATCTGGGAGTGCTGGGATACCCGAAAGATTCCCTTCTTTCTCGACCCTCGTTTTTTCTCTTTTTTTTTTTTTTTTCCCTTTCGTTTCCCTTTTTCCGTCTGCTCCTCGTCTTTTTTTGAGGAATTTGGTGAAGGCGGTAGATGGTAGACTCCTTGGATACGACACGAATTGAACGACTTGACGGCCGTTGAAAGCAGGTTTTATATTATCATTATTTTTATTTATTTTTATTTTTCATTTTATGGTACAGACGAATAAATTACAGGCTCCTGCTTGTCCTTGATTATTGGTGCTCTCCCCCCCCTCTCTGACAGGAATCAATGCCACGTCCGTCCCGGCGTGCCTTGTTTCCACTGCCCATTCACTCCCCATCGAAACGATGATCGAAGGTAGTGGATACGTGACATCAGGCTGCTGTCCCCCCTCCATCGATCGCCCGATGAGCGCCCTACTGACGGGGGCCGGGTGGGAGGGGGGTTTAAATTCCTGCACAGGCTGCTGAGTTGAGCATCAATCCATTCCGTCTGCAGATGAAGCCGGGGCGAGTTCGAAATTCGCGTTTGGTGTGCCATCGTACTACTACTGCGGGTGAGAGTAGATCTAATAGCAGGTACGCGCATGCGGTCCAGGTCAGAGCCGGTTTGGAACGCCCGCATGCATAGTACATGTGGGGACTTGTCCAGTCGAGCAAGGACAAGAACACCACAAGGGTAACGGTGATGCGAGTGAGAAAAGAAAGGAAAAGATTTTGGATATCCTTTTGCCTGGACAGTCTCTTTCTTCCACCCCCCCCCCCCCCNCCCCCCCCCCCCCACGATGTGGCTCGCCCTCGCTTCACGACAGCTCGCCGCCCGACTGCTTCCACTTCTGCGCCATGGCCATGAGTCCCGACAGGCCCTTGGCCTTCTGGTCGTCGGCGGGGAAGATGTAGTCGAAGTACTCCTCCCAGCTGTCGTCCTCGGGGCTGCGGCGCCGCTTCTTGACCCGCCGCGGCATCTGCGCCTGCACGGCCTCAATGTCTGCCTCGGTCCCGTGCGTCCGCTCAAACGACAGCCAGGCGTTGAGCAGCGCCACGCGCTCCTCCTTGAGGTCCCGGTCGCGCATGCGCTTGTGCGCGCGCTCGAAGACGCCTCGTGCGCGGGCCTTGGCCTCGTCGCCAACGGGCTGTTCCTTTTCTTCGTCCTCTGCTCCGCCGTCCTGCTCCTCCTCCTCCTCCTCCTCCTCCTCGGGTATGTTAATCTCAAAGTGGGCGTAGCTGATCCAGACCTTGACGTGGTCCGTCTTCTCGAGCAGGCGCTCGTACAGCTCGCGCGTGCGCTCATACTCGCCCTCCTCCTCCTCGAAGTCGATGTACGCCTTCCACAGCAGCTCGGGCATGTCGAGCTGGGGCTGCGAGACGGCCAGCTCGAAGATGGCGCGCGCGCGGTCGAGGTCGTCGAGCCCGCGCTCCAGCTCGGCGAAGCGGATCCACGTCTGACAGTTGGCCGGGTTGTGCTCGACGTGCTTCTCGTACAGGGTGCGGCAGCGGACAAACTCGAACAGCCGCCGCTCCAGGTCGATGTAGCCGACGAAGAGCTTGTCCTTGGGGCACATGCCGATGGCGCGGCCCAGCAGCTTGCGGGCGCCCGTGAGATTGCCCTGGCGGATCTCGAACTGCGCGGCCAGCAGCCAGACCTTGGCAAAAGTGAACTTCTTGTGGGGCACCAGGCTGAGGCAGGTCTGGTAGATCTGGCGGGCGCGCTCCACGTCCTGGCCCTCGAGCTCCTCCCAGATGGCGTAGAAGATCCAGAGGAAGATGTACCGGCGCCAGTGGCGCTTCTCCTGGGTCGGGGGCACCTGGGCGATGGCCCGCTCGTACACGTCGCGGATGCGGTCGGGGTCGCGGGACGTCTCCTCGAGACCCGCGTAGTCGAACCAGACGTCGTAGTTCTTGGGGTTCTCCTTGACCAGCTCCTCGTAGTGGCGCCTCCGCTTGGACAGGACGACGTCCTCGACGCCGTCGCGGTCGCCAAACTGCTTCTCGAAGGTGGTGTAGGCCTTGTGGAGAGCCATGGAGCGGGAGCGCGGCAGGCGGTCGAGGGCGTGCTTGTAGATGGCGCGTGCGCGCTCGTACTCCTTGAGCTTGGCCTCGAATCGGGCGTAGGCGATGAAGAGCTTCTCGTCGACAAAGTCGTCGCCCAGGGCCTCGACGGCGTCGCCGAAGACGTCGCGGACCTGGTCGCTGGTGCCATTCTCCTCCTCGAACTTGGCCCACTTGATCCAGTTGCGCGGCTCGGGGTGGACCATGACAAAGGTGCGGAAGATGTCGCGGGCGCGGTCGAACTCGCCGTAGCGCTTCTCGAGCTTGATGTAGGCGCTCCAGGCGGCCTCGTCGGGGCGCCACTGCATCCAGCGGTCGAAGACCTGGCGCGTCCCGGGGATGTTGCCGAGCATCTCCTCCATGTAGACGTACTTGTACCACAGCTTGTCGACGCGGGGGAGGCGGGTGACGGCTCGGTCGAGCAGGTTGCGGGCATGGTTGATGTTGCGCGACTTCATCTCGCACTCGATGTACCGGTTCCACAGGACGAGCGAGTTGGGGTGGACGTCGAGGGCGCGCTCGAAGACGGAGCGGGCGCGGGCGTACTCCTTCTGCTCGAGCTCCCACTGGGCGTAGCGCATCCAGTTGTTGAGGTTGACGCGGTTGCGGCGGACGTAGTCCTCGAACTCCTTGCGCTTGCGGCCCTGGAACTCGTGCAGCTCCTCGAGGTCGGCGAAGCGCTGGGTGGGCGCCTGCAGGCCCGTGTCCTGGTGGTCGACGGCCTCGCGGAGGAGCTGCTCGGCGCTGATCTGGACGGGCGCCGCCGCCTTGTTCTTGACCCGCGGGGGGCCTCGTGATGACTCCATCGTGGGCTGTTCTATCGAACGATGGCTGTGATGAGAGGAAGAGATGTACTCGATTCGCCGGGGGTGGGGGGAGGTGGAGGGAGGATTGGCGGTGGTCGTGGTGTTGACCGGTTGGCAAACGTGTTGTGGGTGAGGATGGGATGGAGGGAGGGAGAGAGAGAGAGAGTCGAGATGTTCAGAAATTATCAGAGTTGGATGGATGATGCATGTGGCAAGGGTGACAAAAAGAAGCGATGCGCTATTGGCTCCATCATGCTAGCAAGTTGCACTGATTTATGTGGACCGTGTCCTGCAAGATTTCTGACGCGCTTCACCTACCCTAGACTCACTCACTTACCCTAGACTCACCTACCCTAGAGCCAGATGCGTCCACCTGCTCTTTTGCAGAGAGACAGCACGCAAGCTGACGGGACTCAGAATCTCGTCAAGCGCATGAAAACAGGCCCGTGTACCATGCAGTGCAGATGTGTAGGATAAGAGCAGTCACATTGTTCAGGTTGTGCAGGCATGAAAATGTGGCAAAGGAATAGCCGCCAGTATAAGTCGCTTACAAGTTGGAAACTCAACTAGTAGGATAAAGAGAACCGTGGAGATGGTTACGATGGCAGAACAATATTGGATTCTGCCGCCTAGTCCAACACTCCCTGCACAAGGTTCTTGATGCCCTCCCCACGGCCTGTCTTGTCCCACGCCTCCGGGGCTCTCTCGAAGGGAGTGACACTGCTGATCAGAGGCTTCAAGTCGACCATTCTCCGGTCAAGCAGCTGCACGGCCAATGCAAAGTCTCCTGCGCCGTACCGGAAACAGCCGCGGACCCGGAGTTCCTTCTCCGAAAGGGCCAACATGGGAATGCTGAGCTTTGGCTTTCCGACACCAGTCTGGACGTAGCTTCCCCCAAGCCTGAGCAAGTATATACCCAGCTGTACCGAGGCTTCAGCACCAGAGGCCTCGATCACAACATCTACCCTGTCGTGCAAGTCGAACTGCGAGAGTACGGCCTCCGAGCTTTCTTCTGGACTCGCCTCCATGTCGAGTAGTCGGGTCTCCGCACCCAGATATTCGGCGGCAAATCGTAGCTTTTCCCCTGCGATATCCAGCAGGATGACGCGGTGGGCTCCGAAGATCCTTGCGACGGCGCCGCTGAGTAGACCGATGGTACCAGAGCCTATGATGACGACGGTGTCGCCGGGTCGGATGCCAGCTAACCTCGACGTATGGACGGCAACCGACAACGGTTCGACAAGGACTTCCTCGTCGAGGCCCGTCTCATCGGACACCTTGTACACGAAGTCCTCCGGAGCCTTCCAGAACTTGGTCAACAGCCCATGGGTATCGGGGGGCGCAGAAGCGAACTTGATGTCCGGGCAGAGGTTGTAGGAGCCCGCCTTGCACGCCGTGCAGCGCCTGCAAGGGTGACCAGGTTCTATGGCCACGCGATCACCCACTTTGACCGAGGTGACCGCAGATCCGATTGCGCAGATGGTGCCAGACGCCTCGTGGCCCATGACCAGAGGATCGGAAACTGGGGTCTGTATGCCGCCGTGCTTCCAAAAGTGTACCTGCACATATAATAATAGTCAGTCTTGGGTGTATTTAGAGACTGCTAGTCACTGCGTCGCCGCGACGTACATCGCTCCCGCATACACCAACGAAACAAACCCGCACAATGACATCGTGAGGGTCAGATATCGTAGGAACAGGCCTGTCTTGGATCCTGGCAGTGCCAGGTCCTGCGAGGAAAAGACTTGGGTTCTTCATCACCGTTGTGAGGAGTTCTGTGTTCATGGTCTTTTCTTTTTTTTTTTTTTTCCGTTCTCTTTTTTTCTCTCGAACGGGGGTGCGTGCTGTCGAGCGGTGAGATAAGGAGGAGATGGTAGTCTCGGGGAAAGGACGCAGCTCAAGAAGTTATATTGGGTGTAAGCATCGTTCTGTTTGCCGATCTGCGGTCAGCGAAAGGGCGCGACACTCAACTACATGTAGCGACGCGGGCCGTGTCTCGCCGTCTGGGCCGGAGCCGGCGCCGGAGGCCGTTGGACGGAGCCGCCGGCGCCCCACTTGTGGCTTGGTCCGCCGCCCCGTGTTCCCGACTCCGGCGCCGTGTCCGCGCCCGCGTCGGGCCATGTCATCCCGATGGAGCACAACGCAGCACGTCGTTCTCCTCGCTCGCCGAGACATTGATAACAAGGCGTTTGATGTTGGAAACGACCATGGCCGAGTTTATATATAAACTTGGCCAGCAACCCGCGTCCAAGTATGCCAGGAGTCCAGGACCGACTCCTCTCACTTGCCAGACGCATCCTTTTACTTTTGACTCTTTCTGACCCTGACTGAAACGAACCACCTCCTCTGCCGGAAACCTTGACACACAATGGCTCACATCATCACCCTCCCAAGATTCAAGCAGCAGGGCAGCGGGTCCCATCTGCTTGCCAGATCCACGGTGGAAACATGGCTGGACGAGTTCGAGAGGGTTGTCCAGGGACGCAACTTGGACAAACTCTCAACGCTGTTCGTCAAAGACGCCTGGATCCGGGACTTTCTTGCTGTCAGCTGGGACTTCCGCACCATCCGAGGGCGCGACAAGCTACGACACTATTTCGAAAGCAATCTCGTCCACGCTCCTGGTGGTATCAGTAACCTCCGCGCACGCGAGCGCGGGGCCTTCAAGCCGTGCTTCAAGATGCCATCCCCCGGGCTGCAATGGATCGAGGGCATGTTTTCCTTTGAGACACGCCATGGTCGAGGCAAGGGTATGCTCCGCTTGGTTATGGATCCCGACGATCACGACAAGTGGAAGTGTTACTTGATGAACCTCACCCTTCAGGAACTCAAGGGTCACGAGGAGAAGCTTGGCCTCGACCGGCCACTTGGCTATGTGAACCCTGCAGGCGGCAATTGGCAAGAGCGTCGTGAGAGACAGAGAGATTTTGTCCACGAGGACCCTGCTGTCCTCGTTGTGGGTGCAGGTGAGCGCAGACCGTCAAGAGACTCCTGATTGTTACATGTATCTACAAGTCCTGGACGCTGACGAGTGAGGAAAAAAAAGGCCAAGCCGGGCTTTCTATTGCCGCCCGCCTCCAGCAGCTTGGCGTTACCGCCTTGGTAGTCGAGCGTAACCCCCGGGTTGGTGATAGTTGGCGTATGCGCTACAAGGTCAGTTCAAGGAGGCGGACCCCCCCCNCCCCCCCCCCCCCCCCCCTTATTTGCACTCTCGCCTTCTTGTGGGATACTTATGTATGGGCTGCTGCTGACTGACTTCATGTTTATTGGCGTGGAGACGCTCATGACCCATGATCCTATTCACTACTGCCACCTTGCCTATATTCCTTTCCCAGCTCACTGGCCCCTCTTCATGCCCAAGGATAAGCTGGCCGACTGGCTGGAGTCATACTCGAATCTCATGGAACTCAACGTCTGGTGCGGCGCTGAGCTCCGTTCTTCTTCTTTCGACCAAGACCATCAGACCTGGACTGTCGCCATAGAGCGCGCCGACGGGCCGACCCGGATGCTCCGTCCCAAGCATGTGGTCCTTGCCACCGGCAATGTTGGCGATGCCATCATGCCGCAGCTGCCCGATCAGGCCCGCTACGGGGGTGTCGTGTACCATGGCAGCCAGCACACCGGCGCATCCGCTCACGGCGACCTCTCGAACAGGCGAGTGGTGGTGGTCGGGTCAGGGAACTCGGCCCACGACCTATGCCAGGACTTCTACGAATGCGGCGCCGGCTCGGTGACGATGCTGCAGCGCGGCGGCACGTACGTCCTTACCGCGGCAAGGGGGTTGCAGATGCTGCACACAGGCTCTTACGAGGAGGGCGGGCCTCCGACGGAGGACTGCGATGTCGTCAGCCAGAGCATGCCCAACCCCGTGCAGTTTGCGCTCAACGTGCACGGCACCAAGGCCATCAGCGCCGTGGATGAAGAGACCTTGTCAGGCCTAGCCAGGGTCGGCTTCGAGGTGGACTATGGCGACGATGGGAGCGGCATCTACCGCAAGTATATCACGCGCGGAGGCGGCTACTACATTGACGTGGGATGCAGTCAACTGCTCATCGATGGCAAGGTCAAGGTCCGATCCAGCCCTCACGGCATCAGGGGGTTCACGTCGACCGGCTTGATACTCGCTGACGGGACCGAGTTGGACGCCGAAATCATTGTGTTTGCAACTGGCTACGAAACGATGCGAAGCACTGCACACAAGATTTTTGGTAGCAAAGTGTCTAGTCGGCTCGGAAAGGTCTGGGATCTGAACGAGGAGGGTGAGGTGAACTCGGTAAGTACAAAGCCCTCCTCCTCTTTCTCCTCCTCCTCGCTCTCTCTCAAGTCCATCATGCTTTGCAGAGCTGGCCGCTAATTTATAGTAGATGTGGAGGTACAGTGGTCACCCCAACTTTTGGTTCATGGGCGGCAGTCTTGCGCTGTGTCGTTCGTACTCCAAGCTTCTGGCCTTGCAGATCAAGGCGAGCGAGCTGGGCATTTACGAGAAACCTGAGACATGTACTTAGAGAGGAGGTGGTGTGACGGGGGGGGGNGGGGGGGGGTTTGGCAAAAGACTCGGCTGGCGGCAACTCGGGCAGCGCATCATAGAGTGTGGCTGATGCCATGCTGCGTCAACGTATCGTCTTTGGCCTGCGCCCACCTCCTCAGCGCCTCGTGAATGTCCCACGACAGGTACTGGAGGTCATAGAACTCGGCAGGGAGAGGGTGATCTCCAACATACTCGCCCCGGGTCTCCAGCACAGCGGCATCCAAAACCGCCTTCAACTGTTTCGCCAATGGCCACCTCTTGCCAGCTACCGTGAGGGCATAGATCAGAAGGTAGAGCTTTTCCGGTGCCGGCAATCCAGCTGCCCGAGCATAAATGACGTAGAATCGGGCGGCGATGAATACACAGAAGATGACATGCGGATTGACAGCCTCCAGCGTCGCATCACGTATAGCGCGGATGACGACAACCATGGCGTGGCAGCTCGCCATGCAGCGGTCGGCAGCCCCCGTCCAGGACTGGCGCCCGTCCTCGGAGGCAGTGGAGTCGGCAGGGAAGATGAACCGCTGATGCAGCGAGATGACGGCGCTGTGTATGGTGCAGTGAATCAGTATGGTGTTTGGGTGTTGGTCGGCACCTTGGCCGGTAGAGAACAGGTCGACGTATGGCGGCGTATTCACAGCCAGGACGCGCTCGAAGTCGGCCTGCCACGAAATCAGGCGTCGATAGACGGCATCGCAGTCGGATTGCCTCTGCTCAAGGTTCATTGTGGCGTTCTGATCGTACGACTGCTGGAGGAAACGGTGCATGTGCCAGAGCTCGTTGGTGGCTAGGCTGACGAAGAGGGAAAAGGACGACGGG